>JANHMN010000007.1:1052803-1068539 GCA_030674055.1 Rhabdomys pumilio | reverse complement strand
AGAGAGAGAGAGAGAGAGAGAGAGAGAGAGAGAGAGAGAGAGAGAGAGAGAGAATACTGAATTTATTTATACTTTTGGGCAGTTAGAGAGAAATTCTTGATCTGTCTCTTCATTACCCAGAATAGAGTCAAGTTAATAGAAAAGAAGAAATACTGGCCAGAAAAAAATTTTACAGATAGTTTCCTAACACCTGGGCTTCCTCTTCACTTCAAGACTGCAGTTTCCTGAAGGAATCTCAGCCCCTAGAGTTCAGCTACATTCTTAAAATGTTGATTGAATATTAATCTATACATAATTGGAGTGAAGTTACACGAGGCCAAGCAAACTACTAGACTGTGGCTGGTACTTGCCACCAAGCTGGAAATGTTTAAATTCATATCCATCCTGGAGGGATTTTGCTTAAAACCTGAAGCATTCAACAGACAAGGCCAAAAGTTGCCCCTAGAGTAGAGGTTACTCTGAACCCACCAACCCACCAACCAACCAAACAAACAAACTAAAAAACAAACAAACAAGACAACAAATCCCCTCAAACAAACAAACAAAAACACCAGCAAAACCTCAAAGTGATAAAAAGTAATTTAGTCCTTGCCAATATTTTTTTAAATGTAATGTATTAAAAAGGAAAACAATGTGATTCAGACACTTAACGGAATGACATTTCCAATGTCAACATCCAATGAAACTTCTTTTTTGTTTGTTTGTTTGTTTTAATGCAAGCATCCAAAATGGCATCTACTCAGGTTCCAGGGTGTGGGGCATAGAGAGAGCAGAACATCACCCATTCTCAACTCCTCTGTTAATTATTTTTAACTAAGCAGATTTACCGTATGCAACATATTTTTGAAAAATATATGTATATGGTACAGGTAAATTTAACTAACATATGTGTGATGTTTCTCAAATGCTTTTGATTTGCGTGCATGTGCGTGTGTTTATGTTAAGAACACGTAGACTTTTGTAGTCATTTGCCACAATTCGAGTCAATGATATGATTCATGGTCAACACACTGCACAGTAGATCTCTGGG
This sequence comes from Rhabdomys pumilio, assembly GCA_030674055.1. Taxonomy (NCBI): domain Eukaryota; kingdom Metazoa; phylum Chordata; class Mammalia; order Rodentia; family Muridae; genus Rhabdomys; species Rhabdomys pumilio. The sequence continues at coordinate 1,067,509 of JANHMN010000007.1, read as the reverse complement.
GTTTACTGCTCTAGTGTTAAAGAGTTGTTCTTAAGTCTTTGGCTGGCATTTCTCCTAAACAAACCCTCTCTGTAGCCTCACCACTTGCAACCACCATTGCACTCTCTGTTTCCACAGGAGACCATCTTTAAAAATTTCACAAAAGATAGACGGGAGAGCACTTGTGTATTTATGATTCCCATGGTTTTTGCTTATCATAATGTCATCTGTTTTTATGTATTGTTATTACAAAAGACAGGACCATCTTCTTTTCATAAGACTGAAGCATTCTACTGGATATGTATATCATGGTTTCCTTCTACATACATCCATTGATGGATCGATGGATAGATGCCATATGTTAACTATTATGAGAAATGCTGCATGGATATGGATACTGGTTTCATTGGGTGTACTCAATATTGTGTCTTTTCTTTTGACGGCAGATACATTTCCTGGGCGACTGCTAAGTGTTGGTAATGATAAGCCTATGACACAGAAATAAGTACAGTGGATGGAAAAGGGCATGCTCCCTTCATTTTCAATGGTACTTTCTCCCAAGGAGTTTTATATTTATACTTTAAAGATTGTTTTGGCTTCGTCCAGAGATAAATATAAAGATTGTACTATAAATGTTGTACATTTCTATGTGAACTTGGAGCATCATGCCCTTCTGTTTCCCTTGGTACCTCAAGACTTTCAGGCTTTCCTTGAAGCCTCCATGGACTTCAGGAGCACGCATGTCTCTGCACTCTACAGAATATTGGGGACAATTGGAAATTTTCTAGTCTCAAGTAAAATGATAACTGATACATGCTATAGACTACTGTTACAAGTTTCGGAGAACAGATTATACAACATCCTGTTGAAAAGCATTGTAAAAAATAATCATGTAGAACTCAGGTTAAACATGTAACAAATGCCAACAACGTTTAAGTATATGCCAGATGCACTAATAGACGGTAAAGTTACACAACGTCGATGAGAAATTCAACTTTCTCTTTGATTTAGCGACTCCTGAACTCTCATTACCTTAGTTTTTAACCTTCCCTTTTTACACACTGTGAGCTGATAGATATGATCAACCCAGTTTTAACAAATCTTACTTGCATCGGTTAACATACAGTTCAAGACATTTTGTGACAAAGCTTCAAGTCAGCCAAGCATTCAGTTGAGGGTTTCTGTTTCCTCTGTCAAGTGATGTCTTATTTTACTGTTTCTTATTTTATTGTAATCCATTTCCCATGTAAAAGCCAGAGTTGCAAATAAGACATAAGTTGAGCCAGGAACAATTAAACATGTTCTGGCAAAAGACAAAACCCAACGAAATTAAAAAATTTAATAGTTAGACAACAGTTATTTTTCCTTTACTATAGGATAAGTGTTTGGATGAGCTGGAAGGATGGGACTGGTCTTATATACAGTGATGAACTGAAGAAAGGAGAATCAAAGGACCACAAGAAGACTGGACCTTAAAAAACTGCTTCCTAGTGACATGGGAACCAGCAATACAAAAGTCATGAGTTAACACTAGACTAGATTACGTCTAACTATTTTAAGGGGCTTGTTAAAGACTACAGCAAGATGAGACTTCATTTTCATGCTAGTTAAAATAAAATTGACTTGTTTGAGAACCCTGACTTCTATTCCTGCTCTGAGCATCTTGAATGGCCAGATAACAACTTACTTTCTACTAGGTGATAGGGAACAGCAGTCTGACTGTTTTTGACCTTTAGGCTGTCTGTTTGGAGCCCAGTACTGAGCTCAGTCTAAACAATGACCTCTTGTAATTTTATTTAACCATCTTCTTTCCTGTTTTCAGTCAAAGAATCTCACCTTCCATTTGTGTACAGAACTGCACTTGAAGAAGGTCCTTGCTTTAATGGATGGAACTTGAGAATATCATCCTGACTGAGGTAACCCAATTCCAAAAGAACATGCATGGTATATACTCACTTATAAGTGGATATTAGCTATAAAATACAGAATATCCACTGTACACTCCACAGACCCAAAGAGGCCAAATAAGGAGGAAGGGTCAAGCAAGGAAGCTTGACTCTCACTTAGAAGAGGGGAATAAAATAGTTATAAGATGCAGATGGTGGAGTGGAAACTAGGAGGGATGGGGATGGGGAGGGGACTGCTGGGTTCAGGATCAGGTGTGGGGAAGGATAGGATAGATGGCTAGATGGTCATGAAAATGAATGGAAATCTGTAACTAATTGGTGTGAGAAAGTGGAGGGCATCTCCAGTATGAGACAGACCAGGGATAAGGGAAGCACCCAAGAATCAGTGGGGGTGGTCTTAGCTGTGACTCACTACATTAGGGATATGGAACCTAAAAAGGCCACCTCCTGTAGCCAGGAAGGAATCCCAGTGGAGTGATAAGAAACACCAATCCACCCACAAGACTTTCAGCCCAAAATGTATCCTGTCTACAAGAAATGCAGGCACAGGGAATGGAACAGAGACTGAAGGAACAGGCCCAATTTGAGATCTATCCCATGGGCAATCCCTAACACTATTAATAATACTCTGTTATGCTTGAAAACAGGAGCAAGTTGTCCTCTGAGAGGCTCCACTTAGCAGCTGACTCAGACAGACAAAGATAACCACAGCCAAACAGTGGATGGAACTTGAAGACTCTTATGGAAGAATAGGAGGAAGGACTGCAGTCCTTGAAGGGGACAGGAACTCCACAGGAAGACCGACAGAGTCAACTAACCTGGACCCTTGAGGCACTTGAAGTCTGAACCACTAGCCAAAGAACATACATGTGCTGGACCTTGGCCTCCCCACACACATGCATGAAATGTGCAGCTTGGTCTTCATGTGGGTCCTGAACAACTGTAACGGGGTCTATTCCAAAAGCTGTTGCCTTGAACATGAAATATGTTCTTCTAGTTGGATTGCCTTGTCTGGCCTCAATAGGAGAGGAAGTATCTAGCCTCCCAGAGATGATGAGGGGATATCCAGGGAAGGAGGTGTCTACCCACTGAGAGGAGAAGGAGATGGGAATGGGGAGGGTTTGTGGGAGTGGGTGACCAGGAGGAGGATAATTAGCAGAATGTGAAGTGAATGAGTAAAAAAATAACAAAATTAAATTAAAAAAGAAAGTCCTTACTTTAATAAATTCTATCATAGCTTAAAATTAATTAAAAATCATTAATGGATTTCTTGTATTCAACATCTTATAAAATGAATGAAAAGTTGAAAAATAAATTTTTTTATTATTTATTTATATATTTTTATTATTTATTATTTAATAATAAATTCACATAATTAAAATCAACGATATACAAATGTTTAACTGTAAAAATGACAAATGTTTAACCTTTTAACCATCATTAGACATTTATTGCGTGACCAGCTAGTTGTCTTCATTTGGGAAGAAAGAGATACAATTAGTAAATACTAAAATTACTTGAAAGAGGAAACATAATTAAGGTTTCTGGAAATACATTTCTCTTTTTGAAGGTACAGCCATCTCTATAAACACTGAATAGAAAAGTGAATCAGAGCTTCCTTCTCCATTAGTAAGGAAATGGTCTTTTCTTAGGACTGATGCTTCAGGAGGCATGACCAGAATCATGGAACTGTGGTTGGCAACCAGTGCACTTCTAAGGGGAGGAATAGTTGTCAGAGGAAGGAAAAGGATCCAGCAAGACATCTCAGGGAAATGGACTGCTTGAACTTGCTCAGGGAGGGCCCCACTGATTAATTAGGTACCCATAGCACACCCAATAAAAGCTCTTGGAGGTGGAATTGTAGACTGTGGGGGATGCTTCCCAATTATATGTAGATGTTGCCTGTGGCATAGAGACACACCCAAGGTTTAGTACATAACAGAAGGTTTGACCAACATGATGGAAGTAGAGACCTGGACAGGACAAGGGCATCTAGAGAAGAAGGGTATTCTCCAGAGTAGGCCAGGCAGAAGTGGGAGCAAATGGGTAGACTAGAAAGGACGACTGAAGAAAACCTAACTTGAACCAAGCACAAGGTATAAAGCAACTATAGTGTTTGTTACTCAATCTATGGTTATGACACCAGAGAGTTAGGAACATAGAATCTCAGGCCCCACCCAAGCAAGCCCTACTCAGTCTAAACCCATGTTTCAGCAAGCACCTCAGAGGATTACAGCTCACTTGTTATCTGAGAAACACTGCCTAGATAGATGTCTGAGTAAGGAGCAATGGAAGGTCCTACAAAGAACTAGAAAATCCATAGGGCAGCATGGAACTGAGTGTTAGAAGCATCAGCTTATGTCTTCATACTGGCAGGTGGTAACATGGTGGACTCCAGGGAAATGTATCTCTCAGTTGAGAATTGGCAAGTATGCCCATTGTAAAGTACACCATGCTAGTGGGAAAAACCACAATCATATACACATTTCGAGTTTGTCAATCTATGGGCCTTTTGGCATAAGTTTGTCCATTATTGTCTTAGAAGCATGATAGCTATTCTTAGATTAAAGCACCAATCATATTATTTCCCTGTTTAAATAATCAATGTCATTGTTTTCTGATGTTTACTAAGTGACTTCAAGAATTCCGTCACTCATTGTTTTTCTGGGAATTTAAAGTGAAAACTTCTGGGAGTACAAGCTCAGTAGGTCCCTTATCTCTAACTCTCTTCCTTCCCTGTGCATGGCATCCTTCACCACTACAGTCTCTTCCTTCCCCATGTATAGGAACCTTTACCTGTACAGCCTCATCCTTCCCTGTGGATGGGATCTCCTATCTCTATACTCTCTTCCTTCCTGTTCATGAGGTCCCTCACCTCTATACCTTCTATCTCACAGAAACATATACACAGCAGGAAGGGCATGTAACTTTTTCATGTGGATGAAGTCTCTTGTTCTCAGTTTTCTTCATGTATTGAGGATAGCACGGCTCTTAGAGTCTTAGTATTATTCCTTACACAGCAGCAATTGGTGGCAACTGGAGGAAGTTCCTCTTTTAATGACAGCTTTGTCAGAAAAGTTAAGGCTGAAGCAATGATGCTATGTCATTTTGAAAAATTAGTCTTGGTCTGTCTATCCAGAAAAGTTGGGGTTGAAACAATGATACAGAATAAACTCGAGAAGTTATTTCCAGTCTGTTTATTCAGAAACATTATAAAATGTTTTACAGTGACTGCTATTTCAATAAGAGGTCAAAGCACTCTGGGCACCTGTGTGGGAAATGCCATGATGATGTTTGCTGAACCTGATGGAGTTTCTCCACATTCTGAGGAAAAAAAACAAAATTGTTTTTTAAAAATTAAAAACAAAAATTACATGATAGCTACTCTCAAACTTGGAGCTTTGTCTGTGAGTTCATATCTCTTAGTATTGATTTTATCATTAATTATATGACAGGAAACTGATGGATAAGAGGAGATTCATTTTTTCCTTTGGGGGTTTGGATGGGGTGGAAATTGCAGCAGGGAGATGACTCTTTACACATATGTGTATATGTGTGCACATGTGCGTGTGTATGTGTGTGTGTGTATGCATGTGTATGTGTGTGTTTATGTGTGTGTATGTGTGTATGTAAATATATGTGTGTGTATGAATGTGTGTGTATCTGTGTGTTTGTATGTATAATTAAGACTACTTCAGGTAACTTGGCAATTAGGTTGGTCTCTTTAATTTGCTAACTGCAGTGCTCTGCAAATCTCCTTAAGCTGTTAATGGCTTGTTAAGACAGGGCAGCATGCCCTCATATAGCCAGCATCAACTCCAGTCCTTGCCCACAGTCTAGGACCTTAGCTTTGCCAGGGAAGGTGTGACCATAGTGAGTGTACTAAGTTCATAGACTTGGAATCATAAATGACATCAAAGTGGCAGGCTGTGCTTTTTGCACATGGGCATGGTGAGGAAAAGCTGACACAGACAGGTGTGTCACCTGTAAACCCATGAAAGTCATGAGGTTGTAAAAGGGAGTGTTAGAGAAGAGAAAAAAATCAGATTAGAGGCAGAAAGCTCTGAGAGCTGTGGTTTTTATACTGAATATAGTACAATAGCCACAGGTACTCTGCCAAGAGCCTTCCTGTAGAAGTTTGTTCTGGTTCTTCTTCCCAGTTCCATGCTCCCAGAAATAAGGCTCAGACTTAAAGTATTGTTACAAATACCTTTGCCATATAACTAAGTTCTTCTCTGACTAGATCATAACTTAAATTAGCCCATTTACTCTAATCTGCATTTTGCCATGTGACTGGTTACCTGTCACATCTTTCTGGCTGAATTTCCCACCTCACATCCCAGAATTCCTTTTACTTCTCAGATGTCCCACCATCTAGTATATTCTTTCCTATAGGCCATATGTTTTTTTTTTGTTTACATTGACAGGAAATGCATCCATACAATACACAGTGTTTTCTCTCTACACCTTCCAGTGCTGGGAGGCCTAGCCACAGTCCATTTGTCATCTCTTAAGGAGAACATATAGTCCTGACTTGATAAGCTTTGTTGGTAAAATGCACAAGTATTTTCTGCAATATATTTGGGATCAACATGAGGAACTTTTTATATCAACATGACAGCAAGAAAAAAGAAAAACAATTAAAATCATTTCTTAAAACGACATAAAGTAGAAAACTCTATTTCAAATCCCTTCTGTGTTAGAGCCAAGGTCAGGCAGATAAGCTGCTCTGAAGGCTTACTCTCTCAAATACATTCTTTCATTGGCCTAGAAGTTAATTTCACAGGAAAAATAACATCCCATGCAGATATAACCACAGAGGGAAGCCTCATGAAGTCACTTTTATAGGACAACTCCCAGGGGTGGTTGCATAATTGTTGGAACTCATAAAGATAGTGTGGTACTTGTTCAGAACAGAAAAGAATGTCTGTATTAGGGGCATTTGAGTTACTAATATTTATGAGCAAATGTCTCATTAAAATTATTTAACAAGAAAATGCACGTGACAGTGCTTTGTAACCTTTAAGTAGAACAAAAACATATGTACAGCATTATTAAGCTAGCATGTGTACAGCATTAATCCAGATTGTCATAGCTTGTGAATAAAAGGAGCAGCCAGTAGTTTAGTGGAGTAAAGTCTTCATCTTTAGCCTGGCTGATGAATTAATTCCATGAGCAAACAAACTTGCTGCCAAGGTTGATAACCCAAGTTCAGTGGAAATTACCTCCAAACGTGCTGTGGCATATGGGAGTACATGTTTACACACACACACACACACACGTATTCTAACAACAACAACAACAGGAATTTTAAAAGTAGAACTTCTTTCAGAAGCATCAGAATGTAGTTACATCTTAGAATTGTTTGCTCATTCTTTCATTTAATATGTATTTATTAAACATTGTGCAAGACACTGAAGTGCCAATATTTTTGTTAGCAATTCTTTTATTGAACACTTATAATTGTCCAGTCACCAGAGTTAAGTTGTTTAATACAGAAGATAAACCATCTATTCTTAAGGCACTTATTATAGGTTGTGAAGGAGTAAATAGAAATAAGTAAGAGAGGAAAACATGAAAGCCACCATTCCACTCAAAATGATAAGACATATGTAAAAAATAAATGAGGACTGGAAAGTTCTGCAAAGATGTAGGAGGCAGTTCTGTATCTCCTTAGTTCACTAAATCCCCTAATGTGGTACTCATGGGCATGGAGAGCTAATAGCAGTGTGTAGATTCAGAGTGACTAAGTGTGTGGGGTATTTTCCTTGAGTTGTTAGGAACATTTGAGAAACCCCAGAAATAATACAGGCATTTTTTGCTGCCCTTTCTTGACTACCAGAACTCAGTGATAGGATCCCATTCTAGAAGACACCACATATATAGTTCCTAGAAACTGTAGAGACCAAGTTGTCACTGAACAGCACACTTCCTCCCTGCTGGTTTGCTTTCATAGTGGTAGACGGTGCTTTGCAGGCAACTAGGACAGGAGACATCACTTGTTCCTAGGGTAAAATAGTGGCACAAATGTTATGGGGGTAACCAACTGATTTCTCATTAGAATTAAGATCTGTTCCAAAGAAGAAAATGCATGCTTGCTACTATAAATCTGACCAAAAAAAAAAAACAAAACAAAACAAAACATAATTGGGGGCTCGAACGTACTATTGTTATTCTGCTAAATGGACGTAGCACCAAACTACCCTCCACAGTTGTATATACCCATGGATTAATCCAGCTTCCAGACCTCAGAGAATTTTATCTGTGCAGTGGATGATGGTTAATGCAGAAACTTCCAACTGATCCAAATTCAGAGAGTAAGTGTCGAGGTAGTGCTAAACCACAAGCATGGGTATCACATCAGCCTCCGACCCCAAGCTGAGTGACCATCACAGAAGAGCATGCAGAAAAACTGTAAGAGACAGAGGTCAGGGAGGACCGGAGCATAATAATGTCTTCTAGACATGGCAGAAATGATGCAGTCAGGATATCAGCAGCTGTGGTTTCCTGAAAAATACCTGCACAAACCAGTTAGTATTCTAATGTATAAAGAGGAGAGATTCATATGTCCTCACCCCTAACTGATGAACTACTGGCACTTGCCATCTGGGGAAGAGACAATTTTTTCAGGATGTGGTCCCTGTTGGGTTCACCAGATTCCAAGGAATGGGTGGCCCCACGTCCATGAGTAAGTACACGGGCAGCACATATTAGAACCGAAGTGTTATTTTTAAGAAAGAGGACATTAGATTAAACCTGGTGGTGACATGTGGGATAAATCTGAAAAGGGTTAAGGAAAGGAGTATGGAGTAAATATGGCCAAAATAGATGGTATAAAATACTCAAAGAATTAATAAAAGTACATTTTAAAAAGAAACATATTAGATAAAATAAACAAACATGGAAGAGGGGCAAGAGAGGATAAGAAGTGTCTGATAAAACTGATCAGTCACCCGAGGTGGTGACAGCTGATACAAAATTTGAATGTTGAAACTATGGAAGCCATGTGATGCCTACATGCAAACAGCCTAAAGGATAGCATATACTTGGTATATGGTGTACCTTAGTAAAAGAAACCAGTTTGACTGGAGGTTGGGGAGGGAGGGAGAAAGCAAAGTTCAGGCATGAGAGTTGGCAGAGGCCCAGATAATACAAGACTGAAAGACTCAGAGTCTCTGCTGAAGGATTCATAGTCTGGTACAAGAGGCAGGCATCAACAAATGCCTACACTACAGCACAACACACACCACAGACAACACCATAGACAGTTGGTAAGTTAGCAGAGTAGATCAGCCGTGTCTCCTGGGACCTGAAAAGTAACTATCATCTTTCCCTACCTGGGGCAATCGGGGTACCTGTCCTCCAGTATCCTCCTTTAGTATGTCTCTGACATTCCCCAACTAATCAGAGCACCACTCTGAACTGGTGAGCAAAGAATGGGGTTCCTGCCTGTCACCCTGAGCCCCTGAAAGAAAGGCACTGGGTAGACAGTCTGGAATGACTTCATTGCCTTACCTGCAAACATGGATTAATTGAACAAACCATGTCATGGATAACCTGTGAAGAGCAAGTCCCTAAACTCTTTACTTCCTTCTAAAATGCTTATTTACCCTTCGAAGTGCACACCCATCCCCACGGAATTCAACTGATACACAGAGGTATTATTAGTCCTCTTCACTCCTAAGGAGCGTGACCTCAGCTTTGAGACTGAAAGTTTTGATGAGAATGGAATTAAACTGAAGACTTCACTTCCTTTCCTGACAGTTAATTTGATTACTTTTCAATTAGATACCTCTACTAATGAAGCTAGGGCTTTGTGAATGAGTCATTGGGTGGACCTGTAATTTTGTGCCGCTTTAAAAGCTTGAAGACACTCCAAATCTTTGTAGATATTTTACAACATTGGTTGTCTGACTAGAGATGGGAAAGAGATTGAATTCACCAGTGCTTCAGAATAGCTGGTTGGCTTGTTGATTATGTGGGTCCTTTGACCGTCTCTAGAACTATCAAGTCAGAATTCTTGGGATCTACTCCAGTAAGCTTTCTAGTTTCTTCTGATCCCATGCAGTGAGGAACCACCAATGCCACAGTAAACTCAAAGCTCAAGTTAATTCGATTGTATTTAGTAAACAATTATTAAGCACCTCTCAAATTGAAGGCCCCAGGTAGTCGCTACTGAGCATAAAAGAAAGATGAATATCTAGCTCAAGAGGCGGTGGGAAGGGAAGATGGAATAACAAATGGACAATTGTATTAAAAGAGCGAATGCACCCCTGATACACAGGATGTGATGATGGTCAGCAGTCGTGGGTGGTACCTGGGTTCTGCGGAATGAAGGAGCATGCTTTGTAGGTAGCTTTGAAAGCTGTTGAGGATTTCAAGCCACACAGCTTCATATGTGCTCAGCAGATTTTGAAGTGAGAAAGAACACCCTGGATCCTGGCTGTGACTCTGCTCCCTCTCTCAGTTATCTTAGATAAGTCCCCTAACATCTCTGTGACAGTTCGTTTATCTGCAAAACAAAAATGTCTGGCAAGAGTATTTAAGGTCATTTTAAATGATGATGATGATGATGATAAAGCTTACTACTTTTGTCGGCTTTGATTATCTGAAAGTAGAAAAGAAGGCAAGCATGTGGTACTTATATGTAAAATAGCTAAAGGATAACTCAGGCTTGAAAATGCCCACAGAGACCAACTGTGTAAAGCTGGGAAAGCTGAGCACTGCTGGCATCAGGGCCCAGTGCTGGGAGAAGGAGCAATGAGGCTGAAACCCCTAGGTTCTGTTCCCAGACAGGTTTGTCCAGAAGAGCTGCTGGCACAGTGACTGTCATTGCCAGTTTTCAAGTTGTTTACTTCTTGTTGAATAGACACAGTAGGAGTTTGTGGCTGCTACAGCTGCCTTATGGTTTGCCCTAGGAACAAACAGAAAAACAGACCAAAACCAAAATGAAGATATATTTCCACACAAGAGAAACCAGCCAGACCTTTTTAGCTAATGTTGAACGGGATGGATTGAAAAGTCAGGGAGATGTTCTGTTCTGGACGTCAATTTACAATGGAAGAGGGCTCAGCTCAGTTATACATGGATAAGTCTGTTGGAGACTTGTCCACAACATTTTCTTTTCATTCAACTTTGGTTACAGTGCAAGCCATAAGGATAAAATCACTTCTTCTTCTGTCGTTACAGGCATGGCAGAGTGACTATAAAGTAAGAATTAGGCTAAATGTTCTGAAAGTACTTCTGAGCATCCTGAAGAACATTTTTGTGCTTGTCTCTACCTGTGACATCTTTTATGAAGGACCAAACCTTCTGAAGTTGCCCAGGGAGGTCATGGGATCTGGAAACCCTTGGACAACTGTCAATTTTCCAGTTTAATGATAGGAATGACCCAAGAGCAGTGGTAGGCAGATACGCATTGCACTTAACATCTGTCTGGAGAAAGCCTGCCTTGCTGCATATTCTGATTTCTCTGACACACACTCCCATTACAGTTGATCTGAAGCTTTCAACATGAGGTCACTCGACGACACAGAGTTAAGATTAGTGAGGACAAGCAGCCCCAGTAAGCTAGCCTCCCCTGATTGTGTCAACACCCCTGTCCCAGGGCATTCCTAAGCTCCGGTCTTTCATAAGACCAGGATAGCCAGTTGGCAGAAAGGAAGACTTTGAGAAACATCTGGCCAGAATTAACTCTGGTCTCAGTTCTCATATCTGTCTGGTTCTTGTCTTATTATCAATATGCAGAGAAAAGCAGCCAAGACAAGAAGTAAATGGTTGCACTTGATGAATCCTGATTCCTCAGGAGGGAGGCTGCTTATATTCCAGGAGTGGCACAGCCCATTCTCAGGACTAAAGCTACTGGAGCATATGTATACAAAGAAACTATCACCTGAGCTGTATTTAAGTGTGTCCCCTCGAACTAGAGAACTTACGATTTCCCTAAATTAGTGAAGATTACCAATAGGCTATGGTTGCACACAAAAAATGAATACATTGCCCCTGCAGCTTAGAGTGAGTATTAGAGACAGTAGTTGAAAAAATATGCACTACACTTTTACTTGAATAAGATCTGTACAAGACAGCTGGCAGGAGAGCCTAGCATCAGGGTAACTCCCTTTACACATCAGAGCACAAAACAGAATGGTCCTCTCTGTTTCCAGATTCCTATATTAGTCACAGGAGTCACTACCGTTAGAGGTCACCTGCTATCCCCAGCACTGAAGAACTGACCCTGTTGTTTCTATTATTCATTTAATAGGAATTAGACATAACAGAGAGAGGGGAAAAAATCCAAGGGAACATTCTTTCACTGAGTTGGGAAAAGTGAATTCCTTAGTGAGGACAGAAAATAAAGACTTTATCAGTATATTTGAGAGGCGAAAAGCCCAATTCTGTGTGGAAACAGAAAAGAATTATGGTTTTTTTTTCTTTTCTGAGGGAGAAAAGTAAGAAAATTCTACAGCAAAGGGAATCAAAATTTCATCTCTTTATCCACCAAGCCATATCTCTTTTATCTAAAGTCTCCTCTGAAGTCAGCTGTGTTCATACAAGAGACAAGGAGTTAGGGGCAAGAATCTAGGATGGAAGGTACAGTAAATTCTCCTCCAGCCTCAGAGAGCAGGCAAACTGGAAAGCTAAAACCATTCTTGGATCTACCAAAGCATGGTATCAGAAGTGTAGAAACAAGCAAAATAATAATCATAATCACAGTAATAACAGGAATCTAGTCAGGATTCCTCCAGTGGCAGGAGATGCACTGCAGTGATAGTCTTGTACATTTCTATTGTACAACTTTTCTTTTCTCTCATCTGGATTCACTAAGCACATAAAAATTGGAGACCAGATTCATTTTTAGTTTGAACCTGCCTGATTCTAGAACACTAGTGAAAGAAACCTGTGTTCTTTCACTCACACAGAGAGTGCCCATCCTCCTTTGTGCAATTTCACAGATGTGCGAACTCTCTGACTCTCTAAAAGAATATTCAAATGAGTCTAGACAACTTCTTTATCTTGCAAAGGTATCAAAACAAAACATTCTTTTTCCTCCGCCCATACTTGCACACAATTATAACCTGTTGCTCCTGGAGCATTAGGAATAAATTCACCTCATGAGTTCACACAGGGCTTCTCACCCATGGAAAACTAAGGCCTGAAGAATTTAAATGTATTTGCTAGCTGGGGGTGGGGTGGGGGGGACTGAGTTGGGGGCTGGGATTCAGATTTCAATCATCTTAAAAAGATTCCACTCACAATCCTGAATGCTCAGGATAGAAAGATGTTAAAAGATACAATGTTTATGATACCAGGTCTAGCAGGAGAAACAGGGATTCAAATAATTACAATACAGTGGAATGATTAACATCAACCATTGTGAGCTATGAAATTGAAAGTAAAGAGCCTTCGTCCTTTGAAGGTTTGCCTCCGTTTCAGAGTGGACAGCTTCTAGCTTTCCTAGTTGTGTCTTAAATTCCTTATTTGTTCCTGTTTTGATGAACCTTTTTGTGCTTGTGCCTATTTGCATGTCACATCATTTTGGTAACAGACCTCATTACAGATACATACTACCTGCTTTAAGCTTTAAAAACAGAAATGAAGAATTAGAATATTTCCAGTTAAGGTTTGGCACACAGAAGAATCATGAATCATGATTCTGTATCTGACTGAGTTTACCATTTGGACTTTGTTTAAAAAAAAAAAAAAGTGCTTACAGTGCTGGGTCCAGAGAGTAGCATTGTAATCCCCAAAAGGTTAAATTTAAGAGGCCTAGATTAGGCAGAAATGCCATTTCCTTCTCAGGACAGAATCTGCTCTCTAATGACAAACAACCTATCTGAAAATCCACCGTGTCTGAGCTCTTTGGTGAGTGTTAACTTGGACAAATGCTAACACATAGTAGCATCATGCCTGATTCCCACCCAAGAAGGGCTTAGTGTGAAATAAAAACACCACAATGTTCCTGCAGAAAGTAATAAATACATAAACTATGAAAACTAGAAACATTTTATACATGTTAACCACAATATTTTATTCTTGCATTTTTTTCTGTATTTTAGTCTGTTTTACTAAAAATAAGAGATGATATCCACAGTAGAGCCAACATCCCCTGAGGACCTACTGTGTCCAGAATGTCTCTATAGAAGTGCTGCACATAATAGTTTAGGGGAGGGGACGAAGTAGGACTAGTAATAGGAAGAGAGCTAAATGGTTTAAGACTGAGAAGACTCTTGACACTGAACCTGGCCTCAGGAGTTTGGAGGTCCAGATTAAGTGAAGCCAATGTACTTGTTGATTGTCCTTTAGGGTGGGGGAGTCTCTTTGGTCTTTATGCTGCACGTAGAGCCCACAAGACAACCTCAGGCATCATCCTCCCAGTGCTTTCCACCCTTTCTGATTGCTTATTTGGTTTTGAGACAGTGTTTCTCACTGGCCTGGAAGTCATCAGTAGGCTAGACCAATCAGTGACCCCAGGGATTTGCCTGTCTCTGGGTCCTCAGTGCTGGGAATGTATGTTCATACTAACCTGTGTTCCCATGGGCTGGGAACTGAGCTCACATACCCTTGTAAGCTCTTCATCAACTGAGCCATTTCCCCAGCACAGAAGTAAGTTCCTTCCTTCCTTCCTCTCTATTTTCTTCCTCCCTCCCTCCCTTCCTCTCTATGTTCTCCCTTCCTTCCTTTCTTCCTCCCTATGTCCTTCCTTCCTCTCTATGTCCTTCCTTCCTTCCTTTCTTCCTCCCTATGTCCTTCCTTCCTTCTTTCCTTCCTTCTGCTCTTTCTTTCTTTCTTTCTTTCTTTCTTTCTTTCTTTCTTTCTTTCT
>JANHMN010000007.1:1001549-1052793 GCA_030674055.1 Rhabdomys pumilio | reverse complement strand
TTCTTTCTTTCTTTCTTTCTTTCTTTCTTTCTTTCTTTCTTTCTTTCATAACTATTATCACAGTCCAAAAGGTGAAACTGATAGAAGTTACCTACCCTCAAAATTTTTATTCTAAAAGCATATTAATTTTATTCTCAAATATTATTATCCATTATGAAGAAAACAAGAGGTGAAATACTTAAACAAGAATGTTATACAGAGAGAATTTAGGGTACCCTGTTTACTTAGAAATCATATTTAATATAGTTAAATACCAAGCAAGGGGGAATATATTCATGAGTTTTAGGGAATGTAAATTTAAGGAGGAATTTATGTGGAGAAAATTAATTATTCACTGCAGGTGTTATCTAATAGTAAAATCATCTTTTCCAGAAATTTTAACATTCACACACCTCATGAAGGACTGCAGATCAATATGAATATCATAGAATTATAAAAATATCCAAACATGCACTAGCATACTGTATGTCATAAATATTGACACAAATATTCTTTGAAATAATGTATGAATGATTTTCTTTCTTTTTCAGCACATGTTTGATGAACATAATGTTCTATACTGGTTTTCTTTGTTGTTACAATAATATAAAGAATACGTATTCATTGTCAGCAAGAATGTTGATAAATGCGAGCCACTGATCCAAGACCAACAAAAGATTATATACAAAGATGGTCCAGTTCCAGTTTGTGTTCATTGTTAACAACGCAGCCTAGTTTCAATTTTTCTAATTGTGTTCCAATAAATCTGTGCCTTCTCTGTTTTTCATGACTTTATTTCACAGATATAATGGTAAAATACTGAGATATAAAAATCAACTCTTTTAAGCTTTAGTAATTTAAGTTTAGTAATGCAGTAAATTCCACAGCTTCTGAATGCTTGATCCCCCCCCCCCCCCCGCCCACCTGAGCTCTCATCCTAACCCTTCCCCTGGGCCGTATCACGGGGTGAGAAATGGGCTGGTTGAGGAAATCTATCAGCATATTATTTCCCAACTTCTTTAAAACATTGGGAAGAGTGAATTATTTTCAGCCACTTAGACTACTAGGTGTGTTTAATAGAACTAGTGCAAGAATGTGTGACCTAAAACTTTCAAATCATGAATGATAATTTTCTGCACCAGATACCAAACAAACTTTCTAGAAAGCAAGTAGACTCTCATATTAGTTTACTAGTCAGAATCATGTGAGGCAGTGAGGTATCTTTGGACGATCCTTCACCTACAAAAGTCACAAAAGTGACACTTGCTTTGCAAGAGAGGGTGAAACAATTACCATAGATAATTTGTGTAGAAGTTCATGTGAATGTTGCATTGAGTAACATGAGTGTAGACGATATAATCTGGGTGCTGGGGTTAGAGCACCCTGGACTCATCACGCATTGGCTTTGTAACTTTCTATCAAACAAGTTCTCCATGGCAATACTCAACCTATTTTTGTAATAGAATCATAACACTTTAATGGCATGTAGGTCACTGCAAAGAATATACGAAGTATGAGGATCACTTCCAGCAAAAAAAGGGTTAGTGCAGAATGAACACTCAATAGTATTTCTAAGTCTCTACTGTTAATTTTGTTGCACATAGGTTTACAAATAGGATATTTGTTTCTTATTGCTCTAGAAAGTGAATCTGACACTATTGTGCTTGGCAGAGGGTAAGTAAGCCTCAATTATCTCCAGTCTCAACTCTCTGTGCTTTAACCAATTTGCTCTTGGCCTGCTTGTAATTTTCCCAAAGTCTCATGGTCTACTTCTGCCTTTAGTCCCCCTCGCAGTCTTAGGCCAATGTTCCCCATCCTCTATCTCCTAGTTCCAGCTCCTTTGTGTAACAGGTTCTGGCAATGCAGCTTTTGATGTCCTGGAACTTATAACACTGAGCAGACTGGACTTCAGCTCAGATTAATTCTCCCACTGCTACCCTCTGGGTGCTAGCATTACATGGACCAGGTGATAGGCTTCCTGTCTAGTCCTTCTCAGTGTTCAAACCTCACTTTCAATGATGCTTTTGCAGAGAAATCTTTTTTGCTCAAGCAGCTCCAGACCCTGTTAATTATTCCTGTTAAATGATGTCTGTGCATTTTATCATTTCACCAAGGTACTGCTGCAAATAAAATTATCTGTTTAACATAAGTCACTAGGTATCTAATCATGTGCATACACTGAGAATGTAAAATAGTTATTACTGATTACTTTTATGTAGGCCCACAGGTGGGGCAGAAAGAAAGATTTTAAAATGTGAAGTTTAGAAAGAAAAAGAAAACCAGAGAGCATCCTATGCTGAAAAAGAGGCTGTAATTGTCAAAGAGATTAGTGCCATTGAAAGAAGCCCCTGGCTCTCAAGTGCCATTACAGGAAAAAGTGTCCTTAGGGCAAGACCCTACCCAGCTGAGGCTCCAGCTAGTGAAAGGAAAGAACTTACAGGTTGTTTTTTTGTTTCTGTTTTATCCTAGAAAGCAAATACTTCAGAGAAGTTTACCACCATCTTCTGTGTACAGAGCTGCATCTGTGACTATAGTCCAAGGGAGTCGGGCTTCATCATAAGCATCAGAAATTGGCAGCACCATTCACTTGGTACTGGACTTGGAGACTAGAAAGACACATAGCTGTGAGAGTCCTGGGTACTTCCTCCTCTGTGGCCTCAGAGAGCTTCAGAGAGTAGGCATTATGTCGAAATCCCTGTGTTGAAAGTAGGAGAGTTCCCATGAAGCCTAGGTTTAATGAAGACCCCAAGATGTTGGAGATACCAAAACCATTTGCCAAGAAGAGCTGCACACAAAGAGAACTAGCCTAAGACACACACACACACACACACACACACACACACACACACACACGCACACGCACACGCACACGCACACGCACACGCACACACACACACACACACACACACTGCAGACAACAAAGCTGGAATCATTTAAACAGAATCATTTAAACCCATTGAATCTGAACCCCAGATAGCAAACATGGAAGGTATCAAAATCAAGAGACTACTTTGAGTCACAAGAGACATGGACTTCAGACTTTTGAACAGTGTTGAAACTGTTAATAGATTATGGGTATTTTTTGAAGTTGGACTAAATGAATTTTGCATCATGAAACTGCATGAGCCTATAGGGAGCAGGTGGAGCAGAATGTGATTATTTGAATGTGACATGTCACCCATAGAATCAAATAATTGAACAGTACCCAGTGGGTAGTACTGTTTTGGAAAGTTCTAGAACCTTTAGGAGATTGAGGCTTCCTGGAGGAAGTGTCACTGGGAGTGGACTTTGAGGATTTAAATCCCATCTCCACTTCCTGTTCTGAAATGTGATCACTCTCTTGACCTTCAGGCTGGCCTCATAGTTCCACTACCTATTATTATGATCTACTGTCCTTTGGGACTGAAAGCCAAAGTAAACCCTGTCTTACCTAGGTTGTTTGTTGATCAGGAAATTCTATCTCACCTACAGAAATCAGACTAAAACATCTATACAAAGTGACTTTAAATTCAAATGAATCAAATTTTTAAATGAAAACAAAGTAGCCTGGGCAGGAGAGATGGCTCAGTGGGGAAAGATCCACACCATCCACCCTGATGACCTGAGTTCAGTCCCTGAGATCCACATGGTAGAGAGAGAGAACTGACTCAAGTCAACTACACCATATGTCTTATAGATGCTATAATTTAATATCTAATTTTGAAGTGAACTTTGCCCTTACTATTTATAATTCCTGCTTCGATATATTTTAATTTCAGGTTCCAGACAGAAATACTTTTGTTTTTTATACCTGTTATGCATATATGATATACATTTAGACCAGGCAGAACTGATAAGGCAAAGTAATCAAAGAAGATAACAATTATATTGAAATTTTTTCAGAAAGAAGAAACCATTATAAATATGAATATTTTTAATTATACAGACTCAAAATAAATAGCATGAAACTATTGATAAAAAAAGTGATGTATGTGAAAGCCTTGGGAGTAATTTTTAATGAAGCTATCTCTATGGGTAATTGATCAGTTATGTGTCTAAATGTATCTGTAGGTATAAGAAACATTTAAACAACACAATTAACAAGCCAATCTAAAAGAAATATGAAAAACTCAGAGCATGAAGGTTATTTTCCTTAAATATACAGTGATAAATTTTATTTTGTTTTGTTTTTAAATGGAATGCAGAAAGGGGAAAGTCATTCAATTTGGCCACTTTGGGGAAAGGGACAAAGAAACCCAGTGGGCGCTTCGTGTGAGATCAGAGAGGGTCATGGTATGCATGACTGAGCAATCCCCATCAAGGCCTGGGCCTGCCTTAGAAGGAAAAGGACAAAACTAGCTTGAAAGAGATGAATAAGTATGTAGATGTCAACAGACTTATGGAGGGTCTCTGGATGCACGGTTATTGTGAGCTGCATCTTCTAATCCATTAATAAATTTTATAAAGAAAATTATAAAATGTATCTGATAGTAATAAGTATAATTAATTGTTAGATTGAAATATTTAAAGCTGCTAAGAAGAACTAAAGAGAAAGATGTATAAACTGGAGAGTGGCTCAACAATATTGTAAAGACATAATATGTCCACAAACCAGTCTCCACATTCAATATAAAACTTCAATATTAATCATATTTTGTGGTATTTCTTGTTATAAAATAAAATTAGAAAAGTAAAGATTTAAGAGTAGGCAAGAAATTTTTAGTGATAAAAAAGGAAGGTTTGGGTATACCATCTATGAGATTTCAAGACTTACTATAAAACTAAAATATTTAAAGCTATGTGGTGCTTGGATAGGGGAGAAAAAAACTAGTTGAACAGATTAAAGAATTCACTGAAAGATGATTGACATGTGGAGAGTTTATATACTACAGAGATGGCGCTGGAGATTGGAGGGGAACCCTAGATACTAAAAAAAAAAAAAAGCTGGTTTTCCATACAGAAAATAAAAGCAAGAACCTGTATTAATATAAATAAAAATATATATTGTACATTGATTACAATTCCCATATAAAATGTCAATCTAGATTTTTAGAAAAAAATGGGAAGTGATGTGATTCTAACCTGAAAAATAAAAGACGGTGTAGTAGATTACTTTCATGATGGCCTTGTTTTAGTTTTTGTGGTCAATCTGATACAAGAATCACCTGAGAAGAGGAAGTTTCCACTGACTGAAGGCTTGCCCACTTAGACTGGCTTTAGCTATGTACATATCTGTGCTGTCATCCACTGACATATTAGCATTCTTTGTTACCACAAACAAGGCTGGCATGCTGCTAAAATGGAAAGATAGTTAACAATGTGGCCCAGCAGGAGAACTGTTCAACGATCTTGGGAAGAAGCTAAGAGTGTGATAACTTGTCAGCTGTCTACAAGCAAGTCTGCTTTAAAGGAAACCAGGCAAGAGGGATATATATTCATTCACAGCATATTGAGGTAGGGGCTGTGCTACTGGACAAGGAGGTGAATCCTGTATGTGGAGACAGTTCCCCAATTGTCACAGTCCTCCTCAGTACAGTACTTCCTCCCAGT
Organism: Rhabdomys pumilio; assembly: GCA_030674055.1. Lineage (NCBI taxonomy): Eukaryota > Metazoa > Chordata > Mammalia > Rodentia > Muridae > Rhabdomys > Rhabdomys pumilio. The sequence goes on along the minus strand of JANHMN010000007.1, from coordinate 1,047,285 downwards.
CTGAAGTTAACTTTCTGTATTTCCAGTTATCTGTCTCTAAATGTGGTCTGAAAATATAGACATACAAGCTGAGGAGATGGCTCAGTTGCCAAAGCGTCTGCCATGTAAGGATAAGGACCTGAGCTAGATCTCTACCACCCACCAGCGAGAGAGAGAGAGAGAGAGAGAGAGAGAGAGAGAGAGAGAGAGAGAGAGAGAAAGGAGGGAATGAGAGACAGAGAGACAGAGAGATAGAGGGGAGGAGGGAGGGAGGAAATGAGAGAGAGACAGAGACAGAGTAGAGGAAGGGAGAGAGAGAGAGAGAGAGAGAGAGAGAGAGAGAGAGAGAGAGAGAGAGAGAACACTGTGTGAACAGGTTCATGTATATACCTATATGCATGATTGCCATAACAACATGAACATACTTGTGTCACACACACATATTTGAGAAGTAATGATTTAAATTAAAACAATTCTAAAAGCTTTTAATTAAGCATGTTGTAATAATAGTTCTTGTTAAAGCTATGCTGTGTCTAATATATAAATTAAAATTTATGTTGGGTATGCATGGATTGGAGAAATGTGTACTCAAGACTTGGTACTCTCTGGGTTGCAGGCATTCATGGGTTGTCTTGAAATGTGTCCCCCTCACATAAGTGGGCAATGGCGTCACCCAATGATCTGATATTTCCATGCTTTCTTCTATATACTGGAAAAAAACAACAGACTCTAGATACATAAACTTAAGAAAATAGTAGTGGCATGATTCATATATATATGTATATACATATATATATATCAAACAAACAAAATATTGATATATATCAGTATTTTCTACACAGCCCTGGCTGCTGATGGCTGCTGTACTCTGAAGATTATGTTTATCAGAGTCCTAGAGACACAGAAAGATTAGAATCAACATCACCTCTGAAATTTAATAACTACATTTCCCCCCTGTAGCTAGGCGGTTACAATTTTATGTTTAACTGTAGTTCCTGTGAATTGGGTGACAAATTTCCTTAAATTTTCTAGCTATCAGAAAGTGACAAATATAACTTATATCTCAGAATCCCTAAGTCATTTGAAATGAAGTGTACAATGCCAGAGCATTGTGACAGTTAATACTCAGTGCTTAATAAAGTGGTTAATTGCAACAGAGCTGCTGTAGACTAAGGCATTCTTCAGGGTTATTATGGCTTCACTGAGGGTGGCCTTATATGATACAGTTTGCCTGTTACTCAGCTATGATTTGCAAAGTCTGATTGCATTAAAACAGCATCTCAACAAATATCTAGGTTGCACACCCAGATGACTGTACATCTATTGCTTAGGTGTATAGTCACAGCTATGGATAACCAAGAATCATCAGGCTTAATTCAATATTTTAATTTTGATATACAAGTTACCCAAATGGCAAATACAACTTCATTGAAAACATAGTTAATATTGCAAGAACATTTTTATTGTGCTTACTCATGCTTGTTCTTCTAAATACTCCATAAGACAAGCTCCATACATGGGCCTTCATACATTCTATACATTCTATAGCACCAGGAGGTCATCTTTTCCTACTGTGTTCCATCTGTTCCTACTTTTTGTACCTGGATAGAACCAGTTGTCCTAAAACTTGCACAGAGACAGCAGCTCTCTAGACATCTGTTTCTTCCTTTCTATAGAATGTGGATAATGAGTTCTTTTTAGATCAAAGTTCAAAGTCAATAGCAGTGAAATGACTTATAGAATGTATATCTCCCTGAGTTAGATGTGGATGAAGAGAAGATTCTTTTGGGAGGACCTACCCTTTGTTTGCTATATATTAGTTTAGGTGGTCTGCAATGCACACAAAGACTCTGAGTAGATGGGTTGTTACCTGTAAGTTGATCACAGAATATACATGTATGCAAACAGGAAAGGGAAGAAAGACTATACTTGTATATCAATGATCAGAATTCCACTGTAGGCAACCAAGACTCCGTTCCCCCATGGCATCTTGAGATACAATGTGGAATGCACCACAGAGGGATAAAGAAAGTGCTTACTTAACCTTGTATTCTGGTTCCTCACTGTGTATGATGACATTGAATCCTGATATTTCCATACATTCTTCTATATACTGGAAAAAAACAACAGACTCTAGATACATAAACTTAAGAAAATAGTAGTGGCATGATTCAGACATGGTGGTATATACCAATGATTCCAGCACTTGGAAGAAGACTGAGATGGTCAGATTAAGAGCTGGGAACCAGACTAGGCTATAGTACAAGATGTCTATAAAGCCTGGTATTAGATTTATTGGAAACTCCTTGAGGCTCCAGAGCTTTTGTTGAATCAGCCAGTTCTTATTTCAACCCTTATCTTTTCCTTCCAGGATGCTATAAGGAACTACCACAGACTAGGCAGCCTTGCCAATGACAAAAATTTATGACATTGCACTGTACTGTGGCAGGTCTAAGATTAGGGCACAGGCAGAATCTGTGTCTCAACGAGAGCCTGGCTTCCTAATAGACTACAGTTCACTCTTTCTCACTTCACATGAAAGAAGACACAGGAGTGTTTGTGGGGTCTCTTTTATAAGGACACTGTTACGGTTTGAGTATGAACTCTCCCATAAAGTTTCAGGGTACCTGAACCCCTGGGAGGTGGATCTATTATAGATGGAAACTTTAGAAAGCAGGTGATGGAAACTTTAGAAAGCAGGACCTAGCTGCTAGGAATCAGAGCCAATGAGCTCACTGGGAATGGGTCCTTGATTATATATCTGATTCCTTGCCCTGTCTGTCTCTCAATTTCATGTTGGTTAGCATCCTCAAAATAAGTGACCTTTGCCACATGCTCCTGCTGACCTGATCTTCTGCCTCATCACTGTCTCAGAGCTAATGGAGCTAAGGACTATAGATTGAAATCTCTGAAGCAATGTGGCAAAAACACATAGTCCTTTCACAGAAGGTATTTTTCATGGGCCTTTGTCGCTGTGACTAAAAGTCTGATTAACCCTGGCACCTATTTCCTTCATGAGGGCTTCACCTTCAAGACTTTCTCATCCCTCCAAAACTCTACTGCCTAAACCATTGCCTTGGGGACTTGGATTTCAATACGTTAATTTGACAGGGACATATCCAAACCACAGCAATCCTTCAGTAGTTAAGCAATGTAGGCTTCTTTGAAGTGTGTATAAAGTTGACTCTGCCTTCCTTAGGTACCTTTCAGTGGCCACCTGAGGAATGCAAAGATGACTGCAAATCCAATTTGATTGCAATCTGGTATAAACCTTGATACATAGATTTTAGAAATGCTATAGGATTCCTGGAACTTAAATCTTCATTCTATTTTTTTTATTGTAAGGGGGTTGAGTTACCTTAAAACCATCTAATTTCCTATTTTTCAATGGTCTGAAATAAATTTTATCAATAATATCTTATTGTGTTCTAGTGGAAGAACCATGCTTCAGAGAGTTCATGTGTAATTTGTGTCTTAATAGACATGTTAAGGGAGGGTCAATAGATTTTCCCAGACACTTATGGGTGTTTCCTTGAAGGTGTCTATGGCTCACATCTTGTCTCCTTAGATCCAGTAGTTGTTCAGATATTTTTAAAGGACACCAAGTTCTATTTAGTGACTGTATAGTGAATGATTTCATTGTCCCCCACTTGTCATGTTTTACTGATGCACGCACAGAATGTCACATTTGAGACCATCTTGTGTCATAGACCTGCCTCATAACTCCTCTCCCACCAAAGACTAGCCTTCAAGTCCTTGAGCCCTTCACAGTCTCCATACAGTTGTAGTTCTGATCACTTTTTGTCATTGTCCTTAGACTCTCTAACTTCCTATCTTAGAGTTCATTTCATCCTAGTTTTGGTAGAAATCTATAAACCATATATTACTACTAAAGAATACTTAAGTACACACTTATAGTTGTTAGAGCATACGTCTATTATCCCACCTGTGTTAGGGTCTTGAAAACTTCATATATACACACACATTTCAAATATTATATACATATATCCATAGTAGGAATGTTTTCCTTTTAAAAATGTCTGTCTGTCTGTCTGTCTGTCTGTCTGTCTGTCTGTCTGTCTGTCTAGACTGACCCTCAATATTATATGGCATGATTCAGAGATTATGCCATTTGTAACCATAAACATTTATATTAATCAAAATTCATTTCCCAAAGTTTTAAATACAATGTAATAAATGAAGTAAGACAATGAGTTTTGCAAATAAATCACTCCCTGGGATCAGACTATATCAATGTAAACTGCTTGGAAATGTGATGAGTTTATAAATGTTGCCTAAAGTGTGGCATATCTGTACAATGGAACACTACTCAGCTGTTAAAATCAAAGACAGAATGAAATTTGCAGGCAAATGGATGGAATTTGAGAGTATCATCCTCAGTGAAGCACACACTTATAAGTGGATATTAGCCATAAAATATATGATATCAATGCTACACTCCACAGACCCAAAGAAGTTAAACAAGAAGAAAGACCCAAGTAAGGATACTTGAATCTTACTTAGAAGAGGGAATAAGATAGTGGTAGGAAACATATGGAGGGAGGGAATTGGGTAGAAGAGAGGATGGGGAGGGTAATAGAGGGGTCATGATCAGGTGGGGGTAGGGACATGAGGGGCATCTCGAAGATGTGACAGAGGCCTGGGATAGGGGAGATTTCCAATAATCAATGGGGATAACTTTAGCTGAGACTCACAGCTATGAAACGTGAAGAGACCACCTCCTGTAGCCAGGCAGAAACCACGGTGAAGTGATAGGGACACCAACACACCCACAAAACTTTAGACCCAAAATTTATCCTGTCTACAAGAAATGTGAGGATGAAGGATGGAGCAGAGACTGAGGGAATGGCTAACCAATAAGCATTCCAAATAGAGAACCAACCCATGGACAAGCATCAATCCCTGACACTATTAATGACTCCTAATATGCTTGCAGACAGGAGTTTAACATGCCTGTCCTCTGAGAGGGTCCACCCAGCAGCTGACTCAGACAGATGCAGAGACCCATAGCCAAACATTGAGTGGAACTTGGAAACTCTTATGGAAGAGTTGGAGGAAGGATTGAGGGCCCTATAGGGGATTGGAACTCCACAGGAAGACAAACAGTCAACCTAGACCCTTCGGGGCTCTCAGAGACTGAACCTCCAATTAAAGAGCATACATGGACTGGATCAAACTGCCTTCCCAGGCCACACATATGTAGCAGATGTGGAGCTTGGCCTTTATGAGGGTCCTGAACCAGTGGAGTAGGGGCTATCCCTAAAGTTGTTGCTTTTCTGTGGAACTCATTTCCCTAACTCAGCTGTCTCATCTGGCCTCAGTGGGAGAAGAGCCTAGCCCTGCGGAAACTTGAAGTGCCAGGGCAGGAGCTCCATTATCTCAGAGTAGAAGGGGAGAGGATGGGAGGAAGGACTTGGGGAGAGAGCACAGTGATCAGGTTGTAAAGTGGATTTAAAAAAGCCATGAATTTGAAAGATTGCATAAAGGAGTATATGGGGGGCGGGGTTAGAGGGAGGAAATGGAAGGGCAAATTATGTAACATTGTTATAATCTCAAAAAATGAAAGAAGTAATAAAAAAGCTGTGAATCTGGAAAAATAATTCTTATGTCTTATCTACAGACTGTTTGTACACTTTCTTGCTTATGACAGAAAGTGAAGTTCTACATGGATAATTCAAATAAGGGTTTCTATGGCCAAGTAGCTCACAATTCCAACTCTTTAACAGTTTTCAAAATTATCACATTAGCCCGTGGCACTTATGACATTCTTTGGTTAGAAATTTGGCATCTTAAATGGATGTATTTTGTTGCTATATAGTTGGTCTGTTCAACACATTTATAAGACTTTAGAAGATTTAATAGTTGCTGATGGATCAAATAATGTGCAGACACATATCTTATGGGTATACTATAGAATAAATGGAACCAGACATTACAACTATTAAATATTACCCATGGGAATTGCATTAGAGTCCTAATCATGTGATTCTAAATGATGAACTATGTATAGTGTTATTTATTAATTCTTATGCTGTCTTATTAGTTACTTTACTTAGCTAAAAATTCAGCACAGAGACAGTTAAAGTCCTTTTGACTCACTTGAAAAACATTTCTGTGTTTAATAGATATATTCTGGAGCTGGTATAATGATAGAAATATAAACGTTCTAAACTATATAACTATAAGAAAGTCATGAAATTCTATTTCATCTTTGATCATTTATGGCCACTCAACTCCCAGCCTTGATAATTTAAATACTGGTTTCAAATAAGCTACAGCATATGCTGGTAAATACTGGAATATTGACAATGTCCTTAAGAGAAACAGAAGTCATAGTATTCTCTCTAACAGGATGATGCTACTCTACACCCAGAAAAGGGACACAAATGTTTAGGCTGGTTTCTTAATTGTGGTGATGAGTTAGACTTGATTTCCCTTGAAAACTACAATTTATTTTTGTTTGATGTATTCTTTTCCATGATCATCTGCTGATACAGTTGTGTGAGGTTAATGTAAATTACCTTACCCACAGGAACTACATCTTTGACCATCTTCAAACTGTTCAAGCAAATCAGAGTGAGTAAAGAATCCGAGCGAGAAATCTAGCTAATGATTTTGTTCACCACCCATACCCTACCTGAGAATGTTGCAATGGAGTTTCACATGAAATTTCAGAGACATTATGGTTATAAATGCTATCAAATGGAATAAAAGAAATTACACATGCGACTAAAATCAAGACTGTTTCTCCAACAGCATATCAAACATGTAAATATTTGCCTTGAATGTGGTAATAATGCATGATGATGATGATAATAATAATAATAATAATAATAATAAATAAGGATAGATGAGGGGCATAATATTTTATTATGTAAAACATATTATTATTTTACTATAATCTTAACACATGTTGTATTGATAAATATGACTATTAAATTAAGAGATTTTGAAAATGGAAATCTTATTGTATTTATTAGAACACTGTGGCAATCTACCCCAGAATGTAGGCTGTGCTGTCAGTGCACATTCAGTGTATGTATTAAACATGCATCAATCTGTCTTAGTGTTTTTGATGAACTACAGAAGGGCTTTACAGTAACTGATCTCAGCCATTTAAATTACCACCTGGGAGATGCTACCAATACTAGAGGTAAATATCTTCCTTAGAAAGCTTGTTGAAGTCACAGTTGAATTTATCACACAAATCTAGAGAATTCCATTCTGTCTTTTCCTACCTTTATTGCCTTGAGCAAGACATAAAGCAGATAGCTCTGCAGCTCCTGCTATGAGTCTGAGGATGAAGATGAGGCAGGTGGACAAGAGGCAGGATAATTTTTTTTTTTGGATTTTTTTTATGTGTGTAAAGCTTTATTTTTTTTATTGGATATTTTATTTACATTTCAGATGCCAACCCCTTTCCCCATTTCCCCTCCCTAGAAAACCCCTATCCCATGTCCCCTTTTCCATTTTGCTTTTATACAATTTTTTTAAATGTTAATCAAAGACTTTATAAGTATGGTAATGCTCAATCAGAAGTGTAACCTAATACCCAACCTAGCTATGTAAACTATCTTTGACTGGTGGAGACACGTGAACTTCTGCCTCCATGCCCCCTCTCTCTTTCTCTCTCTTTTTCTCTCTCATTACCTAGCTTCTCATCTACTTCATCTTCTCCTCTCTTTACTCCATCTTTTCCTCTCGGTGCTCCTTCTCCCTTAGCTCCTCCTACATATTACCCTTCCTGTTAAAATAAAACTTTTCTCACAAAATACAATTAAGGCATAATTATTCCTATTTGTACCAGTGAGGTACAAGATAGTCTTAATACCCAGTCCCTCCTCTTTTAGACTAACCAGAATCTCTGTCATCTCTCTTGACTAAAACACTTAATTTTGAACCTGGCTTTTTCTTGGCTTTAGAATGAATGTCAGCTGAAAATCATTCACTCAGATCTTTTCTCTCAAGGTAAATAGCCAGGATTGGCTATGAGTCTATAGGTCTTCAACGCCGTCAGAAATCCAGAACGACTAGATTAACTGAAGTTATGGGAAGCACTAAGCATAGCTTCTAAAACTTAGCCAATTTATAGAGACCGCTGAATACCTGGACAGCCCCTAGACTACCGAACATTGGAGCATCAAATCTTCAGCCTTCTGGCCCAAATTCATCTGACAGACCTTAGTGCTGCAGAATTATTAAGGGCTGGTTACTCTGTCTAGGCAGATATAATCAGTCGACTAAGGAGGAAGTATAATTAAGGAGAACATTATCATGCTGGCTTAGCTGGATGGATGTTCAATTGTGTTTCAGAGCTGGGATTTCTAAATGAGTTTGGAGTCCTAGGACCTTTCCATTCTGGTAAAACGTTTCTAGATAATGAACAACTCACTTCCCTTTCCATCCCTTCCCATCCCTTCCCATCTCTCCCTTCAACTAGACTGAGAAGTGTTCCTAAGAGTCACTGAGACTTTTATCTTTCGAGAATGTCCAAGAAGTGTATTTAAAATTGCTTTCCCTCAACATTATTCACAAGGTAAAAAGTCTCCAAGATGGGGCTATAGAGGTGGTTCTTTAAGAACACTTGCTGTTCTTACAGAGTAGCTGGGTTCACCTCCCAGCACCCATGTAGTAAAACATAGCCCTCTCTGATGCCAGTTCCAGGGGATCCTACATCTTCTTCTAGCCTCTGAAAGCACAAGGCATGAGAGTGATACACAGACTTTCATATAGGTAAAACACTCATATTCATAACAAAATCTTTTAAAGAATTAAAAATCTAAAGATAAGTTAATAGTTTGGAGCAATATTTATATCACCAAACAAAGAACAGTCAGATAATTCTATCACCCAGACAATATATATATATATATATATATATATATATATATATATTATAACAAGTTTTGATGTCCCTCTTTAAATGTCCATAATTATTTTACTGTGTATTTATATTATGCTGGCACTGCTTGAAATTGACATGTAACACTGAATGGGAAACTATATGCAGAAAGTATTTGGTTGCTTTCAATTTTGATTTTAAAGTCACACCTGAACAAACATATTTGCTTAGTATGGTCACCTAAACAAAACACAGAGGACTTTGGTGTGGAGCAGATACACAGGTAGTACTTTCTATAAAATACTTTCAAAGGAGTTTATTATATATTTTAATAGCCTCTATTTGAGAGCCCTTGGATGTGTTCGAAATGGCTGATTCTCTTGTCTTGATACTCCAAAAATGATTATTACACTCAATTTTAATTAAATGACCTGTTTTAAAATGTGAGCTTCTTCCCAGGAACTTGTGTGTTATAAGATTATTTTTCCTCCCAGGTACTGTCACATATTCATCAGTCAATATTCTCAATATACTTTGTGTGTATTACTGGTTTGTAGCTAGTGTACTCATTCATCAAATATTTAACTAGTGTCTAGTATTAAGCAATAGACACTGTGTTGGTTACCCTATATATTTAACACAATCTATATTGTGCAAAGTATAATATCTTACATAAGGACTTAACTGGGTACCCTGGGTGAACTTTGAAATTTTTTTTTACCTTATTTATGTTTTACTGATTCATTCATGATTACGTGCACGGGGAAAAGGGTTTATTCGGCTTACACTTCTCCATCATAATCCTTCGCTAAAGTGAGTCAGACTCAAACAGGTCAGGGACCAGGATGCGGGAACTAATTCAGATGTTATAGCACACTGTCTCACTGGCTCATTCCCTCTGGCTTGCTTGATTTTCTTTCTTATGGGACACCAGACTACCAGTCCAGGGATTTCCCCACCTACAACAAACTGCAGTCTTCCCCATCAGTCACTGATTAAGAAAATGCTCTACAGGCTTGCCTACAGCCTAATCTTACAGAGACATTTTTGTTAACCGAAGCACCTCTCTCAGATGCTAGCCTGTGTCAAGTTGACATAAAACCAGCCAAAACACACAAACCTGTTACAATCAATTTGCTATTTGTCTTTTACTCTATACTTTTGTAAACTTCTCATTTCCTCAGAATCTCTTGAAATAGTTTATAAAACATCTTGGTTGGGAACTTCCCCCATGCACATAATCATGAATCGATCAGTAAAACATAAACAAAATAAAAAGAACTTTACAGAGTTCATCCCCAAATTGCTTTGGTCTTGGTGTTTCATCACAATGATACTAACCCCAACTAAGAAAGGTTGCATAATCAGTAATGAGATGGAGGGACGCAGATAGGAAGATTTATAACATAAACTAGATAGGTGATAGAATGGTAGATCTTTTAGCATTCTCTCTCTCTCTGCCTCTCTCTCTCTCTCTCTCTCTCTCTCTCTCTCTCTCTCTCTCTCTCCCTCTCCCTCTCCCTCTCCCTCTCTCTCTCTCTCTCTCTCTCTCAAATTTCTGGAACACTGTAGTCTCTCTCCATCATCACCTTTTACCCTCAAAGATGTATACACATGGCCTTAATAAAATTATTCCAACAGCTATCAGTGCATCTGTGGCATCTTCTATGCTAAAACCAATGGGCACAACCAATTTTTGTTCTTCTCTTAGTTACCTCTATGCAGCATGAGCTTCTGTTCTTTTAATGTTCCATTCATTCCGCTGAAAATTATCTATAAGAGTCTTGTCGATACTTTCCCTCTACTTCATAACTATTGGAGATCCATTCCTAGACCACTTCCTTTCTTGACTCACCTACTCTCTCTAGCTGAGCTCATGTTCATTGAAGGACTGGAAGAGCATCTTTGCACCATCTCCCCCCAGTTCTCTAGATCTACATCCAAACTTTCTGCTTAAGATCCATATCAATCCACTCAGTTATCTACTTTATACATAGTAGTATGCCCTTATATGCATGGAACTGGGCTGGTAGTTTCTGTCAAGATATTCAAAATTAACCTCATTGTCTTCTCACGAACATATTTAAAAAACTTTTAATGTTAAGATGAAGAGACAAAGAGTTATAAGTATTATACTCTAAGCAGTGAAGAGTAAAAGGTAAGATGACAAAGGCTGTGACAGTAAATTTTATAGACAGGATTTAGTTTAGTTCATCTCCAACTCTTCCTGAATGCAGAATGGAGAATCCTAAAAACAAATGCGAGACAGAGAGTTGGGGGCAGAGATTCTTAACAGAGAAATATTCAATTGCTACATAGAGGCCAAGGAAGATTAAAACAACAACAAAATGGTTTTTGTCCATTGGTTTCAGTCATGAGTAGAATAGTATATAAAGGAAGACAGATCTCTTTGCTAAGGAGAGAGAGATTTGGAAGCACGGGTTGAGCAGGTAGCTTCTTATTGTTCTCTTAAACTATGCTTATCAATGATCTCTTGGAGAGTGTGTCCCAATGCAAAACAGGCGGGGGCATGGTGTCTCATTGCTCAGCCATGCAAAGCTTTCCTAGAGACTAGTGGGTGCAACCTCAGAAGGCCTGAACAGTGGTGTCATCATTTGTTGTCCTGCAAGGAAGCAGGTGAGAGAACTGGACTGTGAAATTTTAGAAAGAAGGGGAAAAAAACATGCATGTCATAGAATCAGGTTCCAGAAGTATGTGATTAAGATTCCAAATTATATATGGCTTTCTGTGGAAATAAAATCAACATTTTCCTTGAGCCAAGGTTTAAGTGGAGATGATAATATTGTATGAATTAGTCAGATTCCTAAAAACAATTTCTTAGAGCCACACTTTTAGATCTCAGAGGTTTAATATAACAAAAATGTATTTCTTGCTTCTATCACAATCAAATATTAGTGTGTGACACTTCTACCTGTCACAGGCCTTTACTTGCATGCAGAGAAGGCTCTTCTAGTCTTAACCACTTTGAACTCAAACTCGCATACCTCATATCCACTCACATTCCATTGACCAGAGTCAACTACATCTTCCCAGTTCAGTGTCAGTGGAAGTTGGGACTTAAAAGAGTGTATGTGGAATACTTGCTGAGTACCAATGATCTCTATTATGGTCTGTCATTGTGGATATCAATGCACTCATCCCTGCTGAGGGTCCTAGTAGTGTCCACCTTAAACTTGAACTGCAAGGTGCAATCTGCTTGTTGACTTTCCATAAGTTATGAATACAGCTCCTCATAGATTAGTAAATCTCTGAAATTGTCTCATTTGTAGAACATATATAGTTTGTCATATAAAAGGGTTAAGCTCATCCAGAAAAACAAAATGGGGAAGCTTGCTTCAATCAGTGGTCCACAGCAGTTCAGTAATCCTCCCAGACAAATGCTGTAAGGCCTTCCTATTTAGGATGAAGACCATTTCTTGATTTTTTTTCTTTGCTACCTTCTACAGAAAATTTTTTCTTATACAGTACTCTTCATAATACCTGTTTTAGTTCTGAGATTATTCTTCTATATGGCTTCTGTGGCCAGATCTTAGGTATGCATTATGAAATTGCCCTTTTCATACGTATACAGCTTCTTATTATTACTATATATTTATTTTTATTTATTATCTTCTCTTTTTTTATTACCATTCTGATGATTCAGTCAAACATTCCACCTCCTGTCAAATGGTATCACTGTATAACAGACATTCTATCAAAGCCTCTAAGTTCATTCAAGAGCCCTGGAGAAACACCTCATAGCAGTTAACTACACCAACATTTGTAATTTTAATATCATAATCCTTTAAAGTTGTATAATTAATTGCAGGATTGATTATATACCAATTATACTGACCATTGGATATCCCCAAAATGCCATGTTACCCATTTTCAAGCAAAAATGTATTATTGTAATTTCTAAAACTAAATAAAAAAATCCCAACTCCAAACTCAGTGTATTAACACAGCATCCTGTGTCTACTGCTAACTCCACAGCCAGACAAGGGCCAGGTCACTCTCCTGAACAATTTCTTTAAGTACTCACTGTCTAAGACACCCAGGTCACTCCCATCCTAAAGTTTTGCCTCACTGACATCAAGAGAAGGGTGAGAGAATGTAAAAATTAAGAATAGAGACTAGCAGACAGGCGTGGCACCATCTCCCTGTAACTCGTGCATTCACGAGGCAGGAGTAGGAGGGTTACCTCAAGTTCTAGGCAACATTGGTTTACATAGTGAGGTCCAGGCCAGTCAGAGCTGCACGTAAGAGCTAACCTTGCACATCAACCTAAGCAAATACAGAGCAATAGACAGCAGCATACTTTTAAGTCCAGAGAACAGAGAAGATGTGGGAGGAGAACACAGAATACTTATCTGATGAGTCCTCCCTGTCTCTGCCACAACATTTAACCCTTTCGTCCCAATGGGACAGTAGCCCTTGTGTCAACTTTTTAAAATAGCTATGCTGACATTGTATTTAATAATTTTCTGGGCACTTGTAAGTTGAGATAATTGCAATTTTAGTAGGGATGCCTTTTGTGACCTCTCTTGCAAAGAAAGGCGGTACCAGGTGTCACCTTTCTCTAACGTTGGGGTATCATGACAACAAATAAACATGCTACATTCAGTGCCTTTCTCTTGCACTGAGGAGTCAGTTCGTTCATTCTATTAGACAATGAGTGGTATAAAACCTATTAGCTACAAGTATGTCCTTAAAAGACAGGACCCTCATGTTGTCTGTACGTAGAAATCAACTGGGATAGTGCTTGAAAAAGTATCTGCCTTTCAGAATGCATTTTTTTGCAGTACTTATATGTGATCCAGAAATGTATAAATTCTCACTGTCAATTATGTCTCTGACACATGGGAACAAGACTAAAACGTAATGACTAGAAACCATTAAAAATGAGTCTGTTGAACAAACGTAGCCTATGTTATATTCATCTTCTAGATTGGGTTAAGCTTTCACTGTTTTGAAACTCTTACCATTTCCTAAACAGGCCAAAGTTTGCTTCCCAGAATCGGCTAAGAATTATGAAAGTGTATTTATGGAATTGATAGAACTTTAAATCAGAATTCTTAAAATGTAGCTATTTTCTCCATAGCTACCCAATTTTAGCAGTTGAATACATTTGCAGTTAACTCAAATAAGATTCTTTTCCTTATCCCTAAAATCTTTTGTGATGTTAAATAGACTGGAGAAATTCTAATGTAATAGTAAGTTGAACACGGAGGGTTTTTATGACATGTGTGTCTTTGATTGGTGCAGTTAGATCTGCAAAGCCTTTGGACTCACACAGATTCTTTTTATTTTTTTTCACACGCCTGGGGTGTGTATGCATCTCACTCCGGTGCTTCACCCTATCCACCCTGTCTTATCTCCTCCTCCTCCCCATTCCAGCAACCATCAAATGACTCTGGGAACTTCCTGAAGTCTGTATCCTCTTTGCAGAGAAAACCTGCTCTTCCTGCCTGTAGAATAAAAGACCATCAACACAATGATGGGGACAGAGGTTCAAGAACATAATTAGATTTTTTTGTAGTTTTAGAAAAAATAGTCTAGGTCTATATTTGTGACCATGGAGCTAGAGTTCTTTGCTGTCCCATGGCATTCAAATAAAGAATAAAGAATAAAGAATAAAGCATCATATTTTATATCATAAATGATATAAAAGAAAACAAAAACAAGTTAGTTTCCCATGTGCAGCCTGCACAGTGAAGGCCATTGTTTCCTGGGAACCCCAACTGACACACACCCGCAGTGCTGGATCAACTGGCTAGGCCTCGCTTTACAGGCATGAAGTCACAGTTATGACAGTCCCATCCCTTGGGTGATTTTCCTCTTTGGTTACACTGAGCTATTTCCTGATGTACTTGATGTACCTGAATTCAAACCTACCAGAAGGAAGGAGAGTTCTTGCTAATAAGCCAATTGTATCTTCAGAAGAGAAATTCTCAAGAAATTCAAGCAAGCTCTCATAAGCAGATCAGGAGCCATTTTAAACAACTGGAACTGCCTTTGGTTTATTCAATGTAAAGTGGTTATAATGAATATAAAACAGTCTCTAAAGAGTTTAGTCACTTACTTACAAAGGCAGAGTTTATGAGATGTCTATATGTGCTTGCTAAAATTCTTTGGAGAGAAATGCACACTACCACAGGAACATATCACAGAAAAGCAGAGTAAAGGTTTAAGGAAATAAACCCTTGTTGTGTGCTTGCCCTAGTAATATTTATTACTGAAATCAAACAAACTAAGCCTATTCCCAGCTGGGAACAAGCACTCAGTACCTCATTCCAGTGACTTTTTCTTGGATGAGCAGCACTAAACTTTGGGAAGAAGTTACTCCAGTTTCCGTTTTTATTACTCTGTTCTCTGACAAACCCTTCTCCCCCTCCTCCCCTAGATCCTGCAGTAAGGAAAGAGGACAAGCAAAGGCATCATTTTTGCATGGGTCCTACAGGAGAAGGCAGGCCCAGAAGGCTCAGACTCCTTGATGTATGCATTACAAGAAAAGAATCCAAAAGAAGAATCCCCATTAGAGTTTCTGGCGATTTTATTAACATAAACTTAATCTGGGCTAGAGATCTGACCAGATGGCTCAGTGGGTAAAGGTGGTGAGGCATCCTAGTCTAAATCAGCCAGTGCCAGGTCCCAGTGAAAGACCTTGTCTCAGAAAACAAGATAGGTGTTTGCTGGGGTAGACACATGATGCTGATCTCTGGCTTCTACATGGACATGGACGCATGTGCACTTCAAATGCATGAACTGGCACACAAATTCACAAATTTACACACATCCACACTCACACCAACACACACTCTTACACCACAGGAAATCTGTGATGAAAACAAGCTTCTCCATTATAAGTATTCATTTTTTAAACGATGCTTCAGGAAACATCTTTCCGCTTGTCAGTGAGGAAAGACACTACGAAAGAACAGGCTGTGGATTGTATTTGGGATTCTTCGAAGCCAGCTGCATTTTCATTTCTGGCGTGAAACAATAGATATGTTTATTTGTGTCTGAAGTGTGTAACTGGTCATACACTGTCTGGTTCTCCTGAACAAAGGGAAGTTAAGAAGCCAACAGGCTTGCACATTTCTCTTGGGGAGCCAGGCTGCTACCTCCGAGGTTCTGACACCTAAGATGTTTGCAAAGCCAACACTCATCATTGGTATCACAGCCGCCCACTCCATCTGTGCAGTTCAAACCTAGAAATCCCGCACTCTAGCACACTGCCATCTTTTGACCAGGAGAAGCATAGCAAGCAGAGGAAGAGGAAAGCATGGAAGATCTTTTGTTTCTAGCAGCAGCCTATTAATCCCAAGCACCACGAAGCTCCACTGTCAAAAGCTCCCTGAACTCAACACAGGAAAGTGGTGCTCCATGAACGTCATAGAAGTAACTGAGTCTTTCTGTCCAGGCTGGAGTCTCTGCTCTTAAATCGGTCCCTGTGTTAACATTGCTAGAAGCCCTTTCATGCAGAAGGGGACGTATGAGCAGCTAAAGGGAATAGACAAAGGGGGAAGATGATGTAATGTAATTAAATAGACAACCCCGTGACAAATAACTTAAACTTCTATGACTGTCAATACTTCCAGCTATTTTAATGGCTTTTAATGCTTACCTCTTAGATTTTAAGTTAGTAAAAACTGAAGCTATTTTAAACACTCCCAAATCTGTTAGTATCTAGGTCACTTTCTTGAACAGGGGATTGATCTCTGGTGAATGAGAGATCTTTTGTTTGATTTTCACAAGCATGCCAGGTATAATTATCCTTGTGACGAAGATGTTGTTATTGTTGATGATGTTGTTGTTGTTGATGATGATGATACTCAGGTAAACTTGGATTCTTACTGTAGCATAACTTTAGAACACGTGACTACATGCAATTACATGGGTCTCTTTTCATTTTATCTTAATCACAATTATGGGATAATCTTTACTCAGAATAGAATTATTTCTTCCCTAAACACCAGCAAACATAAATCACTCTGATGTGGATAACTGTCAAACTATTCTAACTGTAAAGCTGAATTCACTTTTTTATTTGTATAAATAGTATTTATCTTTTTTTGCCATAAGTGCCCAGTTTTGTTTTCTGTTTTTCTTTGCTTTTGCTTGATAGTTGATTGTTACAAGACGAATACTAAGTTCTATGGCTGGAAGTAAATAATACAATGCATTATACGCAGACTATTTCATGCCTCTTGTTTCTCAATTTTTATTTGCTATAATCGTGTTCTTCTTCTATGTCTTAGACAACACCTCAACCCTCAGCGTGTCAGACAGCTTCTATTGCTTAACAAGGACAGTGAAAACCACCTTTAAGAAAGTAAAACTTTGTTGAGAGGCATCTAACTATTGCTAAAACTTTTTGTCACTTAGCAACCACAAAATAACATACTCTTTTATAGGCAAAGAAAAACATTTTCCTGATGCCACTGTTACAAATGTATTTTAGATAAAAGGACTGTCAATGAATAAGTAAATCATGGGCCTTGAGCTTTTTTTTTTACTGCTGAATCAAATCTATTCTACCAAGGGTAAGACTGGAAAGAACAAATTCCTCCCTCTTGATTGGCCAATTAGAATAAAAACTAGAAACATCTCAAAGTTTCATGCTTGTTTTATAGAAGCTTTTGGATGTTTTGGTTTTACATTGTTTAAGGAACATTACTGTAGTTCTGAGTTTTACACCTTTGTTCCTTGGGGAAGGCAATATTTCCTTCACGTGAACTGTCAGATGGTGGGTGACTAATCTCTGACTGTGCTTTGAGGTCTGGGAAGCACTTTCATACTCCTTATCGCCCTCGACTCTTCTCCTGCCCCGTGGACTGGCGGAGATTGCGTTGTTATCTCTCCTTTGCATGTGAGGGAAATGAAACTCATGGGCCTTCTTTGGCTCACCTAAGCCAAACAACTGGTAAATAGTCAAACCAAACAATGAACTTAATTCTCAGACAACAAATCCAGCAACTCACAATGCTGAACAGTAAAAAGAGGATAACTTGAAAACAGCAAAGTCACTACTACGTTCGTGAAAAACTTGATTTTTGTCAAATACATTTAAAATTACAAGCTAAAATTAGTAGTTCCATGGATTGGATTGTGTGTATAAATACATATGTTAAACTCATACACTTGGGTCAGCAATATGGTATGGTGGATAACGGTACTTGAAGCGAAATCTGATACCCTGAGTTCTGTCGCACAGACTTTCATGACAGAAGGAAAGAACTAACTCCTCCAAGTTCCTCTCTGACCACCACTTTCATGTGCACTCGCATGTGTTTGCAAATATATGCCCAGGATGAACAAATAAAGTGTATTTAAAATGCAAAAGTGCAATTTTAAATATCAGAAAAAGTATATATAGGAATAGTTATACATAGTTAGTGTGCATATGTGCTTTAATACTGACACAGGCTTCAAGAGTACAGATATTTTAATTCTGCTATTATATAAAAATAATCAGATAAATTTTAATTTAAAAAAGTTATGATGACTACATGTGTGTATCACTGTAGGCATGAATGTGTACTGTGGCATGTGTAGAAGTTAGAAGACAACACCACATATTGGTTTTGTCCTTCTGTTCTTCCTGGAATTCAGAGCTTGAATCCTGGTATTCAGCTTGGCATGGCAAGTGTCTTCACCCACTGAACCACTCCACTGGCCCTCAGCTGGATTGGGGTCAAGGGATACTAATCTGATATTATTTGTTCATTTTGCAGTATTAGGTTTTAAGAATTGTTTTTTTATGTAAAGTAGTATATAAACTACTATATTCAATTATATTCTAAATATACCATGAACAAAGTTAGATTTAAGATGTATTATTAAAAATGTGGTCTCAAATTGAGATGTCTCAGTCAGGAGCCTACCTTGGATCTGTCCTTATAGAATGGTGAAGATAATGGGATACTTTTAGCTGGCTTGTAAAAAGGGTTAGGCTAATCATATGTACAGGGTCTTGACCCTATCATATGGTAAATATGAGGTAAATATGACCTATAGTACATAAGGGATTTTGTTCATGGAATGTGGTAAATATGAGGCAAATATGACCTGTAATCTTTCTCTGGCATGTACTGGATCAGTGTTTAGTCATATTATTGTCTTGGTGACAAAGATGCTTTATTATAAAATTTAATACATAAAAGAATCTTTCCTAGCACTATATCTGCTTCATCCAAATTACGTATACTAGTAAAAGATTGAAAAGCCCTGTGTCCAGAGTGAGTGTGTTGAGATATAGGCTGAAATATTTAATTAATAAGAAAGATAGATGAACCAAAGGAATACTCAGCTGCAGCAGGGTCATTGAAGTTGGCGGTGTGACTGTGTTTTATGGTCCACAATCCTCACTCTGCCGCTTGTAAGATCGGCAAGTTTGACTGTTGTACGGGACTGGCAAGCATAACCTCCACCTCAAAATGAACTCTTGCCTGCACAGAGCTTATTGCTTCCAGAAAATGAGTAATGGAATTCCGGCTAAAGAGGAGGCAGATGGCTGGAAGCTTTGATGAGGCCAAGGAGCAAGCAGTATAGGTATCAGGAACTGGAAGAGGTGGAAGAAGAGAAGATTACAGATGGAGAAAGGAATCCCGTGTTGAAACAATGTGGGTGGGACAGCATTGAATGATGCTGAATCAACATGGTGTGGATGTGAGTGGGTGACCGAGGAGAAGGGAAGAGGGATACAGAGAGAGCACGCTGAAGGAAGGGGGGAAGGAAGGAAGGAAGGAAGGAAGGAAGGAAGGAAGGAAGGAAGGAAGGAGAGAGAGAGAGAGAGAGAGAGAGAGAGAGAGAGAGAGAGAAAGAAACATAGCCAGAACAAAGTCCTGAAGAATCCCAGCAACGAGAGATGTGGAGGCCCATCAGAAACACGATTAAGCAATTGGATAGGTCCCAGAGGTAGGAGGAAAACAGAAGTTATAGAAGTGAATAGAAGAAATTATTTCAAGTCAAGAATCTCACAAAAGGCTAGTAAGAACAACTCTGGGAAGCTTATATTGATTTTGTGAGCTCAGCTTTAGCATTTTTAGAGCAGTCTTTTCTTTTCATGAGTCAGACTGGGCATTGTGCTTTCAGATTCCCAGTCAAAGGCTAGAGTCACAAGTAATCCCACTAGTGAGTCCATAGGACTATCAAGCACCTAAAACATTTACCTTTCTCTGGTTATGCTAGGGTTATACATACTTTCATTAATACTCTGTGGATCAGTCCCTTACTTTCTGTATTAGCTGGGACACTTGGGACCATATCTGCTGCCATGGGATGCTGCACCTGCTCCTCCCAGTGCTTTAGTCTCCACAAGAGTTTCTGCTTAAATCACTTCCTTCACTTTATTACAAAACCTCCATCACTCTAGGGGACAAGGCAGTACCCCTTCTGCGCTAGCGCTTTCCCTTCTCTGTTCCACTTACCGCCACAAGCCAGGGTAATCATAACGTAAGAGGACTGGAATGTTACAGTGATGCAATAGCCAGAGAGCTAACAACAGCTAGCACTCGGGTGCCAAACACTCTCCAACTGCTCTGGAAACATCACATGGTTTGATCTTCCTGACTATTCTGTGAGGTAGTTTAGTCTGTTATTTTTCCCCCATTATACATTCAATAAAGTTAGGCTCAAAGAGATTCAATAATTTACAAAGTCTTCTTGTTGCCCTTAGGCTACAAACCATTAATTAGACTTCAGACACGCATGCTCACTCTTGTAAAGGCAAAGCACACCTATAAAGGAGAGCAGATGAACCCGTGAGCCAGCTCTTATTAAATAACCCTGACTTTGTAGATGATTGGCTTTTAAGTTTTCTCTGAGGACAGAGTGTGAAAATATGTCAGGTGATAAAGACTGGGACTCTGCTCACCTCATCTGGGGCCTCTTCTGGGAACTCCCTTGTACTGGAGGTTAAACTCATTACAGGAAATTTCTAAATATTAAGGTGGCTTTACGGCTATAAGTCTTAAGGTGGCAAACCAGGGATAAACACATGTCCAGACATAAAGGTTTTGATCTGGCTGTCTAACTGATTGGGAGTCTGAGACATTCTTCTTCAGGAACAGTCTTCATTTTTATTACAAGGGAGCTATGTCCATATCTGGGTATAACTCCAGAGATGGCAATCATATTTAATTATTAAAAGTCTCAATAAGAGACACACCAATAATATTGTAATGATGTAAATATATAAGCATAAGTGATATAAATCTTTATGTTTCAATCACAAAAATGTATCATATTGTCTTAGATTTCTGTTATTAATTTCCATTGGCTAGCTCTTTTGAGTGTTAGGTTAAATGGAATAAAAGCTTCAGGATGCCTAGGTTTATTTTCATATTAAAAGCACCATTTTGCCTTCATGGATACTTTTCAAAATATATTAAAACGATGAAAAAGCCCTGGATCTCTATTTTTGTTTCAGCTTTACCATCCATGCTCAATGATTGATACATTGAAATATTCTAGAGATTGAGTAACATGGAGAATACTATAGACCTTGTTTGCCAACACCCTGTAGTTGGAGAGTAAGTCAAATAATCATATCTCATGAGTATTGTGGTGAGTTAGACAAAACATGAGTTGCTATGGAAGTGTGTGGAAAGCAATGGCTTTATTTGAAGTAGTTATCAAAAGGGGAAAATCCTTTTTTCCCTTTACTCCTCCTCCCTTTACTCCTCCTCCTTCCCTTAAATGTCTCATGAGTGTGACATTTCTCCTGAGGAATGTTTGCTCTAGAGAAAATGCACTGTTAAGAGCTCTTCAGGCTCTCTCTACCCTTGCCAGACCATCAGCTCTTCACAAACCATAACTATTGTCTGGGACTGAGAAGGACACAGGAGTGTGAGAAGCAGAGTAATGGGATGGAGAAAAGGAGGTAAGAAGCTGTGGCCTCTGGGTAGAACAGCAAACATGGCTGCCAACAGTGGGTGATGCATCCACTTCCAGGGCACAGGAGGGGTCAGGAACACAGGAGCACCCATGGGCTCCTGGCTGCTGAAGAATAATAATCAGGATATTTGCCACCTTGTGGGGAAAAAAAGAAAAGGAGAAAAGCAAACAAATAGCCCATTTATTAGCCAATGAGACTCCAAAAGGAAGACAGAGCATGGAAGAAAAAAGGATTTTGAGAGAAATCGTTTTATTCATTCATGTAGTCAACAAACACAGAACATCTGCTATATCTTCAACCTTATGCCAATCACCAGGGTAGAAAACAGTGTCAGTTGGGCAGTTACACTAAAATACTTCCCAGAAAGACAAAATGGTCAACATTCAAATAAGAATATTATCAAATAATGTAGGTCCCAAGGCTAACAATGATGTTGGGCCTGGGTTTTTTATGTTAAAATAACTTGAAATAGAAGAAAAGGGCTAAAAGTAAACGTGGCAGGTGTTTGCAGTTGTTAGCATGGTTAGTTCTAGCCATGACTTGTGAGTGTTTATTATACTGTTGTCTGTATTTTTCTGTATGCAATTATGTTGCAATAAAATGTATGTGAAAATAAATACCCACATGCTTCATAAGTATGATAATGAGATTCTCTCTCATTACCAGAGTTTTTTAAATTATTCTTTCTACTTTAGAGAATAACCACTGAGTTCTTACAAAAAGACACCAGCTGTAAAAAATATTCAACCTTGCGGCCACACTGTTACAGAAAGAATTCTTCAGTAAAAGTACCTCACTCCTAAGACGGAGAAGAAGCTTAGAAGTGAATGAAGTGTGCTGTTTGGATATTCACATAAGTCAGTTTTATGATTTGTAAATATAGAAAAAAAAATTGCTCATTCACAAACTCAAGGAAGAAATGCCTTTCCGTGACTGTTCTGTTCATGAGATCATATTTCCATATATCTGCTATATATGAGACAAGTTATAAAATTTATATCTCAAGGGCGGTGAAAGAGAATATGAGGTGGTTCAGGCCAAACCCAAGAGCTCAGGGAGCCTTGGTGGGTAGGAACCACTAAAAGTCAGGTTTATTCTTGGCGTGGGAAAGAGAATGCATTCTTTCACAGATCTTTGGATGGTACCATGGTTTCACTGTTCCTTCTGACTGTACTGGAAACAGGTTTCACTGCAGATATAATAGTTAATGACAGACAATGGAGAGAGAAGAGGGTGTGTCGCTGTACTTAACTCTAATGACAAGAGTGCAGGCTGCTATTTATAGCAAGCGTTAAACTTTCATCTCTTCAAATTGCTATTTTCGTGCAGCAAACTTAAATCTCTCAGGCAACAGGACAAGGCAGCATGATATTAGCGCTCTGATTTCTGGCATTAGTCAAATACTAATGACTAAGAAAAGCACCCTCACCCAGAAAGTGCCCCTGCTTCCCTGGTGAGAATGTGAAAACAGACATTCCTCAAACATCTAATCGCTGTGTCCACATGGAAAGGGTTCAAATAGTGAGTTTATTCAAAAGAGAGTGTCAGAAAAGCAATTCTCTGCATCTAGTGAACCCTGCCATTTGTTCAGGACACTGGTTGAACCTGAGGGCAGGACTTAGAAACTCCAAATTCTAACTTTTCTTGTGGTTGAGAACATTGCTGTGATGTTTAACCATGTCCATGTTCTTTAGATGTTCTCAGTCCCACAAAAGACTCAGACTCCTAAGAGTGGAGGGAAAGGATAGGGCCTGGAACATAGCATTTGGCTGTGAAGTGTAGTGGTCTCCCCTGTAGATGAATATCCCTGTTGGTCAGGTGGTCACTCGCTTGACCTACTCTTCCATTGTAAATATCGATACTGACCTTCTTTCTCTTACTAGACCTAAGTTCTTTGATGATTAAAACCTGTATCCCCAGCCTGCAACACTTCTTCTAGACAGTGCATAGTCTACCTTCTTACTAAAGTCATGATATTCATGACATTCATGATATTCATTACTATTCACAAGAATATCTATCTTGTGAGGACAACCTGGAGGAGTTAATCATAATGCTGCTGGTTTCTTGATTGCATCCATTTCATAAACCAATAAGAGAAAGACAGTAGAATGGAAACCAAGGGATTGAACAAGAGACTGAGACTATCACAGGCAGGATATTCATTCATTTAGGCATGGCTCTGGGTAGCCATTTCTCTGTTCAGTAAGGGCATAATTTTATGTCTAAAGCTGGGAAGAATTTTTTAAATGTACTAAAACACTGTCATATGAGGTCTGAAGTGTTTAAATGTTTAGTAATTGACATGTGTCTCATATATACATTTTTTTCTTGTTGCTCAAATGCAATACATTTTATTTCTGACTAAGATTCATGATGTTGAGAATACAACTTTAAATTACGTTTATGAATGATTTTTAAAAATCAAATTTTGAGCTTCTTTCCCACTAACAATGAGAATACTTGTAGCTAGAGAGATGGATCAGTGATTAATAACACTTGTTGCTATTCTTGAGTGTCTATATTCAATTCCTAACATCCACATGACGGCTCAAAATTGTCTGTAAATCTAGTTTCAGGGCATCCAGTGCCCTCTTATGACCTCTGCCATGCACATGGTTCACAGATATACATTCACGCAAACTACTTATACACATAAAAGAAATATATTTAAAAATTTAAAAAGAATATTCAATATGCATGTGTATGTGTATGTGCATGTGCATGTGTATGTGTATGTATGAGCTTAGCATTCTGAGTCTTTTTATTTGCTGTTCACTAGATAGCACCACCTTGAAGTCTGTAATGCCTAATGACTATCTTCCTTATGACCGTGCAATCATGATTTTCATAAAAGGTTTCAAGCTACATTAACACACAAATAAAAAAAAAGGTGACCATTTTTGTCCCATTATTCGCAACTACAGAACATGTTGTTCATTAACTACATATAACCTCCTAGGACAAGGGCTGGGGACCATAATTGTTTTTTTAAAGTGACTATATGCTTTAGAAATTAGGTTATCACCTGTGCCCTCCACAAACAGTGAAAGAAAGAAGGAAAGAAAGAAAGAAAGAAAGAAAGAAAGAAAGAAAGAAAAAAAGGAAGGAAAGAGAGGGAGGAAGGGAAAGAGAGAAGGGAGGGAAAGAGAGAAAGAGAGAGACAGAGAGAGAAAGAGAGAGAGAGAGAGACAGAGAGAGAGAGAGAGAGAGACAGAGAGAGAGAGACAGAGAGAGAGAGACTAGACAAGCATGTCAAAGTCAACAATCCCTGGCAGACAAGGATCAGGAACTCTGAGTACTGTAAGAAGTCAAGAGAGGGTGAGCTCATTAGGCTGGGTTCTTTGAGGAAGACTTCCTAGAAGGGGCGGGGTTAGAGCTGGACCTAGAAAACTAAGTACAAGTGTGAGAGGTGAGGAGAAGACAAGAGGATTGTTCAGGTCAAGGTAATATGTGTTCCAGTATGGAAGTATGGATTCTCTACAGAAGCCCACTTCAAACCAGATTTAGAAAACACTTTTGTCCCTACTCTCTTTGAAAAAGATCTAAGGTCTGTGGGTCTGTATACTGAGAAGGGCTTCCTTCACTCTCAGATATGATCACAGGCAAATGCCTGAAACACTGTTACTCTCTGTTGGCTCCCAGAAGGTCTTCCTCTGGAGTGGGGCTCAGACATTCCAAATTCTGTCCCACCAACATAGCAGTTCTGCAGAATTCTGGTACATGTGCTTCTAGATGAGTCCATTTTGCCTGACTTTAGATAAGTCTGTCTCTGATGAAAAAAAATGTGGCCAAGATGAAAAACACTCCTCCTGTCTCATGATCCTTTTCTCCTGTCTCGTGACGCCCTAGTACCAAGTTGGTTAAGAGATGGAATATAAATACTAACAACACAGCAGGTAGAATATAAATACTAACAAAGCAACAGGTGATGAGCCACATGGAGACAACACTGTAAGAAAACACTGAGATGCTTCTGGAAGGAGAAATGGATACAAGGAGTCAGAAACCAAGATGGCATACATACACAAACCCATATATCCTTAAAGAAAGCACAAATGATTGCTAAAACAAATTACCCTCTTTAAAGACTTTTTTTTAATCTAAGGACCCACCCATGATGTATCCAAACCTCCTTAAATTTTTTCATCCTCCTGCCTTAGCCTATAGGCTGCCAGCTTAAAAAATGAATGACCGTTCCACTGGATCTACTTTAAAAATGATGCACCAAGCCACTATTGGAAGGAAGTACTTGGACTACACCACTGCAGTGTCCAATCTTGACTCCCATTTCTGATCATTCTCCCACTATGGATTTATTTTTTTATTTTTTATTTTAAAGAAATTGGGAAATGGAGTAGAGTATGGGATACAGGCTGTTGCTTAGAACAATGTGAAGAAATCTTTTCTTGGGAATTCCCCAGGTTTCTGAAAGACTAGAAATTAGGTGGCTGATTCACTCACTCATTAACAATAGGGAGAATGCTCTGAGATTCCAATCCATACTAAGTCTAGAAGAGCCTCCCTAATGCCTGGTCTTGCAAAATACCTCTGAAATTTCAGGGGTGTTTACTGGCATTTGTTCTCATCGGATGCTAATACACCTATGTCATAGGAATTTGTTTCTGCACCATGGATGTCAGCATAGTTTGTTTTGAAGCGCAACCAGTATTATTTAAGTAACGTGGAATAGTCAACTCAGACGATGTAGCATGTTGACTTTTGTTGTCTACCTTTTTAGTTTCAACTTTCAGACAAGCTAATCTACTATGAGGTCTAGGTCGAAACTGTGCACGAGGACTTGTTCCTGTAATGCACATCTGTGGTCTCTTAAAAATCCCTCTGGACTCTGATTAGTCAAGGTGGGTGTATCCTCCAGACTTGGTACATATGAACAAAAGACCATGAATCTCTTTATAGTGTTTTTTCCTCCCTTTGTAAACAAAGCACTCTGAGTATCTATTCCTGTCTCATTTTTCATATTTACAATAACATTTCATAAACATAAAATTTGTTCATGAAATCATTCCAATCTTCATTCTATCTTTAACATATTTCCCATTAGGTCTGAATCATTTGGGGGAACAGATTTCTCTAAACATTTTGCAGAGATTCTGTTTTCTCTCTCCACCCCCAGTTCACAAACATTTCAAATACTATTTACAGTTGTTCCAGGTTCTGTGCTTCCTAAGTCCAAAGTTACTCCAGTGCTCTGGGTGTTGGGAAAGCTACATGCTTTATTTCCCATTCCATGTTCCTTTGTACAAAGATGTTTAAGCCATTTGTTTCCTTCAGCCGACCTTGCCACTGTCACCATCGAGGGCAATAGCACAGAGAAAAGCGAATAATAACTCATTTGTCTCTCCTGGTAATCTTTTGGTAAGAGAAGGGAATAATCTGAATTTCACTTTCTGCAACTTAGTAAGGCTAGGCAAGAAAACAAACACTGGGCTAGTGACACCTAAACGATATTAGATTGAGGGGAAAAAGAGCTGAGCAAATGAAATTGAAAAATAATAACAAAGCCTGAATATTTAAATTAGCCAAATCTTAGGGATGCCCGTAAGGCTTGCCTTCCCTCTTGGTTGTAAATATTTCTTGGGTATCTTCTATAGACAAGACACTTCGCAATGTTTTCTAGTCCTATAAATAGTTGGGGATATGCCTTGTAATGAAGGCCATTCAGTACATTGTCTGTGGGGATGGCAGGTGCTCATGTTTATTCAGTGCACTGTATATATGTGGAGGCCAGAGGAAGATGTCACGTGTGCTGCTCTGTTGCAGAGTCTCTCACTGAACCTGGAGCTATGCTGATGACTAGAAAGTTCCAGCAATTTCTGTCTCCCTGTCTATAGTGCTGGGGTTACAGGTGATTGTGGAATACTTTATGCAGATGCTGGAGTTTTGGATTCAGGTCTTCATGTTTGCACAGTTACCCACTGAACCATCTTTCCAGTGCCATCAACAACACATCACTGGTTTTTTTTTTTCTATAAATAATGACTAACACTTATTTATTAGCATGTGCTAGGAGCTTTAATTTCCAAAACCCTTTTGAGAAGTAGGTACCACCAGCCACATTGTTCAAGTAAGGAAGAAAAAGCTCACAGACATTTTGCAACTTGCCCATATTGGCATAACTAGAGACATGAGGCCTAATCTGGAATTTTTAATGACTGCATTTTTGTATGACTTCAATCCATTGTGGGTGCTGTGATCATATAACCCTTCTTTAAAAAGTCAAGAGCCACACCTAGGGAACAACTCAGTCAGATGCTCATAGCCTGTCTGATACTTATGTTTGTTGGTTTCCATAACCAACATGCTCTACAGCATCAGCTGCTTTCTACATACAGATGTGAAATATATATATATGATCTCTCCTAACTGCTAAAGCATCTCCAGTCTTGCAATCATTCATCTGAAACCACTAGCTCTTCACCATGTCATGTGCATAATGGTAGCTCTAAACAAAGGCGCTCTTTGTCAAACACATAAGGATCCTACAGTGTTTCAGAATATATCCCCACCACTTCTCATCCACATGTTACACATGGATTTCAAACGTAGCAGAGATAAAGTCCTCTCAACTTTCCACGGCAGTAATTTGAACTGGAAAGGAATAAAACAAGCTCCGTATGTTTCTTTGACTCTATTGACTGTTGTTGTTGTTTTTAACAGATTTTAGAGTTAATTTTCTGGAGTTCACAAGTTTACTAATTACTTTCCCTGTAGGGGAGGGTTGGGTATCTACAGCTGAGACTTCATAGGAAAGACATCTGTGAGTCTATGTGTCTCACAACATATCATTTGCCTGTATATTACCCCATAACTGAGAATTAGTGTCATTTTCTATGACAAGAGCTGTGTACATCAACAACTGCTGGTTGCCACTTCTGTATGACTTCATGTTTCATATAACACAAACAAAACCCCAAATTGAACATAGGTTCCTAGTGATGATAGCAAGCCAAACTTGCCCTGATCTACAGATTATTAGAGGGATTAAAGAAATTATGAACAACATGGATCTATTTGGGAGTTAAAAATCTAATTGCATACTGAAGTAGGCAGAGAGCAACACAAATAAGTGCAATCCTATAGTAGTAGACACATCCTTATTCACCAGAAAGAACAAACATTTGTTCAGTGAGACAATGCTCATGGTTCCTGGGAACATGGAATCGTCATTATTCTGGTTAACTGCCTGACCTGAGGCAGTGTGATCATGTCATCTATTCTGGCTTTATTATCTTCACTTAAGAGATGGTATTCCAAACAAATCAAACCAAAAAAACAAAACAAAACAAACAAAAGACAATAAAAACAAGAACAAAACAAAATAAAACAAAACAAAATCATGTGTTAGGTGATGCCAGTAATCAAACTTTATCTAATTGAAGAAATATATTCAAATACAAGGAAATTACCTTCTTTCCAATTGCATCTCCTTTCAAAGATGGGCAGAAATTTCTCAGTAGACGGAGATAAGACAGCCAATTTAGTAATAGAAGAGCTAATACTATTTCACCTTAGGCATCTGTTAAATCTTCATCAAGCCTATTCATCAAGTGTGGGTGCAAAGGAACAGCTAGCAACTTGGCCACTTTTCAGACATCAGCTACGAGGCTCAAAGGACAAAGTTTTGACATTTGCCTTGAAATGTCAAAGTAGCTTCCTTTTCCTGGGTTGCTTCGAATCAAGGTGTTGACTTTGGATTAGGTAATTATGACAACTGTGATTGCAAAATAAAAACAAAGTTTTAAAGAAGTATTCTGTTAAGTTAAACACTTAAAAGAAAATAAGGATAAAGAAAGCAAACCTTCTCTTACCAATAATAGCTGAAACAAGCCATCTACCATAGTACATAGCCCTCTGAATTCATATTCATGCTAGGTTTGGGGGTTATCTACTGAAGGGCAGCTTGGTTAGCTTTCCCAATGATTCAAATTCATATGCTTGTCAACTAACTTCAGAAGGTAGGTGACAGAACAGATAAATCAAGAAAGACATGAACTTAAGTTCACTAAGTAGGGCAATGACCACATGAAGGGAAGGCTAGGTGCATGAGGCACTTACTGTATGTAGAATCCTGTGTAGTTACAGTTTGGAGATCTGAGAAAGTCCTGCTTATCCCACATTCTTACTCCAAACTAGACATACTGTTTGGAAGTCTAACCTGTGGATGTCATTGCTTTGGGATTAAAGATTACCTTATTGAATATCTTATACTCCTTTGTGGCAACTGATAACAATTTGATTTTCTATGCATTTTGAGACTCACGGGAGAATGAAGGATTTTGTAAGGATGTGCTGAGGGAGGGGATGGACTGTAGACAACACATTTGCTTTCTATTTTTACCATAATTTCTTTATTTCTTTATAATTAAGCCTTATCATTTTCCCTGAAGCTGATGCTGAAAGGTAAAGTGAGGAAGATCATTGTAAAAGCAGGAGCTTTAACACCCTGCAGTATGAAATGCTAATAGTTTATGACATAGCACTAAACATATTCTATGTATCATTTAATTTTCAAAATAATTGTATGGAGATTAACTATTAGTATAAATTGTAATGATTCCAGCTACCATAACTAGAGTTAGGTCCAATTCCTAATGATATGAATAAGGAAAGAGAGCTATTATTTCAAATAACAAGGCCAGCAGAGTTGGGTGGTTCTAAAGCAAGGTGAGTCACCTGTCCAGTGATTACAACATGGTTCTTTTCAGCCTTCACCCTGCCCTCATGGCTCTACTGAAGGATGCCAGCTATGGTTACAGAACAACAAGAAATTTTCTAAACATCAATGCCTGGAGCTAGGCCCAAACAACAGAACTATGACCAAGACATACCTTAGATCTGGAATGTCCTCTAAAGATCTATATCTGCTAAAGACTTGGTCTTCACCTCAGCCTGTGACAATATTTAAGGAGGTAAAGTTTACAGGAGTAGGAACTTTCAGGTCCCTGAGGATATGCCTGCAAATGAGGTTTATGGGATTCTGGGTCTCTTCCTCCTCTTTTATTTATGGACATAAGGTAATGGATTTCCTCTGCTGTCTGTTATCATGTGGTTCTGTCTTATTTCAGG
Source organism: Rhabdomys pumilio (assembly GCA_030674055.1). Taxonomy (NCBI): domain Eukaryota; kingdom Metazoa; phylum Chordata; class Mammalia; order Rodentia; family Muridae; genus Rhabdomys; species Rhabdomys pumilio. The sequence continues at coordinate 1,016,449 of JANHMN010000007.1, read as the reverse complement.
CTCAAAATCAAAGAATACAACGGATGATAGACTGAACCCTCCAAAGCTGAGAGCTGAATCAACACTTTAGTTTTTATAAGTTGTGTGGCTCAAACATGTGTTACAGTAATAGAAAGCTAATACCACCTATTTTAAGAAAAGCTTTGAAGGATGCTATTATTTGGATGTTAAATGTTACATGTAATATAGAATGTACAAAGGGGAGGGGTTGTTGAGAACCTTTAAAGATAGGGGCTAGTATGGAGTTTTAAGTTACTGGGTCTGTGTTCATAAAGGGATCTGCAAAAATGTGCTGTCATTTGCTTTCACTTGACATGTGAATATTTCTTCTCATATACATTTCAGTACTTGTTACCATTGCCCATTGTCCATATAAGAGATTAAACCAATAGGACTACTCACTCTAGGACTCGGAGCCCAAAGTTTGAGCTAAATAAAACTTTTCCTTTAAATATATTAGTTAATTCAAAGATCTCAGTGTAGTTACATAAAACCCACTTATATGGAAAAAGAATAGAAAAAAATTATATTTTCATACCTGGATTTCTTAGAAGTATGTCATTGTTGAAAAGTAAAATGGCTGGTGGTGACTTGTATGTAAACTTAAATCTTGTATTTAAATGGGAATAATTAAAGATACATCCATAAACATGCATGCACGTGTATACAAACATGAATGCATCAAAATTATTAGACTAATAGGTCTATTTAATTGGAAGAAAGACATATTCTGGCTATGCCCATTTCGACTGAAATGAAATTCTAACAGTTTAAATTTAACTCTTGACTACTTTTGCAGTAAAATTTATCAAAGTAAAGAGACCAGAGATACCTTCCTCAAAGAATTGGAAATACAATGCACTTAAGCAACTGGTAAGAGGGAAACAGTTTTATTTTTTTTTCTTCCTTTCATTTGATTTCCATCTTTATTCCTTCTCATCTGTAATTAGAAGCAAAAAGAGAAACAAAAAATAGATTTTATGCTCAAATGGAGACTCTTAAAATGTTTATATTTATTTTATGTGTATGGATGTTCTGCCTGCATATACATATATACACCATGTGCTACTGCACTCTATGGGGACCAGAAGAAAGGCATCAGATCCCTTGGAAGTGGAGTTACAGACAGTTGTGGAATTGAAGTCAACAGACAATTTTGGGCTGTTGTGTGGATGCTAGGAATTGAACCTGGAGCCTCTGGGAGAGCAGCCAGTGCTCTGGACTGCTGAGCCATCTCTACTGTCCCATGACAAATAGAACATTATTAAAGCCATGTCAGAGAATCTAGAAACTAGAACACAAGAATATAGATGAACTTTAACACTAAATTTATATGTTTCATAAGGCTACTGGTAGATCGATTTTACTTTATTTTTATAGAAATTTGATTGGTTGTTTTTTGTTTCTATGGTGATACATTCAAGGATGAAAATTTTTACATCTAATTTATTGCCATCAAAGTAATTTTTAAAGAAAATGAAGAAAAAGCTTTCATTATTACAACATGTACCATTCTTTAAGCATCAAGAGGAATTTTTTAATAAAAAATTATTATAATTATTTACTAAATAACAGTTGTGTGTGGTATTTCACATCTGATTACAAATAAGGGAAATAGTAGATAACAGAATTAAAATTTTGTTGCAAAATGTAAATAACATTATAAACTGAGCTCATCAAACATAAAAAAATGACTTGAGTCACTGAGGTCCAGAACCTGAGCAGACCATATGTCTAAAGACAGTATGCTCACACTCTATCCTAAAACTGGTTCACATGTATTAATCCAGTTTTTCTGCAGGGGAGTATGTGCCTTGCTATCACCAAAGGAATGTGATCCAGGGAGAGACTATGCACTAATCCTTCTCAGAAAGTGAGTCAGACATTGCATCTGTGCAGAATACAAACATGAAACTGCCATTGCTGAAATATGACCTACTTAAATGTGCCACCTGTGGCGATGCAGGGAATCAGGTAAATTTGCATGTCCCATGAATCTTGGAAGATGCTCACCTATGATCTTTATTTGTGGCTTTTAAACATGATACATTTTTAGGCTATTGCCAAATGAAGTTGATGATTGCACTCGTTACCTTTCTATTTCTGTGAGCGAGTACATGACAGAGCAACTTAAGGAAGGTGTGAATTATTTTGGCTCATGCTTTGCAGGGTATTGACCACAATGGTGTGAACACAAGGTGGGTAGAAAAGCTCAGCTTATAGTTATAAGAATTTTCAGCAGAGGCTCTGCATATGATGCTAAACAAAAAGAAGAAAGCTTGAATCAGATTAAATATGGGTATCACCTTCAAGATGCACCTCCAGTGACCCACTTTTGCAAGCAAGGCCACAATTCTCAGGGTTCTTCAATCTCCCAAAACACCACCACCAGCTAGTCACTAGGTATTTAAACACATGAACTATGGAAGCCATTTTACATTCAAATCATACCATCCTACCAATGTTCCTGGCAGGCTCGTGGCTATCTCCTAATGCAAAATACATCTAGTTCATTGGCAAACCAGTTCCAACACTGTTCAACAGTCTAATGTTGTAAGTCTGAGCTTCAAGGTAAGCTCTTATGGGGAGCCTTCATAATGTCAAAAGCAAGTTGTATACTTCTAACATAAAATGGCACAGAAGTAATAGACAGTCCCATTTCCAAACAGAAGACCAGTGGCCTAGCTAGGGAAGACTAGACAGAAATACGTCTGAAGTCCAGTGGGAAGAACAGCAAAGACTAAAACTTCACGTCTAGTGCCTGGTACATGTGGTTGAAGCACCTGTGCTCCAGTAGTCTTAGGTAGGCTAGCCTCTGTACTTTTCTGTTCTGTGCTTGTCTGAAACTTTGAACCAATTCATGTTCCTTTCCTGGCCAAAGTGCATGCTATATAGTCCTTCATATCATTCTGCTCCAACATTGGCCCTGAATTCTCACTGTAAATCTCATCAAGCACAGCCATCTATAACCAGGCTACAGGTGAATACCGTCCTGCTTCTGTTTTTGTTGTCGTTGTTGGTTTTGCTACAAAGTGAATTTACACTACAGAGTGAATACCATGCTGTTTCAAAATTGCTTTTGATTTAGCCTTACTCAAATTTTCAGCACATAATAGGCAGTATATGGCAAATTGTGGTTCCTAATGTAATGTGGATGGCCTTTAGCTCAGTTTTCACTGGAGTTCTGGTTTTCCTCTGAAACATTATAGCATTGCTTTCAGTATGTGCATTTCTGTTGGGATTCTGGGGTATTCTCTAGCCTTCGCTTTCTCTTGTGAGCTGTTCCCGAGGACCTATAAGCCACACGATCAGATTTATCAGTACCAATTTAGGTGTAAGTTACTTTTCTTATTTCTTACATTTTGCCCTGGGACAATAGAAATGGTGACTTGAGGGTAAGTCTCCGTCTATTAAAAGTTCTAAGTATACATTAGAAAAAAAAAAAGAGTACCTAAAAAAGAATATCTGAGAGATGCAACTAAAGATAGACCAAAATAAAGGGCATATTTTGGCTCAATTTGGAAGGATGCAATCTATGATGGTGGTGAGGACATGGCAGTTGGAGCAACTTGGCTCATTGTGCTAGAAACTGGCAGAAGCACCCTTTCACATGGTGTGAATTATGAAGCCAAGCACTTGAATTATAATACAAAAGGGATACATTCAAGGACAACCCCCAGATCTCCACTTTTGCTTGCTAGATCACAGTTCTAAGTCCTCCACAACTTCTCAAAACAGCATCACCAATTGGTGTTCAAGTGTTCACACACATTAGTGGTGAAGCTCATTACACATTCAAATCATAGTGGTTGTGTTAATCAGCTTTGTTTTTGTACAAAGCTACTTGAGTTAAGCAAAGGTATATTTTGGTCCATAGTTTCAGAAGCTGGTTGACATTGCCTTTAGAGAGTAGGGAAGTAGCACGTCATGGTAAGATCAGATACGGAGCAAACCGCTCACCTCATGACCATCAAGAAACAGAGAGAAAAGAGGGAACAGGATCTTGATATTCCCTTCAGGGTCACACATGCAGTGACCTAAGTTTCTCTTGTGGACCCTAAAGGCTCCACCATCTATTTATAGTCCTATTGGCTAGGTACATATCCACTAATATTTGGGCTTTGGGGGAACATTTATCTGAAGTATAGTGACATTTAAGAATCACTTCTATTATATGAATAGAAGTTTAAATATTATGCTAATATTAGTTTTAGTTGAAATAATTCCAGTGTCTATGTTGTATTTATTTACACATAAATAAACTAATTAGTGGTCTAAACCACTAATTGGTATATATCGTCCCTAACTCTACCATTCCCCCCCCCCCCAAGATTTTTGAAATTAAACAAATAATAATGGACACTTTAAGCATGTGGCCTCAAAATTATACATATATTTTTGCAAAGCCAAGATATGGAACAATATCCAGAGTATCTACACAGGGCCCAGAATTCAATACCTATTCTAGAAGTGCACAGTGTCATATTTACTAGCTGTTCAAAGTAGGTCTTAGGCCAGTCCTGAAGTCATCCAGGAAGAAAGGAGCCATGTTAGTCATTGCTTACAGTGACGCAGCAGGTCTCTGCACTGGCTGAACTGGCCAGGTGTGGGAGCCCTTTTACTTTATACTACAATAAAGACTATTTATTGCTAACTCCTCCACTCAGCAATCTTTATTAGATCCCTATTATGTGCTAGACATTCTGCTAAGTGCTAAGAACACAGTGGTAAAAAGACATAATGAGTTTACAATTAAGCACAACAAAAGCATAAACAAGCTACTGTATAATCAGTTATCTACAACTGCAGTTGATGTGTAGAAGGGGACATAAATCAGAGCACTGCACTGTAAATAAAAAATGTATTATGGAACAACTTCCTAAAATGCTGAGAGTCTCCTGCCCCAATATGTATGATAAAATACACGTAGTAGTCACTTTGATAAAGGGGCAATAAATGGGAGATCGTAATATAGCAGAGAGACTAGTCCAGGATTAGAAACACAAAGAACAAAGAGGAAAGAAAATAACTAAGGGGATAAAGAAATCATTCCCACCCTGAGGATTTTGAGGTGACCAGATGTCAGATTATAGTTTGGCCAGGTAGGTGGCAGAGGAGCATTCAAAGTGAATTTCTAAGTTTAGTTCTTAAAGCAGTGTGAAGTGATAAGATTCACTGTAATGTAGTGGTAAGAATGTGAGGGTGTCTGTTTTATACATACTAGAGCTATTAACCAACTTACACAACAACCATTGAAGTGACTGGAATTTTATATTACTTGTTTTTCAGATCAGGGAATTGGGGCAACTGGCTCAAAGCAAGTCATCAAACAAGTGATCAAGTTTCAAATTGCTGGTCAGCTCCATACCCTTTGCTCTATTTAAAAGCAACTGTCAATAGCTTTATTATCCTTCCTCATTAAAAAAAAAAAAAAGGCACAACATTTTTGGAGCTTAATCAGGCTGCTGTAAAGACAAAATCACTCCATATCAACCTCTCCCAATCCTGTGAGAACAGGTAGTCACTGGAAAAGACATCAAACAAACCACAGACGATATTTGTTTGAACAAGCAATTGGGCTACTCATATTACCAAGGTACTGTACGTTCTAGTAGAGTGCAATTATGCCCATTCCTGGTAATGAAGGTAACCCTTTGAAGAGAATATCATTTTGTTTGTCAATGCACAATGCAACTCAGGATCTAGACCATTTTAATGTAGAATAAATGGTTATCATATGAAGCTGAAATAAATTTTAAGGTGATTGGTGTGACTGTTGTTTTGACTCACTAAACAGTCAGGAAAGTAGTTCTCACCTTTAATGCTCCTATTACTGTCTTTAATTTTAATATGAAACTGAGTAGTCAGAATGTTAGGTAGATGATTGATATATAGATTTCATATAGACTGATGATAGATAAAGGTAGATAGATGATAGACAGATTGATAGATGATAGATAGATAGACAGAGAGACAGACAGACAGACAATCAATCATTTTACTAGTGTTGTGGTTTTCATATCCCAGTATCTTCGTTTCCTGGAAAAAAAATCTTTTTCTAATTGGAGTTTTTAGACTTCCTGTATTCACTTAACTGGCAGGCAAACTGAAATTTTTCGTTCCTTGACATATAATCTTGCACCTATACTTCCGTCTGTTTGATAATCATTCCCTCCTGCAACATCACACAGATAACATATTTTCTTAGGCTGAAACTCCTGAGTAGTATCTATATATCCAACCAGCTGTGATGATGAAGACATTTTAGTTTGACTTATAGGTAAATCTGATGATGTTATAAAATGAGAAATCTCAAATAGAAGTCTATTACTACCTAGGGATTGAATTTTCACAGTTTTTGAAGAACCTTAGAATCGGGGATCAAGTTCTAGCTTGTATTGATTGATTTTTTTTTTGTTCAACCTGTGTGCTTCTTGTTAATCAGGTGTTTTTTTCCTCTGTGAAGTTGTTGGTTTTCATGTTATTCTGGAAGTACAAGTGCTCCTTGAGATGAAATATTTCATTAAGTCACATGAGGTTGACATCATGACTGTGTTAAGCCTTGGCTTTGTGATTCTACAAATTTCTGAAACTTAGAAATATATATATGCTTAGGAAGTTTTCACTTGGAAGGAAAATTATGTGCTTGACCACCCTGGACACATGTCACCCTCTTTTGTCTGGATGGCACACTGCACTGAATCACTACTTGGGATATTTCTTATGAATTTTAAATAAAGCACATTGCTTTTATGCAAAGCCAGATCTCATGGCTTTGTGTTATTTGATGCACATAACTAAAGGAAGGGGGTAGGGGGATGGGTGTCCCATGTTCTGATGTAATCTGCAGATCACCCGATTTTCTCTTTTGATTATAAATGAATTCTTTGATGTCATACAGTGCATTCTGATCATATTTACCACCTTTACCCTAACTTCCCCAGATCCTCCACCCATCCCTATCCTCTGATTTTATGACCTTTGTGTTACCCAACAAGGTCAATTTGTGCCATGCCATACAAATATTCTTGGATGCGTGGTCCTCCAGTGTAGCATTGTGGTCTTACTAGGCACTTCACTCTTAAAGAAAATTATTTTTTTCTCTACCAGCAGCTAATAATTACCCATGGCTCCGTAGCTAGGGGTGGGGTTATATGACAATCTCCAGTCTACTTGCTGGGATTTGGCCTGGTTTGAACCTGAACTGGTTTTATGCATGCTGACACCACTGATGTGAGGACATAGTTGTCCTTATGTTCCTGAAGACATTGATTTCTTTCAGGCACCCACCACCTCTGACTCATATACTCCTTAGCCCCCTCTTTCACAATGACCCTTGAGCTTTGAAAGAGGATGTGCAGAATATGGGTTTCATTTAGGGCAGATAGTTCTACAGTCTCTTATTCTTTGTGCCTTGTCCAACTGTGATCTCTGTATTAATCACTATATTGCAAATACAAGCTTCTCTGATGAGGGTTGAGAGATGCATTGATCTATGGTTATAATAACTCATTAGGAGTCAGTTCAATATTAGTATAATTTAGTAAAATAATGATAGTAGTTTCTTCCCTAGGGATCATGAACTTTGTAGTTGTAGGTTAAAGTATTAGTTTGATCTCATGGAGCAGAAAGTGGTTGTTACTCCCACGATATTCATGCCAGTATTGTAACAGTGGGCTTGTACTGACAGGCCAGATACTATTGTAGATCACAGGAGATTCACAGCTGGGTTAGACTGATGATGATTCTTTCTCTTCTGGTAGCATCCAGCACCTTCTAGCACTATAAAAGCTAGCCTCTAGAGAAGAGACTTTCAGAGCAGTGCCAGCTTATACAGTGAGTTCTAATCACAAAACAGTAACATTAGAGTTAATAAAGAGAAGATGAGTTCTAGATATGATTAATACATTGCTTATATAGTTTCACAAATACCTAATTCATCAAAGCTGAATATATTGATTATATTATATTTTGTGTATCATTTTCTCATCAATAAAATAATTATGAGGTGATTGTGTCTCAAAGCAATGGAGGCAAATAAACTGATTGTAAAAATTTTGAATTTCCTGTCATTAGACCAGAGAGACAAAGGGTTAAAACCTAATGGCTCATTAGTATCGTCTATGTTTAATTCCTTTCTTCAATATTAGCGAAAGAGAGAGAAAGGCAGACAAACACACACATGCATGCACACACACACACACACACACACACACACAGAGAGAGAGAGAGAGAGAGAGAGCACAAAGCATGCTAGGAAATTGTAGCAAGTACATTCATTATAAGTGCTGTGGTGTTGGCCAGAATTTAAGCTGTGGACACACAACATTGGAAACATTATAAATGCAAACCCTGAGGGGGATTACTGGGTTTCAACACATCTGTCACTATTAATTAGAAATCTGAGACAGGAGTAAGATCATTGCTGGTGAGCTTCTTATTACTATAAAAAATATCTCAGAAAACCAAGCTATAAAGGAGCAGGATTTATTTTGGCTCACAGATCTAAAAGTTTCAGTACTTGATGATCTGGGCCAGTGGTCAGGAAGCACTGCTGGTGAGCAGATGATAGATCAAAACCGATCATCACATGGCTGCAAAGCACAAAAGAGGGGTGAGAAAAGGGCCTGAAGCTCGCATCATTTTTCAGAGACACTCTCCCAAGTGATCTATAAACCTGTCGCTATGATCCACTTCTTAAAGAGTTTAACATCTCCCAATAATCAATGTAGAAATCTCTATTTTGTACATGAAGTTTTTGGGGTATTGCATATCCCAGCTACAGATGTTATTTTGTCTAACTTCCTAAGATGTTGCAGGCAATAATTTATACTTTTCTTACATTAATGTTTAGGAAAATGAACTATTGTATTAACTCAGACAGAAGCTAATTGTAAAAGCTGAGGGCCTTGGGTTGAGTCTTACATTTTTAATTTCCCAAAGGCAACTCTAGCAATTCAAAAAATTCATTAAGATTATTTTTTATCAGGGAAATTAAAAATCAAAATATGCTGCTTTTCACATAGAAATTATCCATCATATTAAGCTAAAATTCTTGCATGTAATAATTAGCTCCTAAAAAGCCTCTGCAATTTAGGATGACTTTGGTGGTTAGAAGTGGATCTGACCTGAACACCTCCTTCCTGTAGTCTAACTTCCATTGTACCAGAAAATACTATGCAAGTGTTCAAGGGAAGAAAGCTATTAGTAGCCCTGCCCACATGAAACACCTATAAACCACAATAGCCATCATGGCAAGATATTCTTAAAGATTTGGTAAGTGTCATTCACATGATAATGATAACCAACAGCTGTCTAATTGGACTAAAGGATGTTTACAGGAGGGAGATGTAGCTGGTACTGGAAACCTAGCCAATTTACCAGGGCTAGGAAGGCCATGGAATTTAGAGTTTCTGCTGCAAGTTTGCTCCATTAGCCTAAGTTCTCACTATATACTAAGTTTTATCCTTACATCCATATTATCACTCATCATCAAATGTTTTTCTTTACAGTAAATGGAGACTATCACCAGAAGCGGACACGATGCAGAAATTAACAGATAATGGGGAGCATAGTCCAAATGGATGCATCTATAACATTGATCCTGCATCTGTGGCTCAGAGAATATCATAGAAGACGGGTGGAAAGATGTAAGAGTCAGAATAACAGAAAATCTGCTGTGAATCAGCCTCTCCTAGAAATGTCTGTATAAAAAAGACTGCAACAGTGGCAACATCAATAGGTATGTTACTGTGTGGGGGGAAAAGTCATGAGGTACCACCCCTAGACAAATGATTACACACAACTAATGACTGCTAGGAGAGGAAAAATTAGCTTCTCCCAGAGATCAGCCTTCTTAATGATTATCCAATACAATGTAGTTAGCCCTGATACCATATGCATGCTAACAAGAAGACAAACCCAGCAGACAGTATTTATGTGCTGCTATATATGTGTGTGTGCATGCGTGCGTGCGTGTGTGCGTGCGTGTGTGTGTGGCAATAATAGTTAAAGAAAAAGTAGATATCAATTTGAGAGTTTGGGGTTATGGAAGAAGTTGGAGGGAGGGTACCTGGGAGAGGCTGCAGGGGATGTGGGGGAAAAGGAAGGGGGAAGTGATGTAATTATATTCTAAGTTATAATTTTTAAAATGTTTTGATGCAAACAGTTTGATATTTACACGGTTCCTGGGGCTTACACACAAAAGTCTTTTAATAAAATGTAAGTGAATATGGTAAATAATTCCTGGAGCTTTAAGGTTGAGAAAGACTTATATTTAAAATATTTCCCTTGCTTGTTTCATATATCAAGAGGGCTTGATAATTCCATCCAGTGTAGCAAAAGGTGTATTGCCAAGATCTATTACTGTTAAACATTTTCAAATACTATTTGTAAAGCTGACAATATCAAAACTCTGGTGTTGTACAGGGTTTCACATAGCCAGTCCTGTTTAGTACCCTAAGGAAACTGCATACAAACTCTCATAGTTTGTGAACCAATTTACATTCTCAGTAACAGTGTGTGATGGCTCCTTTGTCTCCATATCCTTGACAGCATTGGGAGTTTGGACCAAGACATCCTCTCATTGAAGCAGAATACTTGCAGTAAAAAAGATGAACCAATATTCAACCTGTCACCAGGGCTCTTTCTTCTCATTCTGTCTCTTAAATCTAAACTTTCCACCACCATCCATAATGGAATAAGTTAGTGCCAAGATAGTTCTTTCTCAGTTTTTGTTCACCCAAATGGTAGTCACTCAAACACTTTTATTTTCAATTTTACTCCTTCATTGAAATCACCTGCATTTAAAAGCAAACTCGACTCTTCCTCTTAATTCCACTCTTCCAATACGTAGTAAGCGCTCAATAACATTTTGTTAAGTGAAATGAGTTTACTAATATCATGATGCTTGTAACTTTCTCTCAGAAAGTCTCTATCTCTATCCAACTATAGACCTTAAAAATGAAAGAAGTAAAAACATACTATGACGATCTCCAGGAAAACTGAAGATTCACCTCATATAACCTTACCAGAAAAACTGGTATCTGAGAAAATACTCTAATCTGATAATAAGCCCTGGGCAGAATCAAGAATGATGATAAAGGGGTTTGTAATTGCCCTGGTTTGTGACTCTGCTTTGATTATACCTTAATTTAGCTGTGTTTTCACCATGGTACTTCAAAACATACACATAAACACAAGTAGATTGGAGCATAGAAATTAATATATATGTTAAAACTAGCAGTCTGAGTAGTCATATAGTAGGTATCTATTGTTGATACAACATGAGAGCTGCACAATTATTTATCAGGAAATAAACTGTCTTAGGCAACATAAAGAAATAACCTCATCCAGGGCAATCTAAGAGGATACATTTCCTTCACATTTTGGAATGAAGATTGTGTTTCACGAAGTAATTTTCAAATATACAGAGATAAAAAAGTCTTAAGTGGAGATTATTGCTTTTTTTTTTCAACCTAATCTGCCTAACATAGTCAACAAGTTCACGAGTTGGTTAAAACATCCATATTCTCATATGATACACAACAGAGAGCTGTCTTGATTTATATATTAGTTATGTTTCTACTGTTGCTATAACAAACTACCTCAAAATCAGTGAGTTAAAACAACACAAGCATAAAAATGAAGTTCTGGAGGCAAGAAATATAAAATATGTCTATAAAGTTAAAATCCTGTGCCTTGCCTCTAAAGGCTCAAGGGCAGAATGCCTTTTCCTGCTTCTAGTGGCCACGTTGACTCTTCCGTCATGATCTATCCTTCATCTTCACAGTCATCCTGCACATTGGTCTCAATAATCACATTCATTTGCTGACTGTCCCTCTGTCCTTTTATGAAAACCTTTGGGATACACTGGTTTTACCCAGAAAGTCCAGGGTAATGGTTTTCTCTTATATCCTAAATGATTTGCTCTTTCTTCCATGTAAAATAACATATCCATAGGCTCACAGACTTGAACTTAGGTATCATTGAGGAGTTTTCGTTCTGTCTATCAGTTTATGCTTACCATGTCAATTATAAGGCAAAAAATTCAGTATCTTTTCCATATGTGTTTAAATCTTTAGAACATGGGTTGTCATAGATCTACACTGTAATCATAAAGCACTCAGTGCATTTACTGACATACGGTGTCATGATGTGATTGCTAGCACATATGTTCTGTATTCTAATATCTAGTTAATATGACAGATGGTCTTCTATAGTGGGATTTCCTCAGCCCCACTCATGATATAAACGACACAGAAACTTCTTAAGATTTTAAAGCTTAGGCCTTTTGCTTGGGCAACTTCTCAGTCAGCTCATCTTTTTAACCTGACTAATCCTGATCTACATTGTACCACATGACAAAGTCTAACTCTCTGTTTTGGTTTGGCCCATCGATCCACCGCTGAGTTCACTGGTGAAACTTCCACTTCTCAATTCTTCCAGAGTCCCCATCTCTTCCCAGAAATTCTGCCTTTCACTTCTTGCTCAGCTATGGGCCATTGGCTCTTTATCACATCCAATAGGCAAGTAAGGAAGAATGAATGTTCACAAAATATAAAGCTGGTGATAGGTCAGAGGAAAACCAGTACCAAGATCCAGCCAGTACTTAGCTCTCTGCTAGTGTAACATTGACAATCAAATATACAGAGATGCACTGTCACACAATGTATTCCAACAGTCTTCTGTTAATCACACAGACTTAACAAAACTCACACAAATTTTAGCTCTTTATTTCCTAAAACTAAAGATCCTCTGTGTCCTAATTTTGACAGAGCAATGTGATGTATATTTTTAAAAGAAAAACACAAAGAAGGAAATAGTTTAAAAATTAAGAGAAAATTTAAGAAGGCCTAGCTTTGGGAATTTTAAACAGAGATTATTTCAATACTGAGGGCACAGTGACCCAGACGCTTTTCAGATGCCCCTGGACTTTCACCAACTGGGAGTGATGAACGGAGATATTTTCAATTCTGTTTGCTACACTCATATTCATTTCATTGGCTAGTGAAGTCCTTATGTGTACAAAGTGGTTTGATATACACACAAGTCACTTCAAAGAAGAGCTTGTCACAAAATATGGTAAACAGTGGCCTTGTGTATCAGATCCCAAAGTAAGTTTCCTCTCTAGAATTACTTATAAAAACTACTCAAATTTTGTTACTTGTAAACTGTGTAAATACATGAATGTGTATTGCCAGACAATAGCTTGATTCCTCCCAAAACATCTAATAATTAAATGTGTAATTACTCTTCCCTTTTTTTTTTTTTAGTTTGCCTAATAGAAAAGTTTTTCTTTTGTTCTCATTTAGTTTCTATTTTTATAATAAAGACCATGACCCAAAACAAATTAAGGGGGAATATGTATTTATTTCACTCACATTTCCACATCACATGCCATCATCAAGGGAAGTGGCCATGGAGGACCGGACCACTGATTACTGTTTGTTCCCCATTGCCTGCTCAACTGATTTCTTATACACTCAAGACCACATGCCAGTGATGGTCTCAGACCCAGTAAGCAATTGTTGAGATCACCTATAAGTGATTCTATGGGACATTTTCCAATTGAGGTTTACGTTCCTAGAGAACTCTACCTGTGTCAAGTTGACAAAAACTAACCAGCACAACAACTTTATATTGAATCAATTACTATTTTTCTACTGAAGAGGAAAAACTTAGTTACCCTTTGTGTAAATGATAGGCCAACACTTGAATAGTGATCTAAAACTACACCAGTGTGTATAGTAACATGATAGCTGTACGGCCTGGTTGTCTCTTGGTTCTATCTTAACTTTTCCCCTCGTTCTGTTTAAGCTTACACACTGTGAAGCTGTTTGCTCATACACTGAAATTTTTATAACTTGATTTATTTTTTAAAAAAAAATAATAATTGAACAAATTCATTTACTAAGATATACTTCCTTTCTATTATATTTGAGAGGCACATAATGAACTTGGAAACTAGAGAGCCTGATTTGCAATTCTGAAATTTACAGGTAACAAAACATAGTGGAATAATAAGCAATAGGTTTGTTTCTTTTTTGTGTCATTGCAATGACATATCCTATGAGAAAAAGTAACAAAAGTAATGCCATATACGAGGAGGACAATACTAAGAGTATATATTTTAGATGAATTACAAACATAGAAGCTTCTAATTGCCATCAGCTGGGTGATGGCCACTATGTCACTCTCCTTCCAAACATGAGATATTTTACACAAAATGAAATCAGAAATCCTTACCTTCACAACTAGAGCAAAATAAAAATGAAACCAGATAATAACCATATCACACAAAGAACAAGAAAACTGTAAAAATTACAAAAATGACAAAGTATACCTTTCATGCAGCAAAAATAACAATAGCTGACTCAATGTTTTTGTCACTTATAAATTTGCTCTCATATAATTCTTTCTATCTGAAGATTCAGGAATCTGTTAATATACTATCCATTGCTTAGTGACATCATACAATCTAGAAGTAAAAGCATGCTTCCCTGAATCTCTTCCAAAATTACTTAACACAAATCTGAGTCTGTGATGAGCACCCTTCCACCACCCCAAAACTAGCATATTACATGACTCCCCATAGTCTGTGAATTCTCTCCTTAAAGCCAAGAAATACAACATTAGCTATAGATCACAGCTATAGACATGATCCTAGTGCTCTTTGGTTGCAAGGCATAGACAAGAGAAGTTACTGATTAAGTATCTGAATAAAATAAAAGAATAAGCCACGTAATTCAAATAAGAATGGGTAGATCCAGCTTCCAGAATTGAGAAAAAAAGTGTATTATTTTTTGTTATCCATCAAACATAAAGCATTTTTTTATGGTTTCCCGAAATGGCTAGAATGACTCATGGTCAAGTTATTGATCTTATTTTTCAAGTTATTT
>JANHMN010000007.1:935533-1001539 GCA_030674055.1 Rhabdomys pumilio | reverse complement strand
CCCTGCCTCCATACTGCTGGAAGTAAAGGGTTGCATCACATGCCTAATGCAATGTTGTAGAGTTTAAAATATGTGTATACACAGACATTTAAAGACAATTTGCCTAGCATTGTGATGCCTAGTTCCTGTGTTGTTTTTGTTTTTTACTTGATTTGTGTTTTTTTTCTTGGAAAACTAATTGATTTCTCACATAGATCTTTGATTTAAACTATGGCCTATTAAGTCTTTATCTAAACTCTTAGTATCTAGCAAGGACCAGAAATTTTCATTGTATGAGATATGTATCAATGATATCTTATTCTGCTAAGAAACCCAAAAAGAAGAAGGCAGGAATAATTTGAAACTATATAATTACAATAGCCAATCACAGAGACGCAGAGATTTTGAAGCTGTTGGGAAAACTTCGTGGTCATCAGATCTTGTACAGGAGGAAGCTAAAGCCTGAATAGGGTGGCACATCGTGGAATGGTTTACTTACCATGTACATGCTTTAGCTAATATTAAAATGTATTACATTGGGCAGTTCATGAAAAGATTCTCCTCCAGATGTTAACCACATTGTATGTAAATGGTGTAAATATCTAACAATAAAAATCACAAATATCCTTGCATTTTTTTTTTACTTCTGATTATCTTTTTTTTTTTTTTTTTTGGAATTTTCTTTATTTACATTTCAAATGTTATCCCCTTTCCCAGTTTCCACCCCTGAAACTCCCATCCTGTCCCCTCTCTCCCTGCTTCTGTGAGGATGTTCCCCTCCCACCCATCCACTTCTGCCCCTCCCTCAAATTCCCCTACACTGGGGTATCAAGCCTTCACAGGACCAAGGGCCTCTTCTCCCATTGATGCCCAACAAGGCCATCCTCTGCCACATATGCGACTGGAGTCATGGGTCCCTCTATGTGTACTCCTTGGCTGGCAGTTTAGTCCCTGGGAACTCTGGAGGGGTCTGGTTGGTTGATACTGTTGTTCTTATGGGTTTACAAAGCCCTTCGGATCCTTCAGTCTTCTCTCTAACTCCTTCATTGGGGCCCTGTGCTCACTCCAATGGTTGGATGTGAGCCTGCCTCTGTATTTGTCAGGCTCTGGCAGAGCTTCTCAGGGGATAGCTATATCAGGCTCCTGTCAACAAGCATTTCTTGGCATCAACAATAATGTCTGGGTTTGGTGATTGTATATGGGATAGATCCCCAGGTGGGGCAGTCTCTGGATGCCCTTTCCTTCAGTCTCTGCTCCACACTTTGTCTCCATATTTCCACCCGTGAGTATTTTGTTCCCACTTCTAAGAAGGATTGAAGCACCCATATTTTGGTCTTCCTTCTTCTTGAGCTTCGTGTGGTCTGTGAATTGTATCTTGGGTTTTCCAAGCTTTTGGGCTAATATCCACTTATCAGCGAGTGCATACCATGTGTGTTCTTTTGAGATTGGGTTACCTCACTCAGGATGATGTTTTCTAGTTCCATCCATTTGCCTAAGAATTTCATGAAGTCGTTGTTTTTTAATAGCTGAGTAATATCCCATTTTATAGATGTACCACATTTTCTGTGTCCATTCCTCTGATGAAGAACATCTGGGTTCTTTCCAGCTTCTGACTATTATAAATAAGGCTGCTTTGAAGATGCTTCAACATATAACAAGGTTACGCACCCCACTATGTTCATAGCAACCTTTGCATTTTTAAAATTCAGATAAGGTCAAAGAGTGTAACAAGTTATAGCATATGCCTTGAGTTCTGTATGTAATTTGCTGTGGGGAATTTTGCAGTATTTTGTAGTTTCTCAGTTGCTAACTAAATATGATTGAGGATTAAGATGTTTATAACAAAGCAATGTAGAGGCAAAGTGACTGTCAAGGGAAACTTAAATAAATACAAGAAGAGAACAAATAGCCTGTGATTTGACCCAAAAGCTCCACACAGCTTCAAAGCAGTCTAAGAACAAGGAAAGAAGAGGGCAAATGGGAGAGTTGCCAGGGACAGCCTGAGGCCTCATACCATCTTTCATAGTAATTACACCACTAAATACATAGCTATATATCTCAGTACCTGCCCCAATCACCCCCTCCCCCGGATTACTGCACCTTTATTTAAAAAGCATTTAACAGGAAATGAGAATGCTTAAATATTCTAATCTCAGATCCTGGAAGCAAGTTCTTAAGGAGCAATTCCAAGGAGCACTATTGGGAATGTTGGGTGTTTGCTCTCAAAGAAAGAGTGTATTTGTTTATTAGTCATCATTTTATTAACTGAAATAGACAATAAATGCATGACTAAGAATTCATGAGGATGAATCAGTGACATTTATACCTGGGTGGTTCCGCTGAAATTTACAGTTTTTAGATTAGATTGTAACAATTACTTACACTCTGTTTGATTAATGAATGAGCAGGATTCTGATCAAACTAATCCCCAAATCGACACTGGGACCAATGACCTCACACACATCTTTAAAGGAATAAAGAAAAAGTGAATTATTTCTCAAGTGATTTTTTGTTTTGTTTTGTTTTGTTTTTTTAACCATTACTTGGGGAAACAGAGCTCTCTGCCCCAGGACAGGCACCACTGTCTTTTATCAGGAAAAACTTATAGGGACCCGAAAATTGATGAGACCTTGACAAACAGCTTTCAGGAGCGGAGCCTGCTGCTAGGTTACAGAGCTCAAGGTGAAAGATATAGTCTTTCAAACTTCATGTGTTGTGATTTACACTGAAGCCCAAAGACTGTCTCTTTATGGTCTAATATCCATTAGAATGTTTGGTGACTCTAGGATGCTCTATTATCCATGGGCTATTCTCTTTACTATTAAGTATTGGTTAAAGTATTATGAAATACCTTTATATGTAAATATTTAGCAGAAATTCAGATTATCATAAGATGTCTGATGAATTAAACATATTTGCTAGTTTGATGCATAAAAAGGAATGTATTTATTTTTTTTATGTCTGTATATAGCTCAATGTCCTAATTTTCTGTTCAGTTATGGTTGTTTGCCTCAATAATTAATGGAAGTTGTTTATATATAACTTATATGATGATTTTTTTCTGTCATTTCTTTTTGTTGGACAGATTTTCATAGTTATTTATTTGCCTTTCAGTTTTATACACGTTTTGATTTGAGAAGAGTATTAATTAAATTGAATGCAATAATTTGTTACATTGTGATTTCCTTCAGGAATTTAACATTTTAGACAACTGTATAACTGCATTTCCTTCCATCTTTATTATTATACATAATAGAGTGCTAAAATCTCTCCATATACAAAATACTTTAATTTTAATGTTACATTTAAACATTTCAAACATAATGTTACATAGAATATAGATACAAAAAAACCATGTAATTAATTTATTTTATATAAAATTCAAATTACTGGATGATGTCAAAAGTCCAATGGTAGTTAGTTTGGAAAGGAGTAAAGCTAAAGGTGTTTGGAGGATAGAGAGGCTTTCTGAAGCTTGCCTTCCATGATGTGCTTTGATTCACACTAATTCCTCAAATGGATTTTCCTGAATGTATGTTTTTAAATTGTCAAATAATTACTTTTATAGTAGTTCATAGTTTACTTGAGGAAGTAGTTTATGATTTGCAAGTTACGTCTTGTAAACCTTGAAGAATTCATCGTCTTTTACAGAAAATTCCATCCATGATTTTATAAACCAATTGAAAATTGTTTCAACTGTTATCTATATTTTCAATTATATATGTATATATCAAATGTCTCCTGTTGCTATTAACTACTGATTTTCTGGGATGTCTTATCTGTTTTATCAGTATGAACTTATGAATTAGTTTTTCTGACTGCAGATTACTACAAGGACAGGTAGAAAATAAACATTTAGCACTGTAGATTAATTTTGTCCCATAAAAGTTATATGCATGTGTTCAAAGGTTTGTATCGGGTTTCTTTGCTCAGCTTCTTGTAGGGTTTCTTTTGCTGTGTGTGTAGACATAGCCTGACCATTGACTCAATGTAAAGCACTGTATGACTCCACCTCACTTATCTATCCATAGTAATATTGAAGGATATATGACTTGTTTATACACTGAGATTTTTTTTTTTGAATGATGCTACTGTACACTGAATTTGCGTACATTTTTAAAAGTTATATAATGTGAAAAAATTTAATTACTCTCCATGGTATTCATATGTTGCAATAATTAGAACTCAAGTAATTCATAATTTTAACCAATACTTGATGTTAGTAATATTTTCTTTTAATTTATTATAGAGTTTTTAAGGGTGTCATATTTCAGTTTTATTTCTCTGACTTAATAATTACTTTTTGGTCCCTATTATTTTTTTGTAAAACTTATTTTTCTGTAGGAAACTACTTATAAGTTGGTGTTTATTATATACTTTATATTGTGATAAAATACATAGACATTGAAGACATTAATTATAAAACCTTATTGTATCAAATAAGATGAAAATAAATTTGAGAACACTAACATGTTCAAGTTAATCATGATGAAAACAAGAGATAACAAGACTCATGGTATCATAAGATCTAGCTTTTTGAGGATTTTCACCCAGTTAACTGAGTACTGTTTTGGTACCACAGGAGTCTAGCCTAATCTGACTACAGACAACTAGAGTAGCACTGATTGTTTTCTCCCATGTAGTTTCTGAATTTTATAGAAAACAAAACCATAATTGGTGTGGAGAGATTCAGAGTGCACGTGGTATCAGGAACATGTCTGGAATCTTTAAGACTACACAACACAAACCAAGTATATTTAAACTTGAATCAAAGTCCCCTTTACTGTGGCCACTAGTCCACAGCCTGGCACCTTCCCTTTACCTTGTCAGTAGTTTTCCAACAAAGTACCATGCTGTGCAACCTGGGCTTTATCTGCCTCTTTCTTCAGTTTCTCAGAACCTTTTCTATCTCAACAAGTACTTTGATATGAGACTTTTCAGTGAGATGTGGAAAACTAATGACTTAATATTTGTTCTGATCTTCTTTAGTCCTTTTGTTGACTCATGTTTTGAATATGAGACTCTGACTATTCTGTTTTCATAGATAGATTCCCAAAGAGCATTCCTGGCAATGATCATTATAATTTTAAAAAACAAAAAACAAACAAACAAATAAAAGCATTGTAAAAAATGTCAACCTCCTTTACATAGGAATTGGGACAAACCTGCAGAGCCACAAAGACGAATGTTCATCTCATATGAAGGACTAAGTGAGGAGAAGAAGCAAGTGCTTAAGACTCAGTAACTCTACTTCCTAATCAGGGATAAATTCACAGGGAGGCCAAATCCAGAAAAAGCTATATGATAAATTGACATCTGTGAAAGATACATTATGAATATCCAACTCAATAATTATTTTTTTCTAAAGCTTCTTAAATGAAGTGAAAAGTGTGTAATTAACCAAGAAAGACAAGGTAGTATCAGAAAAATTTGAAAAGGTCATACAAGATGGCTTAACAATATTAATGGGACAATACACATAGATTTACTATTATGTGCTTTATTTAGAAGACAAAAATGAGACATATACACCAATCAATGAATAAATAATGTATATGAAAATAAGGATGTAAAATTTAGTAGATGATAAGAATTTGAAAATTTGAATATTAACATTGGTGTTTCGTGTTTTTAAGGACCATTGTAAGGTAGGTTTATTTATTTGAGACAGGGACCTTCTAAGTGGCCCTAACTGGTCTCAAACTCATGGCAATGCCCCTCTCTCAGTGCCCCAAAATGCTAGGATTTATAGGTGTATGCCATAATTCCCAGAGCTACGGTTGCTTTCATTTGGATACAATATCCTCCACAGTCCCAATATACTACAGACTTTGTCACATATGTGCTGGTATTTTAGGAAGGTTGGGCCACTTGGAGTATCTTCTTAAGAAGACTATTGAGAGTCCAGCTCCTTGTCTTTCATCTATGTTCCTGCCACCATAAGATAGAGTTTGTTCTATCACACTACTCAAGCCTGATATTCTTCCTCTTTCCTAAACAATGAAACCAACAACTGTAGAACAGAAACCTCTGAAAATGTAAGCCAAAACATTTGCTCTTTTTAGTTGACAATCTCAGGTATTTTACCACAAGGTTGAAAAGCTAATTAATGCAAAGATAATAAAATATCTTCTAAGTAAGATTTAACAGGAAAACTACAGATCTGGAGAAAAGAAATATTTAAAGACTATATGTGAGGTGTCTACATAAGAAGCAATGTTCCCCAGACTTATGGGTAGCACAGGGAACATAGCCATAAAATAAACATTGAAAATAGAACTCCTAGCTGAATTATAACTGGTGGGGAGAGGGCTCAGCAGTTAAAAGCACTGCTGCTGTTTCAGTGGACCCAGAGTAGAGTTCCAGAGCCCACATGGTGGCTAAAAATTGTCTGAAACTCCAGTTCCAGGGCATCTGACACAGTCTTCTGGCCTCTACAGGCACAAGACATACATGTGGTACAGAGATATACATGTAGGCAAAACAGCCATATATACTAATCATACAAATATATATATATATATAATATTTTCTTCTTTTCAGCCATTCATTTTCTCCTTGTTTCCCAATCAGTCTTTTTAGTCTTCAAAATCATAATTTTGTGCTTGTTTGCTTCAGTTCATAAAAGATAGCCATTTATTTGTAGGGTCTCACAACTTTCTAAATCACACAAAGAACGCTATGAAACTTTTGAGTGTGCCCAAGATCAATTAACCTTTGTATATCTGGTCTTGGATCTTCAATGATTTGAACTTACTCAGTAGATTGCAAAACTGCCCACCTGTATCCTGCTGCTCTTCAATTAATAGTAACAGCTTTGAAATTGAGAGTTTAATTTTTTGGAAAAATTCCAGATCTGCCATATATTAACTCTTCAGCACATACATGGCCTCTAAATTACCTTGATAACTAAAATGGTTTTGTGCAGTAGGAGTTATTACTCTTTGATAACCAAAATAGCCTTGTGTAATACGAGTTTTATAGATAAAGACAATGAGGCTTAGAGAAGCTAAGGAAATTGCCCAGAGCACACAGAAGCCTGACATAATGAACTCAAAATGCCCTGGATCTATATTCCATCTGACTACAATGCTTCACATTGGCAAAGTTATGTAAAGAAAGTTTAAAGTGAGCATACTTTCAAAAAATCTATTAGATGCAGATAGGTAACGGTAGTTGGCTACGGAGTCTGACAATTGATGAACTTGACTCCATTTAGATTCTCCTGGGAGAGTTAAGACTTATTTACTTTCTCTTGATAAGAGAGGGTGTGGAGTTTCCTGGCTCGTCTGGGAGACATCTTGTGTTCAACTGACCAGACCCTCATTAGACCAGCCATAGTCTAACAGTCTCTGTACTGCTCAGTGTTGTCCACATTGGCATTTGGTTTGTAGCAGAATGCAAGAGTTCTGGGGGCATGGAGGATTCAACTCCTCATTTTCAGAAGGCCTGGAAGCCTAGTAAAGTTGTAGCAGGGTCCTCTGAGAAAATTATATGTGGATCGGTACAGATGAAGCCTAAGCTTTAAGGAAAACCCTAGGATGCTTAAAGAGCCAAGTATGTGGAATGTGTGCTGAGGAAAGCTGCATGTAATGCGTAGGAGACTGAATGTGTGAGTGCCAGATAGAAAGACCACAAAGGTCAGGATGCCATGTCCATTAGAGCTCATAGCGCTCCACCATATGCCCAGGATGGCAGATGTGGATCTTCGCTGATGGTTTTCAATCTCGCTTTGAACTTATCTCTCCTTTCTATGCACCTACCTTCCCTTTTGGAATAGAAATATTTACTCTGTGATATTGTATATTGAAAGTATGTGATCATCTTAGTTTAAAGGGTAGACAGATAAGATTTTGAATTAAGCATCAGAAGAGTATTTCAGTTGGAATTTTTGAGCCATGTTGGAATACCTGAGGATATGGACTAAATGTGTTTTGCTTTATGAGGTGGGCAATGAGCCTCTTGAGGACTAGCTGCAGAATGTTATCTTTTTAAATGACATTTTTGGGTATCAAACTGACAAAGGGGTAGACTTCTGATGGCTTTCACAGTCAGCTTGACTGGACTCAGAATTATTTCGAGATTGGAGCACACCTCTGGGTTGTTATGGGGTTACCTAAAGATGGTAGTCCCAACATAAATGTGGGTGTGCCATGGTCCTAGGACCCAGAGGGAATAAGAGGGACTAAGGGAGAGGTCTATCCAGCACCAGCATTTCCTATTCCTCTGCTTCCTGACAGAGCACGATATGAACTACTCTCTATCCAAGCCCTCCCTGCCATTACTCAACATTCTAACATTCCAAGCAAATTACCTTCTGCCCTTTATGCCATTTCTGTTAGATGCTTCTGTTACAGCGATGAGAAAACTCACTAATGTAGTGGGCAGAAAAGTATTCATGTACATAGGACTTCACTTAGCCCCCAAGAAAGATCAGAAGACAGTCTTTGTGTAAATCTAATCTCTTTCCTAATTAAATGACAATTCTTCAAAATGTGTTTTACAGTGTCATTTCTGGGTCACACTCTGCCTCTCTCCTGTGAAAACCCTTCCCTCCTTCTAAGCCTACTGACCATCTTCCTTTAATTCCAGATAACTTATGGGTGAGTAGAGGGGCTGAAGCCATAGCTACCATGTTTAAGACACTGAATTCAAATGTCTGTCAGCCACACAAAGTATGAAAGTAGCCCACATTTAAGTTTAGCATATAGATAAAAGCTGTTATTCTTGGGATAGTGAGTGTTATTAGTTTATCTTTTTTCCTGAATGCATTTTCAGTAGAAATGTGAACTGTTTATAAGGCTTTAGAAGAGAGTAAAGACTCTATAAAGTGTGCTGGAGGCCCTTCATGGCACATTCTATCAAAAAAAAAAAAATCTCCACATTTCCCCATGCCATGAAACATCATTGGAGGCTGGATTTATTAAGTACTCTTGAAAGCACCTGGGTTCTTTGAAAGTTTACAGAGAAGCTTAGTGACTCTTTGTGGTGAGCTTAGAGGCTCTTGATTTGAAGATTCTTCAAACTGGCACAGTGAGGATGTGAGAAACATCACCTCATTCTTAGAAAATGCAATTTTAAAAGTATGTTATATAAATTTCCTGGTGATGTCACAACAAACTACTGGCTTGTTTAAACAAACTGAGTCATTTAAGTAATAGAAATGCCTTGTGTCAATTTTGGAGACTAGCAGGAGGGCTCTGAAGATTTCTCAAAGGGCTGAAAGGGAAAATCTGCCCAACACCCCTTGGTAACATCTAGTGATTTTTTTTTTTGAGAATCTTTGGCATTAACCGAATATAAATATCATTCTGCTTTCTGTCTTCACCTAGACACAGCATAGTTTTGATACACACAGTTGTCTCCCCTGTTAAATTCACCCTGTTATAGACACACATTAGTTAATTTGTGGTCCCATTGTATTAACTATTATGTCACCTTACCTTCATTAATTATATTTTTGTTTATGTTCACATTCTAAGGTACTAGATGTCAAAAGTTTAGGTAAGAATTGGAAAGACAGTATTAAAAGCTATTCAGTACATTTCTATTGCACAAATGACCCAGTTTTTCTGGGTACATTATGCAATATGTACCCAAATGACTTTATTATTCATACAGAGCCATTTGTGTTACAAAACACTCGACTACAGTGCTGCTGTCTTGGGACAGCCCTGAGGACTTGTACTAATCATCTTTAGTACAACTTGAATAGCATTTCAGAAACTTTCATGATTTTTACTTTCATGTAACTATATATGCACATTCCTTTCTTTAAAACTACCACATTCTCTGCAATAGAAAAGGGACTGCGGGCCAAACCCCAAATCAGGACAATTACTGTCCATGCTTTGCTTTTATATTGCATTAACAGACATTTTCTGAGATATTATTTTCATAATTCTGCCTTGCATGGATGAACATTAAAATGAGTTTAAATTCTTTAAAACCATATCAACAGGTATTGGAATTTAGTGCTAAATTATGGAAAATAGCCATGGATTCAACACTGACTGGGAAATACACTTATGCCTTGGTTCTGTGAGCAGGTGAATTAAAGCACTATGTTAAAGTTTTAAAACATAGCCTTTCATAGGAAATAGCCTTTCATATGACTAAAACGTGTACTCTTGAAATTGTCTTTTTAGATTTGGCAATTCAAATACCCAAATAAACTTACCTTGCCAATAGAGCTTTAATATGGCACTCTTACAATTCAAAGGGCCTAGAAATTTCTGTTGCATGAACTTTCCCACAATTTTGGGAGAGTGTTTGCATGGGAAAGATAGAATGCCACCATGTAGCCTAGGATGGCTTTGAACTTTTACTTCTCTCTACTTAGTCTTTCATATGTTGGGGGTTAAAGATCTTTGTCACCATACAGAGCATCCTGAATTCCAGAAATTTTGTTTTTTAAATCTAAAACATTCATTGTTTGGACAAAAACAAAACTTTTGAATCTTCCTAGACTAGCCACTGTGCAGTGGAATGTTTTCTTAGTAGTATTATATAAAAAGAATTTAACTCACGTCAACGTGAGAACAATTCCTTAGCAGTGGAGACCTTAACTTCTTAGGTGCACCTTGTCTTAATAAATGTCGCTGTAGATGTTGTGCTTCCAGGACACCTAAGAGCTGAGTTATAAACAATTGATGGTGAATGACACTAGAAAATTTGGTGTTACCCATGTTATTGGCAAAGCATTTACACCGTTAATGCCACACAGACTTCAGTAGAGTTAATCCAAAATTTCCTGTCTCCTATATTCTCACTAAAGACCTGTGGATTGATCTCTGGAGCACTGTATTTTCCTGTTCCTCTTTTGTAAGTCTTGACAGCTTCAGGAATCAACACCAAAGAGGCAGGAGTTGACTTTAATGCTATGGCCTCTGTCACGGTCACTTTACTAAAAAGGAATGTCAACTAGAAAGAAAGCAATAATTAGCCATGCAAGTGAAGTAGGCTGTGCATACTTGGAAAAAAATACACTCTCAAATTAAATAAGTACAATTTTCTCATCTCCATATGTTCCTATATCATGTCAGCTCAATTGCATATGCTATCTTTATGAGCAATGCCTAACACATCCAGAAATTGCTATCAATGTCTTTGCCCTTTGCATGGTTCCTCTTTGCATTGGTCCATTAAGGTAGTGAAAATCAAGGCAGCTTTATATGGGCATGTAGAGGAGGCCAACACTAACCTGCATTTTATTAACCTCCTGGGAAGAAAATATTATCATCCTAGTTGCCTTACAATGAATATCATAGGTTAGATTTAAGTAAAAAGAGTTTGTCTCTATTATTAAGATGTTAAGCATGAACCCATCATCTTCAAATATGTTTTTAATAAAATTGGGACTTGACAGAGAGCACATTCAAATCACTCAAAACAGGAAAAGTACAAAGAGTCATGTGACTAATGAGTTGAAAAAATGTCATTCATTTGTTCAGTGGGAAAAATGTCCAGTGTTTTTTCCCTGCCACTGTATAGTCAGATAAGACCTCTGGACTGGGTAAATGCCATGATTCTTGATGCTCACCAAAGGTTAATATGACTGTACTATGTGACATGAGGATCTTTTATTTTGTTTTGCCCTTAGATGAGCACCTATCACCTCATTTTCTTTACAGCATGGTGGCAGAGTTTCTAAGATAAGCAACAAAACAGACAGCTAGTGTGTCCTTTACTTTGTTACAGGCATGGCATGGACATCTGACTCTCATCTTCACAGACTCAGAGGATGTATTCACCAGCAAACCAAGAGCCAGAACAAACATGAGAGCATCAATTACACGTTAACACTGTCTTCACTGTATATAAAACATTGTAAGAAGGCATGAGTAGGAAAAGCCAAATTAGGACTTCCAGCTCAACACGATGGCATAGAATCATCACATGTTAGGCTTGATGAAGTCAATTTCAGACTCACTGGGCATTCTGGGGAGGTTTCACTGCCCAGACTTGCTGATGAAGGTTCCTAGTGCCACTACCAATAGTATGTGTGAATATTCTTTGTTTATTTCATTTGATGAGTATGCTACTATCTTGCCATTCTGATCATGTTACTTGGTACTTTTCTGCTTTGATGTATTAGATCATTAACTTAAGTCATAAAGATCACTTTCTTCACATTTCATCATTACCTTTCAAGCTCTTGACAGGATGGAATATAAGCAATGGACACTTTCCAGGGGTACCCTCATATACATTCTGTAATAGTTTCTACTATTTCAAATTGTGCCCAGTCCCCTAGTCATGACCTTATTCATACATCCTTAGATTTATCATGTTATATATAGCTTGACCATCATGAGTTTATTAATATTTTATTAGGATACAAAATTTCATCGGGAAAATATCCATACTGATTAAAAAACTCAACCAGCATTAAAAGTATTAAGATGTGTCACTGGCACCCTGGTAGTACCTTGCAAATGATTGTGCTTGATAGTTAAGATTCCTTTTCCTTCTAATTTGTTATCTGGTTAGTCTTTTCTTCTCAAAACTATTTTATCATTATAAGCTCCCTTAATCTAACCCTCCTTGATAGGTCCTTAATAGTTAAAGTTTTATACCTCATCTCTCTCATTCTCAATCAATTTCATTGGCATCCAAAACTACTAAAGTTCATACTGACAACTTTATTAAGTTTTAAAATTCAAATTACTTTTAAAAAAATCAATCGTGTGAGTGTGTGTGAGTGTGTGTGTGTGTGTGTGTGTGTGTGTACGCATCTATTCTTAAGCTCACATTACAGTGCCATATGGAGGTCAGAGGACAACTTAGAGGAGTCAGCTCTCTTTTTCTGTCATGTGGATCTCTGAGATCATAACCCAAGTCCTATGGCTTTACAGTAAATGACTTTACTCACTGAGCCATTTTGGTAGCCCTGATACCTTTCATATTTTTTAACTAATGTAAATGTTTTCAACTTATTTTACTTTATTATTATGTGTTAGTTTCACATATTATTGAAGTTTGGCATGGTATTTCTACACATGTATACAGTAAGCAGTAACCAAATACAACCTCCTCTTTATCCATGTGCCTTGATCATTCCCAGTTTTTAGTAATCATAAGTCTATATTTGGGTTGACATATTATTTCTGTCTGGTTATGTGTTATGGTTAAGAGCTTCAATTACTACAAATGAAAAACTCTCACTTTTCCATATGGATGAATAATATTCCAGTATCATAACTATAATATTTAAGTAAAATGTTTTTATTCAGTACCCTTTTGAAACTTTAGGACTATATTTACAAATTCCTGGGTGTTTCCGTGAATTAGTTAAACTGCTTTGGCTCTTGGTGGGTTGTGTGTGCACTGCACCCACCTGAGAGCTCTCTGGATTCATGAATGAGAAACACACACACACACACACACACACACACACACACACACACACCAGCTAATTTTGATATACCTTGATTGTCTCAATGGCTGAGCACTTCTAAATCTCCCCGTGGCTAGCATACATTCTCCCCTCCAACTTTCGTGAGTCAACTTGCTAAATCAACATTTCATCTTTGCAACCCCAAACCCAATTGGGAAAGTGGCCTTTTGGGCCATTTTCCTGGATCCTTACACCGGAGGTCCTTTAAGTTTCATCTTTCTGCTTCTCTGTCCTGCTGCTTCCCTCCTCTCCTCTCCTGGTCCCTCATTCTCATAATCTAAAAGTCCCACCTCCATCTTTCTGTACAGCCGTTAGCTGTATGGCAATTCTTTTTTTTTTTTTTTCCTGTATGGCAATTCTTTATCATCAATCAAAGCCAGCTTTGGACAGGGACCTCAGGTGTGGAAGCATGGCTTTTTGGGAGCTGAAATAAGATGAAGCATTAGAACCAATTCCCAGCACCTGGGATAATCTTAAGAAAGACCTCTGGAGTCTATCCTAGATAATCCTGTAAACTCTGGCTGTAACTCTGAATCCTCTTTCCTCCTTACCTTATTAAAGCCCACATTGCCATCAGACTTTTATTCCTAAACTTTCTGTATTGGAAAATGATTGTTGGATCACTCCCTTATATAGCTGGCCTTCTGGCTGTGATTATCTGGCTCTGATTGTTTCTAAAATATTCTTCCCTTCCCCTGCAAATGTTACTCTTAGACTTGCACAAATGAGAAAACAGTAGAGATTCAAAAGTTCTCCACCTGAGGCCAAGAACATATACTAGTCACGTATTCTTTGTGCTTGCTTCCAAGGCAAGCATTCTGAACCTCTCCCAGGTGATGCTTGCTTGTCCTTGTGTGAGCTTATTACATGACACCATGCTCACATTGGACTATATCATACACTTAAATGCCCACCCACTCCAGCATGCCTTCTTTTTATTCATCTTCATTCATCCTGTCTCAGAAGGAATTGCCATTTCCCATGAAGACCAGAAGTAATATTTTACCCATTCTCCCTCCTTTAATCTCCTCTGCTTCTATACTCTAGCTTATAATTGATGACTAACTCCTGCATAGTCAACATGTCAAATATATTCAATACTTTTTTTTCCTTTCTGTACTTCCATTGGTTTCATCTAAGATAAGGTTCTCAAAGCCTTCCATTTCATGACAAACAGACATGACTCCATCTTAACTTTGCTGAACCTACTTTTTATATTGCTACTCTAATAACCCTGCCAAGGCTTAACTCTCATAATTCCACTGTTTAGATACCCTACATGATATGCTATGGCTAACCCTGAGAATCTACAGTTATCAAAGCTACACCAACCTACCTGAACTACATACCTAAGAACATTTTCTTTCAAACATTCCTGACTTTTTTTCTTTTCCTTAAAATGGTATTGTTTCTCTGCTTAAATCATATAGAAAAGTCATTCTTCTCAAATACCTGGAAGACATTGCTAATGCTACCAAAGCAAAAGTTTGGCAAAACATCTCTCCTTCCTGTCCCAATTTCCATATCCTATAAAGCAGAGAAAATTTCTGAATGAAATGTGTTATTTACTGGATTATCTAAATCTAGCCCCAAACTTTTTACATGGAAGTCAAAGGACTCTCTTATTCTTAAGATATGTTGGGATAGATTTCTGTTAGTTGCAACATGAGTTTTGATAAATAAATACAAAAATTAGTCAATACAATAATAAGTAGGAAGTACAAGTAATAAATTGATCATCAATCAAAAGTTACCTTTCATAATAGAAACTGGGCAAAACATATGACTCATGAATTTAGTGGCACACTGTTGTATATATCAGAACAAAGAGCAGGAGGAGTATGGAGTATTATTAAGGGTAGATCTTATCTCTTTTGAGTTTTACTGATGTGGTTCAGTCTTTAATTTTTTAAGAGAAACAAATGATATGATGTCCCAAGAGAATCTGAAAGCTGTTAGAGTTAATTAGCAGTTCAGGTACTGGCTTTCTAAGCATCAGAGTCCAGAGTCACATCACACAGATGAGCTAACAACATACAGATCTTAACCACTGTTTTTCCCATTCAGAGGCCTCCAGTGGCATTTGGAGATTGTTGACCTCATTACACAAAGCACAGCATTCATCATTGAGCTTCAAGACCATTAATCTTTCTATCAAACCACAAAACTGGAATCATTTACATTAATAACTCCACTGGTTGCAAGCCAAGTGCTGTGTCAGTGCAAACACATTTCCCAAGGAGTAATTTCATTAAAAGATACTGGGTAAAGCCCACCACTTCCTCTGAGTTAAATTCCAGTCTTTTTTTTTTCTTTTGATGTAACAGTGGCTTCTGACAGCTCCTTTGTTTGTAGATTTTAATTCATAAAGAGAAACAAAGGTCATTTGTCAAGATGAAGACTTTTGTAGACTAAAGAGTGTGGGTAATGATGAAATACAACAATCCAAATGACCATTACTTCAGAGGTGTCACAACTTATGAAAAATGGAAGTTAAAAGGACAGGGCACCATGTCTCCTGGGCTAAACTAGAAGATGTAGAAGTTCTAGCACAGATATAATGACAGCCATGTCTTTCCTGTCACTGTGTTTTCCCAGGCCTACCAGGTTTCTGTGGACCAAGAAGGACTGGCAAATGAGATCTTCTTTCCACTTCAAATATCATCTGTCACAAAAGGATAAAGGGAAAATTCAATCCTCTGAGGAGCACCTCAGTTCTCTTTAGCTCCATGGTTCTACTATTCTTCAATGTCCCATAGAAGGCACTGCAGCAGGCATGGCTTCAGGGATAGTTCAATTTGAGGCACAGAGAAAAGGTGTCACACAGAAAAGGTGAAGGCTACACAGAGGTCATTTCCAAAGAGCATCTAATTTCAGCAACCCTCAATGTCACTTTTGTAGCCCTTTGTCACTCTGGGAGCTCCAGTGATTCTGAACACAACACCATGAACACATACCATACTCACCCACCCCTGCCATGCCTATTGTGCAGTCTTGGCCCTGTAGTACAGACTTATAGCACTGCCTCAGTGTCTCTTATTTCTCCTCTTTCAGGCCAGCTGAAATGTTACCCTCAGACCTCCAAACTGAACACAGAGAGTTTCCACATTGGTCCTATATATCAGTTAAAGCCAGATGCTAATGGAATCAAGAACAATTTGTCAGAGGTAGGACAACATGATGTCCTGTTTCAAAAGAACAACAACAAATAGGTCGACAAATGTGCAAACAACATCTCTTTTACACTTTGAAACTTCATAAATGCTCAACAATTGCTCTACTAGTAAGCCCTATCCCCACACCTACAAAAACAAGCCAATGATAGAAATGAGTAAAATGAGCCCAGTATACTATAAAAGGGATCACTGGGGTCTGTGTTGAAATACACTGTGAGCCTCATCAAGGAAGAACAGCTGCCAACTTTATCTAATTATTATATTATTAGGTGAATATCTTTGTGAATGAGATTATTTTTATTGGAGTGCAATGTGGGATGTAGAAGCTGACCTCCAGCAAGCCTCCAATTATTAAGAAATCATAGGAAAGGAGCTAAAGAGATGGTTCAGAGATTTGGAGAGCTTGGTGCTCTTGCAGAAGAGCCCAGTTCTATTTGGTAAATCACAATTCACTGTGACTTCAATTTCAGGGGATTCATCACCTTCTTCTGAAACCTGCAGGCACTAGGCACAAATGTGGTGCACATACAGACACATGAACAAAACACTCCTACTTAAAAAATAAAATAAACCTAAATATTTTTTTAAGAAAGCATAGGAAAAAAGGTGTGCCTTTTAGTTTGTGGTCTGAGTTTGTGATAACTTCCATGCAGCTTGGATTTGCATATTTCCTATGTCATTATTTTACTTTGCTTTCAGGGAATCAAGAGAGCAGTACAAAATACCGAATCTTGTGGGGACTTTTGTGGGGAGTATGAGTGTAGATGAGCTGATAGCGTGTGCTTGGCTAACATGCAGAAGTCCTGAGGTAGATCCCAGCACTTCATAGGATCCATAGGCTCATGACTGACATCCAGACAATATAGTTTTAGGTCATTTCAGCTACATAGAGGAAAACCAACCTGGGTTATAAGTGATCCTGGAGAGAGGGAGGGAGAAAGAGAGAGAGAGAGAGAGAGAGAGAGAGAGAGAGAGAGAGAGAGAGGAAGAAGAAAAATAGGAAGGAGAGATAATGTTACTTTGTTAACATTGTTATGTGTTTATATGCCTCCCTTTGCCAAGTCTTCTTTATTAAATTCTTTCATATCTGTGCTGGCTAGTTTTTAGGACAACTTGACAGAAACCAGAGTCATCTGACAAGAGAATATCATTTGAAAAAATATCTCCATAAGATCCAACTGTAGACATAGTTGTGGGGTATTTTCTTAATTGGTTGTTGATTGGGAAGGACCCAGTCCATTGTAACACCCCTGGGCTTATGGTCTTGTGTGCTTTAAGAAAGCAGGCTGAGTAGGCTTTGAGCAGAAAGCCAATAAGTAGCACTCCTCCATGGCCTCTGCCTCAGCTCCTGCCTCAAGTTTCCTGCTTAAGTTTCTGCTCTGTAAATTTAAGAAAAATAAATCCTTTTCTCCCAAGTTACTTGTGATCATGGTATTTAATCACAATAATAGTAACCTAAGACACTGTCCTTGACTCAAACCTGAATTACTGTTTCTGAGTAAAGTCTGGTTAGCAGGTTAGCATACAGAAACACTCATTCTTGTGTATATTGTCCATGGCTGACTTTGTTTTTGTCTGCTGTTGTTGGATTATTTTGTTTGTTCATTTGTTTGCTTTTTGGTAATTAGCAGTAAACTCTTGGAGTCACACAGAGACCATACGGCATATAAGATTAATATACTTACCCTCTGATCTTTTATAGATAATAAATAAATAAAATCTCCACTCTGCTCCTAATCTTGCCCACTGTCTCCACATTGTAGCCACTCGCCATACCTTACCTCTTCTTGCATGTTCTAATCTTGGACACACTCTTAGATTCATGGCCACCTCATGAGGAAACACTTGATACTTTCCCTCTCTTTCAAGTGCTAACCTCTTGACCATGGGGATCTTGCTCCATTATTCCAATTTTTCTTTCAAAGCATACCTCAGACAATTAATATTTATATTCCCTTGGGAATTTCTACTTGTTATTCATCCCAAATGGTGGCATGGTGGTATAGAATCTACTTCCAGGCAGGATCTCTCAGGCCAAGCATGTTGGAGCTTCCATTCTTGCTCAAAAGGGTACCACTTCTCAACATTGGCTTAACTCCCAAGTTCACTCAACTCTTCCCTCTCCCTCCTATCGGCTATTTTTATCATGGAAGCCAGAGTGATCATTTGAAACATAGGCAACCATGTCATTTAGCAATTCATGATATTCTGATGATTCCTTTCTCAGCATCTTTACTCTGGTATACACAACCTCACAGAGACTGCTCCCCAGCAGGAACTATGGCTGCTCTCCTGTCACTCTCTTTGTCCTGGCTTCCCTCTAGCCTATCAGAACTCCCACATCACTCTTCTTAAACATAGCCAACATGCCTCTCAGAGCTTTTTGCTTGCTTTTCCCTCTTCAGGAAATATCTGTCCCAAAGACATTTGCTTAGCTCACTCTGGTTTCTCCTTCAAATGCCCGATGGGCCCTACTTCCCAGTGAGACCTCCTCTGGCTCTGCAGTCTTAATTTCCTTCATCCCTCTTTCCACACTCCCACTTTTTTTTTGCCATGAACCAATGTATTTTGATTAATTTTCTCTACTTGGAATGAATTTTAATACTCATTACTACAGTTAATAGTCTAGTTCAGTCTGATAGGCACATGTGAGTGAAGTGTTCTGTAAAATCAAGGTACATCACATGTACTTGGTAACAAGAGCGGGATTTGGAAAGCAGCGGATGTGAATTGGAAGCCCAGCTTTGCCCAGTCCAAGACAAGGTATGTGACCATGTGACAGCAGGCTGCCTGCTGGACAGGTTTATCATGTGACAAATGTGGGTAATAAATTACCTAACTAATCTACTTTCTATAAGAATCACATATACCATATATGTAATTTGCCTAATATGTAACTGATTTCTAAAAGGGTTCACTCTTTTTAAAATTTCTTCCATTTATTGCCCTGCTTCATTTCACCCAGGAGTATAAATGCTTTTCACCACCAGCATTAAAGACTAAATCCAAAATTTTGATTAGATGAAGAAAAATATGACCTTCAAAAATACAAGCTTCAGAACCCCAGAGTTGGAGACTCATTGCAGTGAATTCAACACAGAACTATATGGTTTAAGATGCAGGCAACTTAGCAGCACCTTTAGAAATAGTCTAGCTTATGTTATTAACCAGATAAACTGCTGATATCCGTCAAAGTTCAGAAGTTTTTATTTTTTATCTTAAAAACAATTTTTTAAAAAGAAACGTTTTTAGACAGCTCTTACTGGAAAATGCCAGATCAAACATCCTACCTAGCTCTCCCTGCGATCTGTCTATGCCCCCGGGAGATAGTTTCTAGGTAGCTAGACTCTTCAAATATTTGAGGATTAAGTGAAAGAATAAATAAATGCTTGAATTCATTAATGAATGCTCTTTCAGAGGCCGACGATGAGTGTCTCTGCGGTTTTGGTCTTTCAACAGCCACTTAGGAGGGCAGGAGAGGTGGGGTGGCCACCATGTTGGCCTTATGGGTGTAACTTGGCACTTAGGCTGGACTATATCACTGTTTTGCTCTTTTGCTTCCATAGACCTCTTGGATATGGCCACAAGAGCTGAAGGCTAGTGCCGATATTCTCCTGGTTGAGCTGTTTAGCTTTTAATCTCAAGAAGTCGCTTCCTTCTTCTCACCACACTGATGGGTATCTGTTTGTGGGATTTTACTGAAGACAGATCTGCAGTGGTTAATGAGATCATACTAACATCTCTTGGCAGAAGAATCCTAGAATTCATTTCCTTTATAAAGCCACATGCTTTGTTTCTGTTCCTTTGTGCTTAGTACAGTACTTCTTGACTTATAAATACCCCTTTTAAAAGTATAAACAAGCTCCATGTTGATTCTTCTATTGAACTCTAGTCAGTGACAACCAGAGATAGTGACCTGAAGCTTCATTCTCTAAGGCTTGGTGTCTTCTCTGAGTACACCCCATTCATGCAACTTCTGAAGGTCTTTTCCATAGAACTGTTAGCAAAATATAGTGATGAAATATGGACTTCTTTTGAATGTAATTAAAACTCACTTAAGATTCTCCTAAAGGACTCAGTTACTATGCAGGCCCTAGATAGAAGCATGAACTTACAGGCCTGCTGCAATGATAAAATACCCTGAGGAAAGCAACTAACAGGAAAGAGTGAATTGTTTGGCGCATAGTTTCAAGTTATAGACATCACTGAAAGGAAGTCAGGGTGGCTGAAACCAGAAGCACCAAGTCATGTTGCAACCATGGTAAAGTAAAGCGTAGTCACCCCTGCTAGTACTCATGCTAGTCTTCTCCATTTTTTTAAATACTGTTCAAAATCTCCCGCCTAAGGAATGGTGGTACCCATGGGTGGGGGTTATTGTAATAAAGATAACCCCCAACAGAAATGCTCCCAGACCAATGATTAGAAAATCTTGCAGTCAAGAAGTATTCCCAGACAGGAGCCTAGCCTAGTATGGCTGTCCTCTGAGAGGCTCCACCACCATCTGACTAAGACAGATGCAGATGCTCACAGCCAACCATTGAAATGAGCCGGGGGACTCCACTGCAAGAGTTAGGGGAAGGACTAAAGGAGCTTAAGGGGATTGCAACCCCATAGGAAGAACAATAACTAACTGGACCCCTCAGAGCTCTGAAGGAGTAAACTACCAAAGAATATACATGGGCCAGTCCATAGCTCCAGTCACATTTGTAGCAGAAGATTGCCTTCTCTGGCATCAATAGGAGAGGCCCTTGGTCCTATGAAAGTTTATTGCCCAAGTGAAGGGAGATGCTAGAGCAGTGAGGCGGGAATGGGTGGAGGAGCACCCTATAGAGGCAAAGGGGAGAGGGAGGAGATGTCTTCATCCTGTCTTCGGCCTGTTTCCTCATTTATAAATTATTCTCAGTAACATTACCCACAATGAGATATTATAAGGAAGAAATGCATACAACATGATCAAAAGTGTTGGCTATTTTTATTATTATCATAATCAAACCAAAATAACAAATGTTATTGTTATTTTGATATATCTCATAGTGATATGTTAAATTTAAATATTTAATGCTTTTTTTAAATTTGTTTTCTTTCATTGAGGAAAAAGCAGACAATCATCATTTCTGCTCCACAACCTCCAATATCCATTTCTGATCACGGTGTTTACTCTGAACTTTTGATTGGTGGAGCAAGCTACTTTTCAAAGTTTCAATTCAATAAGGGTAAAAGGAGGAGGAAGCTATAAAAAGAGACAAATAATGCAGCAAGAAGTTACTGTATCACTAGGGAGATGTGACCTCACAGGGGAAATAGCATCTCCACGTATTAATAGTAGCATCTAAGCATGGACTTAGGTCTATGCCTCAAAGCAGTGTGAATGCTAAGATGAGTGGAAGAGCTCCGAATCAAATGGCAGCTGCAACCTGCCCTTAAAGCCTCAAGGAACTGAAATCATGGTAATTCCCCAACTGAGCAAGTGCGTGCAGTTTTCTAGCTGTTAGTGTGCATATTAATATAATTAATTAATTAATATTAATGTGCATGTCTCTCATAAAGAGTACTAATGAAAGAAGAAAGTTTCAAGAACCTGAGAATCAGAGAAAACTCTCTGGAAGACTCTGTGACAGGCTATGAGTACATTCTTTTTTTATTATTATTTTCATCTTTTTATTGGATATTTTATTTACATTTCAGATGCCATCACCTTTCCCCATTCCCTCCACCAGAAAACTCCTATCCTATGCTCCCTTTTTCTTTTTGCTTTTATATAGTTTTTAAAAATGTTAATCAAAGGCTTTATAAGTTTGGTAATGCTCAATCAAAAGTGTAACCTAATACCCAGCCTAGATATATCAACTATCTTTAACTGGTGGAGACATGTGAACAACTGCCTCCATGTCCCCCCTCTCTTTCTCTCTCTTTCTCTCTCTCATCATCTAGCTTCTCCTCTCCTTCTTCTCCTCCTCTCCTTACTCCTCTTGCTCTTGGAATTCTTAAAAGTATGTTTCTATTTAAAAAACTTGACCTTCAGAGCTTTTGACACAAAACTATCTTTTCTTCTCTCTACTTTTTTTTTGAAAACCAATACAATGGAGTGTTGTCTTTACATGCAGAGGATAAGTTTTCCATATAAAAGTATCAAGCTTCCAGTTTCTGCTCCTTGGCTGCCTGCTCATCTGTAGGTCTGTACAATATAAAGGATATAGCCGAAAATGGAAGCACTCAGTCTGGGAAGTTCAAACTACAAAGTAAAAAGTCACAGCTTGTTGACAGGGGACGTCAGTATCCAGTAGAAAAGTAAAGTCATTTTCAAATGAAGTTCATTAGTCTAATAGCTATCATGTAGAGGACAATACAGAATGCAAAGTTCTCTTGAGGAGATTTAACTCCTAAAGCTAAGGAACAGAGTGCAGCCGGACCTGCCTATCATTCTAGAGCTTGGAGGCAGGAAGGTCAGGAATTTGAGGGGCTTTTTTCCTCTTTCAGTTTAGCTCTAAGACCCAGACCTTCTCTTCCACATCTTCAGCACTGCACAGTGAACCTCACACCGAGAACCAGACACCAGTTCTCACACCGATCACCACACATCAACCCTCACATTTGTCTGTGAACCCTGATCAAGAGAGCAGGCCTCCTTTAAAAACAACAAAAACCAGGACCCAGTTAAGCTACAACAAAAGCGTGCACGACTTCCTTTGGGCTTGCCCTGGTGAAGCTTGTATACGTGGAAATCATCACACATTGAAGGAGGAGAGGCCCTTGGTCCTGTGAAGGCTTGATGCCCCAGTGAAGGGGAATGTCATGGTGGTGAGTTGGGAGTGGGAATGGGGGAGCACCCTCATAGAAGCAGGGGGAGGAGGGATGGGATGGGGGTTTCTGGAGGGAAAACTTGGAAAGGGGATAACATTTGAAATGTAAATAAAGAAAATTTCCAAGAAAAAGAGAATATATACTTTAAAGAAAAAAAGATTATTGTATATAGTCACTATTCATATGCGTCCATTCATATTATATGTTAGCAATTAAGACACTAACATAATCAAAAGTAATAAAATTTACAAAAGTAATAAAAGTTACTTCCATGTAAATTTTTATTAAAATTTCCTTTATCAAAATATCTGATAACAGATTAAATTTATTTCATTTTTTAATAATAATAATAAAGATAAAGTACACTCAATACATTTGACTCACAGAGTGTCTTTGCTCAGTTCTGCCCCCTTCAGGATATTCTCAAGCAGCAGAGGTTAGGCTGTATCCGGCCTTCATAAGATGCTTACAGAAAAAGACAAAATTTAAAGTTCGGTGACTACTGACTATAAGTCCCATTTGCCTCATTGCACAGTGACTGTCAGCTGAGGACAATGTGGGCATCTCACCTACTTCACCGAGTATTCTAAAGGAAGGAACTCTGTGATGGGGACATCAACTGGAGAGGAGAAAAGGAACCCTAAGAACAGTGGCAGCTGGGCAAGTCACTCAGGACCAGAGCCACTGTGAGAAGGATGATGGGGAAAGTCTATAGAAATCAAAAAACAGAAAACATGAACAAGGGGAAGCCATCGCTAATGAAAAGTAGCCCTAGTACTGTGAAATCAGACACACTTCTCTGAAAATCTGGGGATTTACCACTGCCTAAATGTATATCAGAATTCTTCAGAGTATGTTAAGTACAAATCCTTTGGATATTCAAAGCCAGTATTTTAACTTGATGCAAGATTTTCATAATCATTAATATGCAACTTAGAATACTCACTACTGTGTTAAGATTTCCTTGAACATAAAAGTAAACATCTGTGGACATCCCAAATTCCTAATAGATTTCCATTAAAATGAGGGATGAATATTGTGAGGTGCCCTTGAACTTCAGGTGATGGTAGAGAGCCATGGTACAAAGCAGTGTTGTGGTCACTGACAATATGCATGCTGGTGTCCTCTACTGGTAAAATGTGACATGACATGACAGAAGTAGTTACGGAGGGCTGAGGGCTGCTCTGTGGCAAACACTACCAAGGCACAAAAGTTACCGTTCTAAGTACACAGTTGCACTTCTCCACTATCAGATGAAGCAAACAGTAAACTAAGAATGACAAGAGCCTTGGGTCCATAGTCACTTATGGTCACCTTATAGTCACCTGTTGCTGTGGGCCTTACTAGGTCCTGCATTTCTATAGGAAGACATAAAGGTGAGCCTACTATCACAGGCAGGGAGCAAGGAGGCTAGGAGAGATCTAGGTTTGACAATCAAAGGAACATCTCCAGTGACATGACTTCACACTTCACACACACACACACACAGAGACAGAGAGAGAGAGAGAGAGAGAGAGAGAGAGAGAGAGAGAGAGAGACGGAACCCGAAGTTTCCACCACTCTTAACTGTGACATAGGCTGGGGCCTTGCCTTTAGTGTACAGACCTTTGGGGATAGGTATGGTCCAAAGGCCACACACATTCTTACTGGAACTCTCCACTTTTTAAATGCTAGAAGTAGAAACAGAGCATAGAGAAAGTACTCAAGGTTAGTGTGTAGACTAGAACCTTTGAAACACTCTTCTCTGAAAATGTACCAATGCCTAAATGTATATCAGAATTCTTCAGAGTGTGTTAAGTACAAATCCTTTGGATATTCAAAGCCAGTATTTTTACTCGATGTAAGATTTTTCATAATCGTTAATATGCAACTTAGAATACTCACTACTTTCCTTGAAAGGATGTTGCATTGCCTTTCTTGTTGGAGCCACTTGAAAGGGTGTGAACCTGCCAGAATAGCCGAGAGGATATGTATTATAGGAAAATTGGTAAGTATACAAGATAATAAATATAATTTTCAACAACAATAAGATAGTGAGTAAAACATATATTCACCCAGTGTAACACTGTGTGGCAATGGAGATAAAAATACAGACATATTAGATCCTCTTTTAGGGAAATGGGCAAGAAATAGACAAGATACATTGCTAATGGAAAATAATAATAATAAAACAGTGTACCCATAAAAGTTCCACTTAAAGGATAGGTACATATATGTGGAAAAGAGACAAGATGACATGTTTCAAAGTGTTATTATTATGTCTTGGGGTATAATTCCATGGCAGGCAGCCATGATGGCCAATCCTCAGTAGTGCATGTGTACACACACACACACACACACACACACACATTCATATAAAGTTCTGACATAAAAAATTGATTGGTACTGTTTATTTCATTATTTTTGTTTACATATACATAAAGACCAAATGAGTTTTATGAAGAGAATTAGAAACCCTAAGACCACTGAGTTCTTTTTACCGAGTGTGTGTGTGTGTGTGTGTGTGTGTGTGTGTGTGTGTGTTATCTACAAATATACAACGTATGTGTGGATGTCAATAAACAACTTGTAGAAGTTGATTCTAACACTTGGGTTCTCACGACTGAGCTCAGTTCATCAGCGTGGTGGTAAGTTCCTTTACTTGCTGAGTCATCTCACTGGCACAGAACACAGAGCTGCTAAAGGACAAATGCATAGTATGGCTTTAGCTATCTGTAACCTGTTAATTTTCAATTTGATTGGAATGAGTCCTTACCTAGATAGTATTCCATAGTTATAATAAACTTATTCTCGGGGTTAGTGAAAATGCTGCCATCAAAAGTAAAAATACAGGAGCTGGGGACATAGATCAGTTGCTAACATGCTAGTTATGTAGGCATGAGGTCCTGATTTTCATCACCAGCACCATGTAACAAGCTGAGCATGGGTGGCACATATGTAGTAGAGGAGTGACAGCCTTGTCTGGACACAGTGGGAGAGGGTGGCCTAGTCCTGCAGAGACTTGATACCCCAGAGAAAGGGATTGCCTGGAGGGTACCCTCTCAGAGACAAAGAGGAGGGGGATATGGGGTGGAGAACTCTGGGAGAGGGTGACATTTGGGATGTAAATTAATTAATTAATTAAGTAAGTAAGTAAGTAAGTAAGTAAGTAAGTAATAAAAAATAAAGGTACTTTGTATGATACAGTAAAAAAATATCTGGGCATGGAGACATACTCAGGAGTAGGGAGGAAAGGGTGGGGGATACCTGAGGCCTGCTGACCAGTCAGCCTGGCTTATTCTGAGCACCATACCAGTCAGAAAACTTGTCTCAAAACCAAGGTTGATAGCATCTAAGAAATGACGTCAGAAGCTGATTTCTTGCTTTCTCACACATGTATATACACCACACACACACACACACACACACACACACACACACACACAATTAAAATACAAATAAATAAATGAATAAATAAATAAATAAATAAATAAATAAATAAATAAATCCACGATTTAGAATTGTTTTTAACAACCAGGAATTGGAGGCTAAAGTAAGTTGAACTTTCAAGGAAATAAAAAGTCTTACACCTAAAAATAAAAAGAGAAATATAGGAAAGAATATGAAAGAAACTTATCCTACAAGAAGATGTGGAAATTGAGTTGACTTCAAGTTTAAAATATAATAAAAATGTTGAAAAGACGTGGACTTGATGTTTTTCAAGTATCCTTTCTGGATCAAGGAAGGTCACCTTCAAGAAGAATTTCTTAAGTTCTCCGCATTGTGTTTCAAAGACGTTGATAAACCAGAGGGTGTGAGCTGGGTATGAGGATCTGCAGACCAGAGGAGATGCTTGCCTGGACTAGGAAAGGCTCTGTTTTCAAACACTAGGATCTGTGTCATGTAGAAGCAGAGAATCCTTTAAGATAAAGGACAGAATATATGTCCATGTGCAACACTCCTAGGAGAGAAAACTGTAATGAAAACTTCCTAAGCCCCCAAGAATACACAAGCCACAGTTTAATCTTGGTGGGACTGTCATGGCCATGATGGTGGTAATTTCAGAGGCCAGCTGTTTTCATATGGAAGAAGCCCACATATGAATGGAAACTTGCAAATGCTGTGCTTCTGCTTTACATCATAGCATGTGATATCAATGATAAAGTTAGCCATTAAAAGGAACACAGAGAAGGGGTCAGGGGAGATGATGGTAGCCTGATGGTGTGAGCCCTAGAGAATTAGGAAAAGACTAGAATGGACCAAAAAATTTAAAAACGAATGATTTTCTCTCTCTCTCTCTCTCTCTCTCTCTCTCTCTCTCTCTCTCTTTCTCTCTCTCTGTGTATGTGTATGTGTATGTGTATATGTTCTCTCTCTCTCTCTATATATATATATACATATATACATATATATACATATATACATACATATATATGAATATATATTATGTATGAAATATATAATGTATATAATATATATAATATATATGAATATATATTCATTTTTCACTTTGTCACGAATGAATTTTTAAAACAACATTTTTTTCTTTTGATTTTCACCTATTCTCTTGCCCTTCTTAACATATGAACATAGTTTTACTTAGTGACTCAGGTCACTTGAGGTTTTAAAGAGAGGACTTTAGAACCGTAAAAACCACAAAGTCATCTCATAAACATTACAAGGTATTGCACAAAGTGAGACGGAGATGAATTGAGGTGGAGTTTAGGCATCCTGATGCAATGGCAGTTCCCTGAGTCATAGAGGAAGCTGGGGACAAGTCCCACTGGCATGACGTCAGCGAATCCACACGTCTGTCTTGCCACAAAGTCCACTTGATTTCTGTAGCCATCGGAGTAATAAATAAGATATGTGAGTGCCTGGTGAGGGTCAGTGTTGACTTTCAAAAAAGTAAAAATCTACCTGTTCTTCAATTATCTCTCAAGGCAGCTCACTGGAATCTGGAATATAGGTACTTGCTAGCAAAAACAACAGAAGTACCCCCAAGATGGTCTCAGTTTCCCATTTTTTTTTCAAATGTTGCACACATGTAAGTCTTTGACAGGATCTGCTTCCCATTCAGAAACTGGGCAAGAGTGGGTTATGTAGGAAAGTAGTTTTAATACCTTTATAGCCAGCGCCACACTCAGAGGTGCTGAAAACCAGGCCACATCGTCACTAACTGTGCTATGATCATTCAATGCCCTTCAACTAGCTTGATCGTCTAGATTCTGATCACTAAAATAGATGTATGAAAGACCTTTGTCTGAAGTTTTAGCTCTCTTTGATAGACTTTATGCCCATGGAAAACATTGTGATCATAAATTTATTTCATATATTCATTGCCTTCTGAAAGGAAATGGACTGGCCAGAGAGTCCTAGTCCTTCATGATCTTAGACCTCACACTCTGATGCCAGTGTTTACCCAACACTGAAATGCTGATTGTCACATTCCATATTTTTTTACCTGACCCTTAAGAAAAAGAAATTACACAATGTTGGAAATGTTTCTCCATTGAAAGAGATACCTTACCATCTAAAGCATTGCCACATTTAAACAGTCGCAACTTAGCATTGGCAAGTCCAAGAATAAATTCGCATTCTTTAAGGCCATCTGAACTGATTCTGAGAATGAGGTCCATTTTCAGTCTGTTTATTCACTTTGGTTTCCAAGTCAACTCTGCTGAAAGCTAGACTCACATGTGTGGTACTTAAACCACGGGGTGGTCTGCGGATGGCTTTCCATAACCAGTGTGCATCATGAAAAGCCTCTTCCCTGACTCCACTTTAGAACCATAATAACCACAGTGAAATGTTAGCAAAGGCAGATGAAATTCACTCTTCCTGTCTCACAAAACTGTCACGGCCTTGGGGTTGGTAGCTCCCAGGTCTCATGCTTTGGGGTACCATCATTGTTTTGTTGCTACTGTTTCACATGTATCTCAAAGAATGAGTATCAAAATTCATGACGTGCCATCAACATATAACTGGAGAAGCGAGGTGAGATCAGAACTCTATGACCTAATCTTATGGAACTGCCTACAACTAGCTCCTTCAGTTATTTACCAAGAATCCAGCAATTGCAAGTTTAAGAGGCCATAGAAGAACATAATAGCAAATCCATATTCAATCGTAACAATCTAGAAAATATAACAG
Organism: Rhabdomys pumilio; assembly: GCA_030674055.1. NCBI lineage: Eukaryota > Metazoa > Chordata > Mammalia > Rodentia > Muridae > Rhabdomys > Rhabdomys pumilio. Next base: position 972,052 of record JANHMN010000007.1, on the reverse strand, counting down.
AGAACAGCAAAGTTATTGTACGAATGTGTATTGTAGGACCCCGAAGGGCCATGCTCTGGCTAAGACTTTCTGTGTGCAGCTGCCTACCAAGTAACTTTCTACGTTTTTTTCTAAGATCAAAACATCCTGATGTAGACATGGTGCCCCAGGCAGGGTATTTACACTTGACATACCATTGCCCCCCAGTTGAGTTCCTGTTTGTGTTTTTCCTTCCCTGGCTTGGTGTATATATTGAATCTGCTCAGTAAAAGTTTTGGTGCTCTCTCTTAAGGAATGACCTGAGTCTGTGTCTTCCTTTAATCCCCCAGGCCTACGCCTGAGCTTGGTACCATGGTGGCACTGGCGCTGTCAGTGTATAGATTCTTTCACTAGTAAGAATGAAACTATTGGTCCAAATTTTAGCTTTGCATCTTCCTATTCATAAAGTTTTAAAAAATTATTTATGTCACTAAATCTATTCCTTTACAAATAACAGATACAGCAATGATTTTTCCTAGGTTACTGTCGAGCTGAGATTGAAGTTCCATAGGTAGGTGCTTAGCACTGAGTTTAGTAATGGGACACATTTAAAACAGAGTGGGCATTGTAATTATCAAGTATACAATTGTTTGGAAGCATATCTGACACAAAGGATAAATGAGTCACTGATAGAATGCCATTAGTGGAGGAAAACAGCCAGCCACTGACTCTTGAGTAGAATCTACTCTGGCCGTGGATGTAAGGTTCTAGTAAAGAATTTCTTTAAATGTCCTGACATATCTGTGAACATAAGCAGAAAGAAGATGTGAACAGCAACAGATTAGTTTTCCTAGAAGATGCATCCTACTCTGTAAATATTAATGGTTTTTCCACAGCGGTCCATCCAAAGGCCCATGTTGTCCCAGTCTTGTCTATCAGAAACCAGGAGCTTTCCATTGGTATTTACATTTGGCTTTAGAGTCTCAAGCTGGATTTAAACACAAATACCATTAAGATTTAAATTTATTTTTGTCTTGATCTTGTTTTCATGTCTGATTTTTTTTATCATGCCATTCCAATAGTACTTGGGAAAGTAGCCTTTTTGGTAGGCATTTTTTTTTTTTTATCAAAGACAAATTTATAGCAGAGTTCACAAATCTCTGCAAATAAGCTGGAAAAAGGATCTGCATATGGCTGAATAAAGACTTTATACAACTGAGACATGGGGTCAGAGGTGGATAGAAGCTTATATAGACAACAGGGCAAGTTTCTCCATGTCACCCATTCACCCTCAGCTTCCTGTTGTGGGCTGATTACGTCCTCCGTCCTATGCTTACCTAGATTGTAATGGGGGAAAGTGCTTGGCTAGCCTAAGCTGAGTCGTAGTCATCAGTTCTCAAATGAGTCACAAGGAGGAAGTGTCTTTATGGCATACAAAGACATTCTTATATCCATGGCTCTGTTTCCTGTCTGCGACAGCTGAGAACACTATTGGAGCAGCTCTAAGTCCTACATTATAACTCTGGTGATCTTACCTGGGTTGCAGTTTTAATTGCCCAGCTTCCTACAACCATCCCTGAACTTAGGACTGGGGGATGAAGGCTCAGTTAGTAGAGCACTTGTGATGTATCCATAAAAGATGCTGAGTGTAGCCCTGAACATTTGAAAACCCTTCTGATGCGGATGGAGATACAGAGAAAGCTGGGTTCCTGGAGCTCACTGGCCAGGTTGTCTAGCTGAACTGATAAACTCCAGGTTTAGTGAAAAAACCCTGTATCTAAAATAAACTGAAGAAAGACTGAAGAAGACATCTGATATGAACCTCTGGTCTCTAACACACATGATCACATACATACATGTGCATCTGCAAGCCCATACACACACACACACACACACACACACACACACATGAACAGGCTTGCTAGGTGATAATTCCCCAGAGCTTGACCCATTAAAAGCAAAACCAACCACAGCATCTTCAATTTTCCCCTAATTTTTATTATTTTGTTGTTATAATCCCACCATTTAGATACTGAACCCCTCCATTCCTTCAGATACAGAGTTTGGGATTTTTCTCAGCCAGTCGGGCTTCCATAGTCTGTTTCTGTGACCAGTAATGAATCAACCTTCACCAAAACTTCATCTTCTAGCAAGCATTACCAATTTCCATTGGTGTCACTCTGCTCTGAGCACTCTTAACTTCTCACCTGAACTGGAAAATGGCTCATGACCAGTTTCCAATCCTCCTATCTCTTTTTGCTCCAACTCAAACATCTTAGTCACTTATCATATCATGAAGACTCTTATGATGCTTAAAATGTCTCACATGCTCCCATCCACTAGTAAACCAAGACTACTTAGCCCTGTGGTCAAGACTATCCTTATCTTTCTAAACATTCATCTCCCATGACTACAGTATTCTTATCTGTGTTCCATTCAGACCGATCATAAATACCTACTGTCAACCTTGCCCTTTGGCTGTATTCCTCTACAATGGTCCACTAGAAGCTTTGAAGTAAATGAAGCACTGGGCTGGTACAATGGCAAGTACTTTGGCCATTCACTCTTCTCTTTCATGCCTCACATATTATGTTTTTTTTCCCCTCCACTGCTAGATTCACCCTTTCTTGTACTTTTGGTTTCTCTCATTATAGAGGCAGACCCACCTTTAGAGTCTGATGTGAACCTGTATGGCATCCTTGAGATTGCAACCCACAAATAACCAATGTCCTTGAAACATAATTGATCACACACCTCCAGGCCTGGTTACTGCAGTTTAAAATTAATTGGTGCATCTATTCTGGGACAATGCTTCCTCTGAACAAGCAAATCTCAGCCAGTGGTCTCCAACAAGAAGTGACATAGGTTCTTTGGCTTGAAGACTCATTGCTGGGCTTGGGGATGAAATTTAGAAGGCAGTTCAATTGCAGAATGGTCTGAGATGCTCTCAGCCAGTTTTCCTTCTCTCCCTCCCTTTTCAATTGGGAGCCATGCTTGCCTGTCTCCTCAGGACTATTCTAGCATTTCTAGTTTCCCTTCTCATTTTCTCATCCAGCATTTCTGTAACCAAATCCTCAAGCATTTGGGGCACTCTTGGACAGCCTTTACATCTGTTTATCGACTTTGTACCATCTCTGTTCTGGAAGTAAATCACAATAAGGCTGGAGATCTAAAATGTACCTGTCTGATTCTGTTTCAGCTTTCCCTCTATTGTATTCTTAAAAATAATGTGACTCTGGTTTCATCACAAGATGGAGACACTGATCCTGCCAAAAGAACAGACAAAAATCATCATAGGCCAGAGAAAAGTGTAGCTCTGCCCTTCCCCCTTGTCCCCAGGCTAACAGCTGTTTCAATGCTATGAACATAGAACAGGACAGCTATCGATGTGCATTTGTAGATGAATAAAGATAGTAGGAACTTGCTATCTTTTGCTTTCTAATAGCACCAGACACAGAGTGGTCACTTTATACACATCTGAACAGGTGAATAAGTATTTTTTGTGATGGCTTCCTACATCCAACAAGACTTTCCAGAAAAATATGTCTTCATCAAAAAACACCTGTTAATTTGACCATCATTAGAAGCCCATGTTATTGTTGTAATCCTGACTCAGCTAGTTGCAAACAGGATTCCTTCATCTCTCTGTGACTCAATTTCCTCTTCTAGAAATTGGAGATAATAATATTATTAACTCATAGAGTTGTTACTGGATAATAGGTAATTAAAATACATCAAGTGTTTCAAATAGTGCCTGCCATTTGTTAAGTGCTGTGTTAGTGTTACCCGATAGAATGTCTAGTCTCCCATTTTCTAGTCAGGGCTCACTAAAAACTACCAGCATCTGTACTGCCACATGTGGCTTTTATGTGGGTTCTGAACTTTGACCTTGGGTCATTAGGCTTTGCCCAATGACCCAACTCCACAGTCCCAATAATAGGTCTTAATTATTGGTCTCTAACCCACACTATAAAATATTTTATTTCTAGCAGTAAAGCAAATAATTGAACTATAAAAAAATATGTTCCTTGAAGCATAGTAAAGTTTTGAGATGATTTTAACTATCTGAGTTGGTTATAGTATGCTTCAGTTTACAGTTTTTTTTCTCTCTAGGGTGTCTTGGGACACACTCACCCTTTTACTAAGTTCAGATAAGCGTATGAAGGGGAGTTAAGTGGCAGTCATTGGGCACATTCACCTCTTGCTTGAAGCACCTAAACTCTCTGTTCCTGGGTGGGTGGTTTCCTGTCTGTGTTTGGTTTGAACCCGTTCCAGGGCTTGTGGTTTGGGCCAGGCTTCTGCTCTGTACTATCATCCTGAAGAGTGTTTAACCATGATGTTGATTTTGCAATGGGCACATGACGTCAGCCTTTCTCAAAGGGAAACACGGATTCTTTCATGCTCCGGTTTGCAAGAGTTTTTCAGTTTTCACTCTCACGTCAGGCAGCTCGCCCAAGCTGAATAGTCAAGCTTTGCAAATGTATACTTATTCCATCCTCGAGGATGACAGAGTTTGAGTAATAAATCATTCATTAGACCAGGAAGTTAACCAAAACATCTAGTGGAAGATATAATTAGAAAAATCTTAGTTTCCTTACAAAGATAAAGAAATAGACAATACATTGAGAATATGAGTTTGTCATGGAGCTAAGATAGAAGGAATATAAAAAGTTGTGAATATAAAATTATCAGATGTAGAAGAAACACCCTTTTGACTGTGGTTTCCTTGACCACTAATTTAACAAGAATATTTCTTTCACAATATTGTGGACAGATTCTTCAAGTTTGAGATTCTCCTCTTCAGTAAAATCATCTCCGATAGGAGATGGTATTTGAGAACACGGCATCAATCAAACATTATTTATATCTTAACATCAATTTACATAATTCTCTCCCTTCCTCCTTTCTTCTCTCCACATTGATAGCTATATCAAAATATTATGTGATATATTAGGAGTCTGAAATTTTATTTACTCATCAGGTCTATGCTACAAGTTCATTTTCTGCCAGTTGCTATTCTGTTTTATACCATATACATTAGAAATAAAGACTAAATCAAATAGCTTTCTCTTTCTCTTTATGGTAAAGAACATACCATATGAAAATATTTTGAACCATAGTGCTCAAATCCTACTGGTAGTTCTTAAATTACCATCTTAAATATTAGTGAAGTTTCTCTGAAAGCCTTCAGGCTAAAAGATATTGCCTAGATTTCAGCCGTCCTCCTTGACGTCTGCAGCGTCACCTCACCAAGGAGCCGCATTGCCCAGACCTGTAGTATGAACACGAAATGAAGCACAGTATTCTAGTTCCTCCACTTGTCAGAAGAAACCCAAGTTCCTTGGAACTGTGGAGGCTTAGCAAGGCAAGGCTTAGTAGGTGAGGCAGAAGGTCAGCATAGCAGAGCACAGTAATGCAAACACAGACACCAAGGGCTCAGTCACTTTCCTGAATTTCTGCATCTTGATAATCTGGCTACTTCCCCAGACTGCCTCCTCTATCATTCGCTTCTCTATTATGTGGGAAATCAAGATGATTACAGCTAAGACTATGTATTACCTGAAGAAAGAGAGTGTCATTGAATTCCAAAGGAGAGCTTATAGCTGATCCAGTTGAAGAGCTGTGAATATTTTAAAAAATTAATTATCTTCCAAGAAATCATGGTAAACATTGATACCTTTGCCTAGAGAGAACTTGGCTGCTTAAATGGCTCAAAATGCCTTGTGGCTACCATGAGCTCAAAGTTTTAGAGTCATCCCTTTGTTCCCAGATTAACAACAACAACAAAAATCTGATATATACAATTTAAGGAGATAACTTATGACACAATTTTACTTATCAGAGTCCTTGTCACAAACAGGGAATCTGGTTTATGAACTCATTTTGCTGATAATAAGACTGAAGCCCAGGAAAATACAAAGTGACCCTAAACTAAATATACCCTGAGCAAGCAAAAGCCTCAACAACAACAACAAAAAAAATGCAGAAAATGAGGTATATGCTTAACAAAACCTAAAATATAAAAATCTAAACTTAAGATCAAGTAGTGGAATGATTATTCACTTTACATAAGAGAAACACATGTGCAATCTCTTTAAATAATAAGTGCCTATTGTGTTTAGTACAGTTTCACTATTCCATATTTTAATTTCTTCTAATTTCTTCTGGTGTGTGAGATGGGTTCTTACTATGCACCCAAGCTGCATTATCCTCTATGAATGTGATTGCAGATACGAGCCAGCTTTAATCCTCCAAGTGCTGCCTACCCACAAACATTGAAAGCAATGCTTCCTAGCCTAAGTGAGTCACCATAGTTCTCAAAAGTTGCAGCCAAGGTATGAGACTCATTACTTAGAATGTCAGCTAGTGAAATACAGTCCCTGTGCAAGGAATAATCAGTTGCAAAGATTTAAAAATATACAAGCTACATTAAGATTTTGGACAAAGAGTTCTAACTGCTAAATGAAAGGAAATCTGATTAAATGTCCCTGAGGATGGAAACGTCAAAAGAGACAAGACATTATGCAGAAGTTGATGTGTTGAGCAGCTCTATGCTAAAGGGCAGGATGAAGAAGCCCAGGCTACAAGGTGATGTGACCGTCTAATGTGGAAAAGAAAGAGCTCGGGTAGGGGTAACTCCCAGCTCTAAATACCAAAGCCTGTGACTCATCTGTCTCAAATGTCCATCTGTGATTTCCTGGTGACATGGTTGAACCCTAAGGGGACACTGAGGTCATAGCATAGATTTTGTTAGCTCGTGCTTCAAGCTTTCCAGGAAAGCCTTAGTTAATGTCAGGACAGCAACTCCTAGAAATTTTGAGGAGTTTCCAGCACTCCTATGTAAGTCACAGAGATCTATGACCATGTCATTCCTTTCATGTACGGCCCTTGTCATTGGATTCTGCTCATTTCTCCATCAGTGCAGTAAAGAACATGCACATCCTGGTCTTGAGATGGACATCATGCACATCTGCTTGCTTCCCCACGGGCATCTATTCCAGCCTTATAGCATCAAGTAACTGTCTTCATGTTTTTAGAAACAAGTTTCATAAAAGCAAGACGTGCTATGATAGGTCTCTTTAGAATGAAACCAGGAAAAGTGAAAGTTGGTTCCCTATAGTTACAAGTGCCGATAACATAGCCAGAGAAGTCCAATGCAACTAAATTTTTCGTGAATTTGCCATACAGTTCTCAGATTTGTATTGAATTTTCCTACTAACTCTGGAGTTAAGGACCCAGAGATCATGCCATCTGTGATCCAGTAACAAGAGGCTTCGGCAGCTGCTGCATGCCTGTTATTGATTAAATTGGTGGTATGTGAGTTTTAACTCATAGGTAAATTCTGACTGGTTGGAAATGACAACCTAAAATGATGAGGATTCTGAGACTGCACCTGTCCCCCAGGGGAAGTGCTCTGGTGGCCTATGACAAAAAAAGGCACAGTGGTGACATTTGCCTATGGTTTTGACCTGAGAGGCAAGCATTTTGCTCTTGCTTCTGCAGTGCTCTGAATTACAAAATACTTTGTTTTCTAGGTGACTCAGAGGATAAATAAAGGGTAGAGAAAACAAGAATGTATATATCTAAAACTATCATTTTAGAATATCTCAAAGTGAAGTATATCTTAGAAAATGGGCTTGAACATTAGAGTAATGTTATTCTCCTTGTGTAAAATATGGTATAAGTAGAAAAGAAAGCATAGGATACATTAAAATCTGCCTCCCAGTCAGTACACTTATGAGTAAGCATCCAAATAAATGTGCAGTAAGAAAATCAAAATGATTTTTGCATAGACTCTCATTTTCTGCATCAAGGAACTTGCAAGTGCATACTGGGTTATGTCTTTCTTGAATATAAAATCTACATTTTTTTAAAGCAAATGCCTCACTGGTTGTTTCTGTTCTAAGTAATTTCAGAAACTGTTCTAAGTGTTTCACAGATACTTTACAAACTGTTCAAATTTGTATACATTTTATACAATCATATACAAAAATTGTATATGAATCACAATAATACAAATATATCTGTGATTAGCATGCTTTTATTCCACTTTTCATACAAATTGTGGGAAAGACAAGGTGGCCCAAAGCTAAGGGACAGAGCAAGAATTTGAGTGTACATAGTTTGGCTGCCAGCCTTGCTGCTCTGCACAGCTTGCTCCAGTATTTTTCTAAGGCCTTCTTAATGTCAGGTCATTAAGTCACGATCACCAACCTATCTGTCAGTCATACAGAGATGACCTTATCACACACTGCATGCTGGGAAAAATCCAAACAATGATCCAGACTCTGTGAGGAAAGATTCAGTCACACCTCTGGAAGAGTCCATATTTTTCTTTGGTTTTAAATAGAAAATAACAATTAAATGTCACATAAATTCTGGCTGTCTCTTGTCATTAGTCATAGATATGCATGTGCATATTTTTCTAGATCCCCAAACCAAAGATCAGAACTTGCAGCAAACTGGTTGCTTCCACAGAGGCTTGGGAATAATAACAGCATCACTAGCTACTGTGGCCTGAGACTGAGTATAGAAAAGTCGAGCAGAGAAAAAACAAACAGTTAACATCTGTTATTAAGTAAAAGTTTTATATGGCAATGATATTAGCTAATTGGGGGAAACTTCTTCCATTATTTAATATTTAATTTCCTGGAAATGTATATGCAATAATTGTAAAATTATAGGTGACAATTGATCTTGACAGATTATTTCTTTCTAAATCTATTTTGTTGTTTTTTATTTTAATATAGTTTTATTGGATATTTTATTTATTTACATTTCAGATGTCATCCCCTTCACCCATTTCCCCTCCCTAGAACCCCCTAGTCCATTCCCCTCCTTCTTTTTGCTTTTATACCATTTGCATTACATGCAAGTATTCAGATCAGTTGTAGGTTGAGGGACTAGCAATACAATCGATGCAAATAGTCAAAAAACAAGCAAAGCAATAAACAAATTTATGTGAACACTTCCATGATCCTTGTTTCTAAGGGCTTATCAGGATGACCAAAATAGCTGAGCCAACATCCCTGTCCTAGCCCAAAGTCATTTTCATGTCTGAAGCCTACTTCTTTGTTCTAGCCTAAAATTTAGATTCCTGCCTGAAATTATTTCTTTGTTTTAACCTAATATTTAGATTCCTGCCTGAAATTACTTCTTTGCTCTGGCCTAAGATTTAGATTCCTACCTGAAAGTACTTCTTTGTTCTAGCCTAATGTCAGATTCCTACCTGAAGCTGACTTCCTTGTTCTTGGCCAATGTCATATTTCTGCCAAACAACCCACCATTTCTTTGTTCTTGGCCCATGTCAGATTCTTGCCGAGCAGCCTCAAAGGCTTTCCTTCTCTCTCCCTTTTTTTATTTCATTAACAAAACTGAGCCTCTCTTAGTTCATTCTGACAAGAATGCCTTCCTTAACTATCATGGAATATGCATTATCAAAAGCAATGCACTTCTGTCTTGGGTTGGTAAGGCTCTGTGCAGAATCTTACTAGTCCTTGGCTAACCAGACTGTTAATTTAATTACTCTGTTTGGAGGTCCATTTTCAGTTTCAAGCCATGTACTTTGGCTGCCAACATGTTGATATTGTTAAAGAAAAGCTTTAACACGATGGGCAGGAATAAAAGTATTCCCAAGACAAAAAGGGCTATCATGATCAAGCTATATACACCATTCTTGAAGCTTGACCAAAATAGAAATGCTGACCTCAGGCCATGAGTAATTTTATTAGCAGTATCTACTGAATCAATGTTCAACAGAGCAGCATTCTTGAAATTCATAAGCCCACTATGTAAAGTTAAAACATCCAGAGAGGTGTTAGAATTATGCCAAATACAGTACAAGGGTCTTTAAACTTTTTTCTAATTATAGTGATTACCACTGTAAATTTTAGAACATGAATCCAATGGTATTTGGTATGACACTCAAGATGGCTCCTTACCCTTAAATTTCTGAACCTCCTTCCGATAATCTGAATACGATTAAGAGCATCAATCCATTCTTCCAAATGCTTATCTAAATCCTCTTGTATATTCAACACATTAGTAACATTCTTTGCTAAATGATTAACAGAAGTAGCTGTCTTAACTTCTTGTGTCAAAGCAATTGCAGAAGCAGTGGTGCTAGCAATTAATGTAATTAAAGCTGTTGTACCAGCAATAATCAAGCCCACCACCTTCTTGCTTCTACTTAAAGCCTGACTCACTTCTTCCAGTACTTGCAGGCTATTTTTAGAATACCAAGGTTCTGTGATACTCAGGGCACTAAAACAAAAGCTGGTTGATAGACCTTCGTAACTGATATGCCGGATTTCAAAACACAAACACAATTAAAAGTTGTACAATCAATGCAACTTACATTAAATACTGTAGAAGAAACAAAAGTAATTTTAACTTGACAATTAAAAGAGCCTTAAAACATGCACTAACACTTGTTTAAAATCCAGATCCTGTCCCAACTTTATCTCTTGCTCACATAACATCTTAGAGAACTGCCACTAACTTCCATATATGTCTCTGAAAATGTCCAGAACCGGACTTCCAAGTGAAGACTGTTATTTTCAATATTGGATTGATTTATAGACCAGTCCATGATTGAGTCTGAATAACTGGTCACATTTAAGAACAATACAAATGTCATTATAACTTTTATTTTTGATTCTCTGTTCCACAAGGTCTAAACACTTGAGGCAGGTCAGCTTGTCCCATAAGGGGTATAGGTAAGCAGTGGAGGGTCAGGAACATACGTCCAATACAGCTTCTAGTCACCATTGTCAGGGCACACAGCAAGCTCACAGGTCAGCATCATTCTTTGTCCTGGCATCTGCATGTCTCTCCTGTCACTCTGGAAGTCACCATGCTCCCTCAGCATCCTGCAAAAAAAACCACAAACATGCCCTCTTCCCTATATTTAATACCTGATCAGGATCATGCCTTATGCCAGTAAGTGGATCCTTCCCTTTAACCTATGCATAAGTATGCCTAGTTGTAGAGTGCCATAGACACTCAGCAGAAAGTTCTGTGGCCTCCAAATTTTTTAAGAAAATTTAAAATAAAAAAATAAAAAAAGCATGATTTAAATAAAATTATGGTATATAGGAATATATCTCCCCCTTTTTTATTTTATGAAGATCTTATTTTAAAGCTCCATGGGCCCCTTCCACAGTCTCTTCTCCTTGACCATTATAAGGAATCCTAGTATTATGGGTAATGTTAAATTGCTGCTAAAATGTCTCAAATATTTGACTGCAATAGACAGTTCCACTATCTAGTTTTATTTGTTTTTTTCTTTTTTTATTATTGGATACTTGATCTACATTTCAGATGTTATTCCCTTTCCCCATCACCTCCCAGAAACCCCTTAACCCATCCTCCCTCCTCCTATTTCTATGAGGGTGTTCCCCCACCCATCCACCCACTCTCACCTTCCTGCCCTCAAATTCCCCCTCACTGGGGCATCCAGCCTTCAAAAGACCAAGGCCCTCCTCTCCACCCGATGCCTGACAAGTCCATCCTCCTCTACATATACAGCTGGAGACATGGGTCCTTCAATATGTGTTCCTGGGCTAGCTGTATAGACCCTGGAAGCTGTGGTTGGTTGGTATTGTCTCTCTCTGCATGAGGCCACAAACCCCTTCTACTCTACTGGGGACCTGTGATCAGTTTGATGGTTAGCTGTGAGCATCTGCTCTGCATATGTCAGGCTCTGCCAGTGCCTTTCAGGAGGCAAGTATTTGAGGCTCCTCTAAATCTATTTTAAGATCTCTCATTCATAAGGCTGTTTTTCTTTTCAATGAAGAGAAATTAAGGCAAAGACATGTAAGATACTAAACAGAGTATACGTCTAAAAAACAGAAGCTAAAGTCATATCAAAAAATTCAATCAAAAGACCCAACTGTAATGTGATGAATCCCATATAAGTTTACTTAGTATGACAAAGGTAAATATCCCAATATGGAAACAATGGACAAATTGTCTCATGAGAAAAATAACTCTTGTTAGTCTTGGGTAATATGAGTATTGTTAAACCAATGATCATAAGCTCTAGACTTTTATCTTAATCACCACCAACTATACATTTGTTCAAAAAACTATTCATGTCACTAAACATAAACAGTTATAACAGGCTAGATTGCATATAAATTTTAAATCAGAGCTTTTAGTGCAGTGTTGGACTATGTAGAAAACAAGAACACCTCCAAAGGTAGCATCAAACCCCAAAATCAAGCCACATAAAAGGAGGTGGAAGGGAAAGAGATAGGGCAGGGGATTGGTTCTACTATGGTTTGAATGTTTGTGCCTGTTTCCCTCTCAGAATACATACACTGAAACTTAATCCCTGAGATGACAGTGTCAGGAACTGGGCCTTTGGTCTCATATTTGAGAACTACTGGACCTAATGAGACCATGTGTCCTTGTAGGAGAGACCATACCAGCTGCTTTGCCATGCCCACCAGATAGGGTGTCATCCATGAGCCAGGAGTCAGTCCCTGACCAGACACTGGATGTACTGCCATTGAAATTGGATTTCTCAGTCTGCAGAAATGTGAGAAATGAATTTCTGAGTATTTTATAACCTACACAGTTTAGAAGGTTAAATTATAGCTATAAAAATGGACTAGATTGCTTTCTTAACCTTTTAAATATCTACGAATGTGTGTGTGTGTGTGTGTGTGTGTGTGTGTGTGTGTGTGTGTGTAACATTTGTTAATAGTATAGCTTGGATAATATATCACTCAAGTCCTTAAGAAGATAGACTTTTCTGCCATTTATTATATTAGCATTGTAACCTAAGTCCTAAATAATTGGATGAGCCAAAAGCAACATAAAAATGTTTGAAAAATAAGCATAACTATAATTAGTAACAGATTATATGGCTATCTTAAAAGACATATAAAAGAATTTGTGAGCACAATTTAAGAATTACTGAGTTAGAACAATGTTGGAAATAATACCTGTTATAATATTAATATGGAAATTAGGAGTGGGCAAAAAGATGCCACAGTGGTGAAGAATGCTTGCTGCTCTTTCAGATGACCTTCGTGATTCCCTGAATCCATACTAGGCAGCTCATCATTGCCTGTAACTAGATACAGCTCAAAGGGATCCAACGCCTTCTTGTGATCTCTGTGGGAACCCTCAAACACAGAGCATACACATAGACACACATATAGCCTCTGATGAACTCATTTTAATTTTCTACAAGTAAATTGTCCCAAATCAAGAGATATGATATTCTATCATTTAAAAAACATGAAGTCACAGGGATAGTGATGTATTATTAGTGAAAGCATAAATGTGGAGGCTTGGCATGGCACGTGCCTTACTATTAAGGGACCATCTTGAGATTACTGTAAGTGATCCAGAAGACCTGTAACTTGTCTCTTTTGCTGGAAATTGTACTTGTGTACACAGCATCCTTTCAGATAGAGAATCTAACTAATCAAATAAAAGTTTCTAAAGCCTTCTTATATTAATAATACTTTTCAAGACAGACACCCTCTAAACATGTGACTCTATACACACATATTAGCTCTCTATCCTCATCAGATAATCTTCTTTGTGTAATGAATAGTAACTAACATGGTAGCTCTCAACTTGTCAAGTACAAGAATAAATACCTATGGAGGACTCAGTCATAAACAGGGCATCTATATCATATTTTCCTTCCCTGAGGATCAGATAACATAACAGAAAATGTGAAAGTACTATAAGAGACAAAAGTTTGAAGGAGCCATGGTGAAACACCATCTCGATCATTAGGGTTGTCATTATGAAGGACTGAGCTCAGGGATTTTAGCCTTTAACATGTCCTAAGCAGTTCATGACACAGACTTTCCAGGAAACATCCTAAGATACATCAATCAGGAGGCACTGGGTTGTCCACAGGAAGTGAACATGTGGTTGATGAAGGTTTATTTCCACTCTAAATATATCTACTCATGGACCTGTTTATAGAACAATATCTTACATATGTGGCTGTTTTGAGTGTTGTCTATCAATTAGGTTGGAGGGAGGCCATTCAGCAAAATCAAATTTTAAAATGTAAATCTAGACCTTGAGTCCCTATACTTCTTGAGGCCCTAGTCTATATTTTATCACAAAAAAGTAACAGTTCATGAAGCTTCAACCTTCAGCAAAAATGAGACAGGCCAGCTGGGTAGCTCCCTTTCCTTCTCACAGTCCCAAGAATAAGGTTGTTTTCTCATCTTGCCTACATTGGTTTCAAGAGAGTGATATATTTTCTCCTCACTCAGCCAGTTTTTTTTTTTTTGGCCTTATCTACAAATACCTAGTTTCAAAGAAAGCAATAAACAGCTTTCCTCCACTGTCTTTTCTTTGAACTTTCATCTACTAGATTAGAAATTGTAAAGATTAAAAAAATATTACATCATTCTTATTGACCTAAGACCTGTCTGTGACTGTCATCTTGTAGAAAATAGAACATGCCTGTCTGAGTGACATGACATGACCCTTACTCAGCTCCATTTATGCTTCCCTTCTTTATGCATGAAAAGTCTGTGACATTTTCAACTCTGATTTTTGACCCATTAATAACCCATAAAACTAATTTTGTACATTTGGACCAACACTTTTTTTTTTGCAAAGAAACAAAATAGATTAGAACAAGAAGCATGTTACATTTCAAGGATCTGGAGCTGATGTTTGTTTCAATTTATGTGTGAAGATCTACTAGGATTGGGTGAAAATGTATCTTATTTGGAGTCTATGTTTGCAAATTTATGAAAATTTCATATTTTATAAAGCTAGATAAGTGGCCTGAGATGCAGCACAGTTTTATTTATTCTCCTTTGAAGTCACATTCACTTACAAATTTTCTCGATAGCAACTTAATTATTTGAAAATACTCGTGCTTCCTTCCAACCCCATAGGGGCTTCCTCAGTTAACTTGGAGGATCTCTGCTTTCCTTTAGTCCATCTTCCTTTCTTCTTTCCCAAGCTGATTCAACTCAAAGTGCCTTATGTATTATTGGGCATGCTCAGAAGGAAGTCTGTCTCTACCCCCTCCTCCTCCCTTCTTTCTTCTCTCTTCCTCCTCCTCCTCCTCCTCCTCCTCCTCCTCTTCCCCCTCTTCCTCTTCCTCTTCCTCTTCCTCTTCCTCTTCCTCTTCCTCTTCTTCTTCTTCTTCTTCTTCTTCTTCTTCTTCTTCTTCTTCTTCTTCTTCTTCTTCTTCTTCTTCATGATTAGCTCTGAGGCCCTGTCATGGTGGACTGTCACCTTTTTCTGGAATCTGTGACACCCTCAACACTCCATTCTTATTCTCTGCAAACTGTCTCTGGAGGACTCTGAGTCCAGTGCTCCCTGTGGGACACCTCACACCCTTCTTAGGACCATGGCAAAATGTTCTTTCATCTGACAATGTATGATTCCCTCAGTTCAAAGGCTTTCAGGATTCTTCCTTGTGGTGTTTATTTTCAGCATGTATAATATATAATAGAAATCTGTTCCTCTAGGCCAGAGCTGCCAGTTTCTGTGAGAGGATATTGACTCCATAGAACTGCCACTGATGGTTGTCACCTGGCACTATTCAGCTCTTGAAATGAGGCCAGACTTAGTAAAGAACTAAATTTTATATCATTCAATTTTCATTAATCAATTCAAGCTAATAATATGGTTATGTCCCACTGTGTGCAATGGCACAGTGCTGGAAAGAGAAATGACTTTACTGAAATCGTGTAATGGCATGAGAAGGAAGGAAAGATCCTTTATGTATGATCTTGCCATGTGAGTTTACAATTTCCTCACCAGATTTATACAAGTGCCTCTGTACTGTACAGTTGTAAATGTTTGCAAATGGAGAGATGATGAGTTTTGACATACATATGTCTTATAATGACTATAATAAAGATCTATCATTATCCTCAAATACTCCTCCCCCTTTTTTCTGGTCCCTGCCAAAGAGTGATCTGTTTTTTGTTTGTTTGTTTGTTTTCATTTCTATTTTGTCCCATTTGTTAGTACTTTGTGCATATGATCATATATGCAGTCTTTTGCCTCTTCAAGCAGCATAATGATTTATTTATGTGCCTGTTTATGTACAGTTCTGCTTCTTACTGCTAAGCCATATCTAATTATATACATGTCATATGAATAACTTTCATATCTTTGCACACTGTCCCTGGATGACTCTTCATAAGTTTATTTAGCTTATTCTGAAGTCACGCTTCTAAAATTTATTCTTTGAGTGTTTTATAAATATATTTTGATCATATACTTTCCCTTCCCCCAACTCCTCCCAGACCCTCCCCATGTCTCTGCCTACCCAACTCCATGTTCTTTTTCATTCTTAAGGAAAAAAACCAGAACACATTAATGAAAACAAAACAATGGATTCCAGTTTGTATTGGCGACTACTCCTGAGCATGGAGCCTGCCTAAGGTTATGGTTGCTATACCCATTGTAACTCAATTGAAGAAAACTGTCTTCCCCTTTCCCAGCATCAATTAATTTCTGTATTTTGTCTTTACTCCTGGAAAATCTCTAGGTAATATGTGGTCTTGAGGTAAATATATATGATTCTGATAAACTTTCAAACTGTTCACTAAAACTGACTGCACATCATTACGCTGTCATTTGGCATTGGTGGCCTCCCGATTTTGAGATCTTCAGTGAAATGTCCTTCGATATGAATGGCCCGATGATCATAATACACTTTTATGTATGTTATATTATTTTCTTTAGTTAAGTCATCAAAACATTTCTAAACTATCATTCTCTTCATAGTTGATCATTCTCACCAAACTGTTGTTTCTCAACTGTAAGCCTCCACCCAGCTCCCCACCCTCCACAAGCCAATAATTTGCCTTCTTCGTTTTTCATATTCTTCCTGTGCTGTGTGTTTTTTTCTCACTGCTTTTGCATTCCTGGCTTTGTGCTGTTTGACTTCACCTAAGATTGCCCCTGCTCAGCATTGCAGATATTCTCGTTCATGATTTCTTCCAAGGACTGTTTCAATTGACATCATAATATTCAATTTTTAGTTTAAAAAGTCTTCTTCCTAAATTAAATTAAATTAAATTAGAATCTACATTCATTTCATGTCTTTTTCCAAACCTCCAATGCATACACAACTCACCTGGTAAAACAGATCTTAGCCCAGTATGGATTAAATATTGATCGCTGTGCACAATACGGCATGTGTTACTTCAGGTCTCATTAGATCACAAAAGGAAAATCTGAGAGCTAAGAATTTTTACCAGGAATAACTTTAAATCCTACAAAGATGCCCTAAGTAAAAACTAAATAAAGTTCATTGGCTTTAAATTTTTTAATGAAAACAATCGTTCTTAATCTCTCCCATGGTTATTTCTCTCATTGCATTGTTTGTTTGTTCTTATGGTTAAGTAGTAACGACAGATGCATGAGACCATGGAATCTGCTTGCTTTACATAATCATATTCCACATATGTCTAAAACTCAGCATAAAATTGGGGTAAAATGACAAAGATGTTGCTGAAGATATTTAAATTGGTGGCATTCAATCTGGCTTTTCTTAATCAGCCGCCATGTTCCCAACTAGCCTAGGCCTGTGGCCACGAGCAGCAGTGGCATACCACCATTGCTTAGCTCAGGCCATCCCTCAGGCAACCAGAGACACCTGCCCACTCAGGTGACCAGAGACACCAGCCCTGCAACCCACAAGACGCCAGCGTGGGAGATGGCTCTGCCAATCTTCCACGCTATCTCCACAAAGCTGGGCTGAGCCCAGACCATCCTGCCATCCATGTGGTACCTAGTATGCATGAGACTCTAATGCTTAAAGATTAATCAAAGGCTTTATATGTTTGGTAATGCTCAATAACCAGATGCCTACGCAATTGGAGGTGTTTCCCAATTAACTAACCTAGATACAAGTTGTTACCCAGGCCTGCTCTTGGTACATGCATGGTCATCCATAGCGCCTCCCACTCTGCCTCCCTAGCTCCTCCTCTTCCTTCTCCTCTTCCCTTTACTCCTCCTCTTCCTCTCCTTACTCCTCCCACCTTAGCTCCTTCCAATTTGCGGGAATTTCCTGCTAAACAAAAATGGGAATGTTTTTCTGATAATTTTTCTTTGGAGATGAATCTACACAGGTGCTTTCATTTTTAAAATTGTTATATACGGGCCATGAAAAAACTAGCTGCTTTTTAATAGCTCAGTGAAAGAATGGAATCCCAAGCTCACATAAACATCTAGAAAGATGCTTATGTGCCTATTCTAGGTGAGCTCGTCGTGCACAGGCCTGGAGCTACAAGACAGGGTAATGCCCAGAGGAAGCTAAAGTTAACTGCAGAGTGTATACCCCTCCTCACTTCTTCCAGAGAGACTCAGCTTTTCAGAATCTCATGAAAAGTGATCTGACCTGAAAAAAATGACCTGACTTAAAGGTTTTCTGGAAGGAATGCAATGAAATGCTACACTGAAGAACTTGACTGCAACCTACCCCACTGCCTCGTGACTGCTACGGAAAACCTGAAACAGTAAAACTACAGATTGTGTCCCTGTGTTCTCTGAAGTCACCTTCCCAAGGCATGAGAAAAGCTGGGCACCTCCTGTTTGGTAAATGATTCTCCTAAGTGATGTAACAGGTAGAAAGGGAGGCTTCTCTAGAAGGTCACCTCTGGACTTGTTGGCAAGTATTTGCAGAGACATAAAGTCACACTTTCTGCTGTTCAAACGAAAGCCTGTATGTGAAAAATGATGATGGTCACATGCATCTGAGCTGGCAATAAACCTCATGAGCTTGGCCAGTCCACTTGTGATGTGATCCTAAGTCCTTCCTTATTATCACAAGATGCTGATTTAGATGTAAGACTGCTAGAAAAAAAAAAACCAACCTCCTCAATGTGTGCACCTGCTTCTCCGTAAATATCCATCTGCTTTCTACTAAATACAACTTCAGTTCTTATCTTGAATCTCTGTCCTCATCTAGTGGGATTATGGCATTATGGCAAGTCATATACATTGATTGAATACACACACACACACACACACACACACACACACACACACAACTTATCTGCCTTTCATTCCTTCCCAAAGTGAGTAAGATATTTTAAAAGAGCAGGTTTCTGAGTCTTCATCCCTCAACCTTTCATTGGACTTTCATTGTGCAGAGAAATGTAGGAAGGAATTTATGGATCTAAAAGGATATATAAGATCCCTAATCTAATTCTCCAAAGGAGAGCAAAGTTATTGAATACTGTTTTATGAGGCTGAATTTAGTCTATTTTTCAGCTCAGCACACCAATTCCCCCTCCGCACTTCCATTCGCCCACCCACGCCTGAAGGGGCTTTCCTAATTTAAAACAGATCTTTGGCACACCTTGCCTCACACTGGATGCCATTTTGTCCAGGCCCGGATTGCTCTGTATTACCGTCACACAGTTTAACCTAATTTAAGAACTTAGTTCAGTAGTCAGAGATTCATCTGTAGGGTATAGTCTGTTTGTGTTCTTGAACTCCAATGTTAAGTGGGAGACTGGGATTTAATCAGGGTTGACCTGAGGAAGCAGTTCATGCTGGGGCAGTGAGGAGATGCAAATGAATTAGAGTTGTGTGGCAAGGTGTAGGGCTTGCTCAGATATAGAAGAAGAAAAGATTTGATTACTTCAATCCAGGTTGCATGCCTTGAAACTAGGCCACCAGGAACCCACCCATTCCAATTCTAACTTTTTTTAGAAAGTATCACCTTTGCAGCTTACTGATCATGTTGTTGGGTATTAAGAAAATACCTTGAGATGAAGGGAAGAAAAGAGGGGTCTCACCACCATGACAGATTGGTCATACATGAGAAAAGACCAGGCTAGAAGGAAGACAGTATAAGAATGATTTGTGCCAAAGTACTTATGTCATCACGATGTACATTTACTTACTTATATAGCAAATCTGTCCATCTGAAATTCATTCCTAAATTATACTCCACCTGTATCAGAATTATCTTGAAACATTCAACCTTTCCAAATCAGTCCTTTGGGACAAGGTAAGAAGTAGGAAATCAAGCCATAATCCTTAAGATCTGATGCCCCAAAATAGTCCATCAATCATCAGAGACAGTCCAAATGTAAAATCTGAGAAGTGGCTAGCTGTGTGGAGTCATTGTTTCTAAACAATAACACACATGGTCTTTAAAACCTGTTTTATTCCCTTTATTTATTCCATGTTTGAGATCCAGATTAATGACTGTAGGCTTTTCTCAGGCCAGTCTTTCTAATATATGTAGTTTAAGTAAAGGAAGAAATATTAAATGAAAGTTGATTTAGGTTCACAGAACGGATCTCATGGTAGCTGTTGAACTGTTTGGGTCAGTGAAATTATATGAAGCTTTCTAAAACCATACAGCTTCTTCAGAAAAGTGTTAAAATGCATGGGTGAACATGCTCAATCATGTTTTCAGTTAGCTGGTGTCAAGCTGGTTGGGAGATGGAATTTGGCATGTCCTCATTTCTGTGTAGATGGGGTAATTTCTATGGTTAGCCAGTGTGTGATAGTTCACTCATTCACCAAGGGATGTTGAGCTTCTACAGGTGTGCAGCTGGGAATTTAAATAGTTAGTGTGACACACAGCCCTCTAGGCTTACTGAGCCTTTGGTTTTAGAGAAACAAGATTTAAACAAGCAAACAAATAAACAAACAAACAAATAAATGAAAGCTTGCAGAGGAAGCAAGGGATGACACCAGAATAACCAGGTGACTAGCTGACAGGGTGATTACTGTTGACTGTGGCCAGGGAGACTTTTGAACAAATCCTTGAATAACAAGAAAGACAGAGACGTGCAAAGATTCTAGACAACAGCACTTGCCACTACGTTTTAAGAAAAATAAATAAATTTTGTATAGCCAATGTTTAAAAATAAAACTAAATAGCAAAGATGTGGGAGGGGCACTTAAGCCCACTCCCTGCCTGAGGAGCTATGGGCAGTTGAAGATTGCTGGAAGAGGATAGTCTGTTTTATTTAGGGTGTGTCCCTGCCTGGTTGACCATGTTCCATTGGTAGGCTCCATGCCATGTATATGAGCAACACTAATTGGACTCTGTGAATTATTTCTTTTTAAAGAGGACATCAAATTGGGGTAGGGTGGAATGGGGGCAGGTTATGGGGAAATTTGAAGGACAGGAGGTGTCGACAGTGAGTATGATATAAATACATAATACGATATTTTCAATGAATAAGTAAAATTATTATTTAAAAAAAATAAATAAATTTAAAATGAAACAAAGTAACAATGATAAGTCACTCTTCTTAGCACTAATCAAGTAAAAAGAAAGAGAATGCCAAGCAAAGACCATATTGAGAAGGCCATTTGGGCTGTAGTCTACATGTAAGAAGAAACTTCTAGGTCAGGTTTAATAAGAGAAGAACACAAATTATTCAATGGAAAATTTACCACATGGGAAAGAGAATAACTTTCCCAGTAAAAGTAAACTCCCTTAAAGAAAAAAAAAACTTGGCATTTAATTCTGAAGCCTTTAAAGTTCCTTCATTGTGATGCACCTCCCAGCACACTTACATACACAAGCACTGTGCTCACTAATGAACAAATGTAAGTGGAAGATAGCACTCTTGAGTCCTTCCCTCTGTTCTCTGACTGGCCCTGTCTTAGTTTGACCTATATTATTGGCTCTGAACATTTCTACCCCAGTTATCACTCTTCTGTTCCAGCTTCTTCTCTAACATAAGTGGAAGCAGGCTACCCCTTCTTTTCTTACATCCCTAATGCCAATTGGAGTATAGCATATTGCTAAAGTTTAGTTGTTTGACTTTTGAAAGGTGGTCCAATGGCATCTCAAAGTATCCTACAAATGTCAATATAAGAGTAGATGCTCGCCTCTGTAACTTCATGGTAAATTCTGACTTGGAAAGATAAGAAATGTAATAGATGAAAATAAAGCCATGTGTGATAAAGGAGCCTAGACACAAGGATAAATAAAGATAGACAAATGTTGTCTGTCTTATAGTCACATTGAATTAAGATGTATCCATGCTCATTATCAAAAAGAAAGCCCTGAGCCAGTTGCTGGACATGGTATATTTACAAAGGGAAGATGAATCTATGCTACATTTACATCCATGTATTTCTAACATAGTTATTGTAGTGGGTTAGTTTCCCTCGATTTGGGAAGAGCTAAGGTGGGAGGAGTAAGGAGAGAAAGAGGAGAAGGAAGAGGAGGAGCTAGGGGAGAGAGAAAGGTGGGGGGGGGGAACAGAAGTGGATATGTGCCTGTCTCTAGCAGTCAAAGAATTATATATTGCAGAAATACACAGCCTTGGTGTATTTACTCATCAAGCAAACTGAGCAGACCTGCTTGAACCTCTGATATCCTGAAATTTAAGCTGGATGCAGTAAAGACACAGACATCAGAGGCTTATCAATTTACTTTCCCCCTGCCCTTCCTCTAATACCTCAATGCCCAAATTCAGCTTGAAGAAGTTAATGAAGAGTAAGTGCCCCTATTCCCTGGGCTTGGGAACTGAGGTGGTTAAGATTGGGCTGTCTTTCTAGGAAAAATTAGTAGTTTTGTTGGAAGAGAAGGGAATAGCTAGGATTGATTGCATAGTCATAACCTATTGGTAGAAATCTGTATAATTATTATGAAGTTATAATTTCTTAAACGGTATAAAATTTATTTTGGTTTCAAATTCTAGGGTTTCTTTGGTATATTTTCTTCTATTAAGTCAAAATTGGTGGGTACAAGGCTTAGACCCAGTCCTTCTTTAATTTTTTTCAAACTGATCTGAAATAGTTAGCCTGTGAGTTAAGGAGCTATAGCAAATACATGGCTATGAGTTTACTGTTAGAGTGTTTTCTAGATTTTAACTAGAAATAGCTGAGAAGAGTTTATGAACAACAGTTCAGATTGCTTTATATAGATAGTTGGTTTTCAAAAACATCAGAAGTCCATAGAATTGACATTACAAACATTCCTATATAAATGTTCATTTTGATTAGAGACCTGTTTGCTCCTGACAGCTTCCCTGTCTTGGATTCTAAGAAGAATTTGAGCATCTTTGGAGTTACTCCAGTTGTGGTGAGACAGCTACTTGGCAAGAATTGCCTCTTTTCATCTACAGACAATATTCTGTCCAGAAGAAGGACATACTTATGGAATAGTTGACTGATTATATCTGCCAAGACAGAGTGATCAGCCCTTAAAAATTCTGCATTACTAGGTCTGTCAAAAGATCCTGGGCCAGAAGGCTGAAGACCAAATGCTACAATGTTTTGAAGTAAGGGACTGTCCAGGTGTTCAGTGGTCTCTATAAATTGGCCAAGTTTTAGAAGCCATGCTTTGTGCTTCCCATAATTTCAGTTAATTCAGTCATTCTGAACTTCTGATGGGGTTGAACATTTGTAGTCTCATAGCCCCCAGGCTATTTACTTTGGGAGAGCAGATTTGAGAGGATGGTTTTCAGATGACATTCATTCTAAAGCCAGGACATAAGCTAGTTTCAGAACTAAGTCATTTAGTTAAGAAAGATGACAGGGGTTCTGTTTAGTTAACAAAAATGATGGACTGGGTATTAGGTCTATCTTGTTCCTTATGGATACAAATTGGTATAGTTGTGCTCTAATTGTATTTTGAGAGAAAGTTTTTTTTTTTTTAATTTTAACAGGAAGGGTGATATGTAGTGGAATATTTTTCCCACAATTGGGAGGAGCTAAGGTGGGAGGAGTAAAGCGAGGAAGAGGAGGAGTAAGGAGAGAAAGAGAAGAAGGAAGAGGAGGAGCTAGAGGAGAAAGCACCAGAAAGGTAAACATGGAAGCAGACGTGTGTCTATCTCTAGCTATCAAAGGTAGTTGATATATCTAGGATGAGTATTGGGTTACACCTCTGATTGTGTGGGCATCTTGTTATTGAGCATTACCAAATATATAAAGCCTTTGGATAATCTAAGCATTAGAGTCTCATTCCTACCGAGACCACATGGATGGCAGGATGGTCTGGGCTCAGCCAAGCATTCTGGAGATAGCATGGTAGATTGGCAGAGCCATCTCCCACACTGACATCTCATGGGTGGCAGGGCTGGTGCTTCTGGCTGGTTCTTTCTAGCTGCACTACGCATGTGACCTCCAGCCACAAAATATGGCAGCTAAGCTAGGCAGAGCTGCTGCAGCTTAGATAGCCAGCGTGAACAGCAGCCATTTTAAATAATTACTTCAACAAGTTGTACTTGTTTTCCCAGATGAGATTGTAAAAACCTTATTGAAGGTTTTGCTTTAAATAGGTAAATAGATTTTAGAATATTTCTTTGTAGTAATTTTATCTGTTTGATTTTTTACTATGTAAGTAGTTTAGATTCTATAATGTGTCCTATCTCACCCCAAATGTACAAGGAATTATAACTCTTAATGGCAAATACCTGGTTGACCCTGACCCCCATTCTGTAGGCCTGCTTGAAAGTCTTTACCCCTCCCCCACTTTCAGACCCTTGCTTGGTCCTTTTGGCTGCTGCTGACACCTAGCTGGTCTGCTCCTGTGAAGACACCATGTCATGAGCCATCCTAGTGGAGCCACTGCACTCAGAGCAGTGGATAAGATTCATTGCCCACTGCCCTATGTCCCAGAGCTACAACTGGGAGCCTGGGGCCCTCAGGATCTATCAGTCACCTCAAAACCGCACCTCTCGTGGTCCTTTTGACTGGGTCAGACACCTAGCTGGTCTGCTCTCGTGAAGACATCATATCCTGAGCCATCCTAGCGGAACCACTGCACTCAGAGCATCAAAGGAATCACTGCATTTAGAGCAGCAGGATTTCAGGGTCCCAAAGGTACTCTGAGTCTCAGGAGTTCTTCCACCCAGGAGCTCAGAATCACAGGATCACAGAGACATCTGGACTCTGAGAAGTTCTGACACAAGCAAGATAAGTGGAAAGACAGGCTCTAGACAGAGACAGTGAGTAGCACTAGAGTTAGCCAGATGGTGAAAGGCAAGCACAAGAGCATAAGCAACAGAGACCAAAGTTACCTGGCATCATCAGAACCCAGTTCTTCCACCATAGAAAGTCCTGGACACCCACTTACACTGGAAAAGAAAGATTCAGAATTAAAATCACTTCTCATGATGATGATAGAGGACAGGATAGATTGCAAGTCCTGGACACCACATCATACCACAAAAGCAGGATTCAGATTTAAAATCACTTCTCATGAGGATAATAGAGGACTTTAAGAAGGATATAAATATTAGCAAACCCAATCAACAACTATGTAAGGAAGGAAATATGACCAAGCTCATATATGTGTTTCAAGAATAAAATAGTGGTTAATATTAAAAGAGTACTCACAGAAACAGAATAAAGCCCTAAAACTCATGAGAATATCTCAAAATACATGGAGGGTTTAATAAATTTTAGCATTCACTAATGATAAAAATAAAAATCTCAGAAAACTGGAAATAGAAAGAAATATTTCTAATTTGATAAATGTTTTTCAAAAAGAATGCACAGCAACCACTTTAAATAAGCATTTCAAACTTTCAAGATCAGACATATAATTAGGTATTAATTTTATATTACTATAGTTCATTTAGTTCAATCTCCTCAATTCAATTTACTCCAATAAGAATCAAAGAATCACTCATGGTAAAGTGAGTTTTTCAAAGACTATAAGCTAATAAATTCCACTTTGCATTCAGATTTTCAAACCCCAGCTCACATCCCAGAACTCATTTCTAGGTAATGAAGAATCCAGGGTCATTTCTCCTTTTTACCATACAGATAAGTCTTTATTCAGAAGTTACAGACTTGTTTTCCATCTGTTTCATTCCTCTCAGGTTCAGGTGTTAAAGATTATGCTTTCTTCATAATGCAAGTATGGAAGCATTTCCCTTTTGTAATCTCTGGAAGTGTATTTTATAAATTGATGGTATTTATTAAACATTGTATCTCTGGAAGTATATTTTGTAAGTTGATGGTGTTTATTAAACATTGTAACAAATTTTCAGTGGCAAAAAAAAGAAGGATATAAATAACTCCCTTAAAGAAATACAGGAGAACACAGGTAAACAGGTAGAAGCCCTTAAAGAGGAAACACAAAAATACCTTAAAGAATTGCAAAAAAAACACAACCAAACAGGTGAAGGAATTAAACAAAACCATCCAGGATCTAAAAATGAAAGTACAAACAATAAAGAAAACTCAAAAGGAGACTACACTGGAGATAGAAAATCTAGGAAAGAGATCAGAAGTCATAGATGCAAGCATCACCAACAGAATACAAGATATAGAAGAGAGAATCTCACATGCAGAAGATACCATGGAAAACATTGACACAACTGTAAAAGGAAATGCAAAATGCAAAAAGCTCCTAACTTTTGCATTTTGCATCCTAACCCAAAACATCCAGGAAATCCAGGGCACAATGAGAAGACTGAGAAGACCAAACATAAAGATAATAGTTATAGTTGAGAGTGAATATTCTCAACTTAAAGGGCCAGTAATGATCTTCAACAAAATTATAGAGGAAAATTTCCCTAACCTAAAGAAAGAGATGTCTATGAACATACAAGAAGCCTACAGAACTCCAAATAGACTAGACCAGAGAAGAAATTCCTACAGTCACATAATAATCAAAACACCAAATGAACAAAACAAAGAAAGAATATTAAATGTAGTAAGGGACAAAGGCCAAGTAACATATAAAGGCAGACCTATCAGAATTATACCAGACTTCTCACCAGATACCATAAAAGCTAGAAGATCCTGGAGAGATGTTATACAGGCCCTAAGAGAACACAAATGCCAGCCCAGGCTACTATACCCAACAAAACTCTCAATCACTATTAATGTAAAAACAAGATATTCCATGACAAAATCATATTTACACAATATCTTCCCACAAATCTAGCACTTCAAAGAATAATTGGTGGAACACTCCAACACAAGGAGGGAAACTACAACCAAAAAAAAAGCAAGAAAGTAGTCTTCCAACAACCCCAAAAGAAGATAGCTACACAAACATAATTCTACCTCTAATAACAAGAATAACAGGAAGCGCTGGGCGGTGGTGGCACACGCCTTTAATCCCAGCACTTGGGAGGCAGAGGCAGGCGGATTTCTGAGTTCGAGGCCAGCCTGGTCTACAGAGTGAGTTCCAGGACAGCCAGGACTACACAGAGAAACCCTGTCTCGAAAAACCAAAAAAAAAAAAAAAAAAGAATAACAGAAAGCAACAATCATTTTTCCTTAATACCCCTTAATATCAATGGACTTAATGCCCCAATAGAAAGATATAGACTATCAGACTGGATACATAAACAGAACCCAGAACTTTGCTGCATACAGGAAACGTACCTCAGTGTCAAAGACAGACACTACCTCAGAGTAAAAAGATGTAAAACAATTTTCCAATCAAATGTTCCAAGAAACAAGCTGGAGTAGCCATTCTAATATCAAATAAAATTGACTTTCAACCAAAAGTAATCAAAAAAGATAATGAAGGACACTTCATACTTATCAAAGGAAAAATCTACCAAGTTGAACTCTCAATTCTGAATAACTATGCTCCAAATGCAAGGGCATCCACATACATAAAAGAAACTTTACTAAAGCTCAAAACACACATTGTACCTCACACAATAATAGTGGGGGATTTCAACACCCCACTCTCCTCAATGGACAGATCATGGAAACAGAAACTAAACAGAGACACAGTGAAATTAACAGAAGTTATGAACCAAATAGATTTAACAGATATCTATAGAACATTTCATTCTAAAACAAAAGAATATACCTTTTTCTCAGCACCTCATGGTACCTTCTCCAAAATAGACCATATAATTGGTCACAAAACAGGCCTCAACAGATGCAAAATGATTGAAACAATCCCTTTCATTCTATCAGATCACCACAGACTAAGGTTGGTCTTCAATAATGACAAAAACTTTGGAAAGCCCACATACACATGGAAACTGAACAACACTCTACTCAATGATGACTTGGTCAAGGAAAAAATAAGAAAATTAAAGACTTCTTAGAATTTAATGAAAATGAGAACACATCATACCAAAACCTGTGGGACTCCATGAAAGCAGCGATAAAAGAAAAACTCATAGCTCTAAGTGCCTACAAAAAGAAACTGGAGACAGTATACACTGACAACTTGAGAGCACACCTAAAAGCCCTACAACAAAAAGAAGCAAATACACCCAAGAGGATTAGACAGCAGGAAACAATCAAATTCAGGGATGAAATCAACCAAATAAAAACAGAAAGAACAATACAAAATATCAACAAAACCAGGAGCTGGTTCTTTGAGACAATCAATAAGATAGATAAACCCTTACCTTGACTAACCAGAGGGCACAGAAACAGTATCCAAATTAATAAAATCAGATCATACTACAAAAGCTTATACTCAACAAAACTGGAAAATCTGGGTGAAATGGACAATTATCTAGACAGATACCAGTTACCAAAGTTAAATCAGGAGCAGATAAATCATCTAAACAGTCCCATAAGCCCTAAAGAAATAGCATCAGTCATTAACAGTCTCCCACCCAAAAAAAAAAAAAAAAAGAGTTCAGGACCAGAGGGTTTTAGTGCAGAATGCAGAATTCTATCAAATATTCCAAGAAGACCGAATACCAATTCTCTTCAAACTATTCTACAAAATAGAAACAGAAGGAACACTACCCAATTTATTCTATGAAGCCACAATTACACTTATACCTAAACCACACAAAAAACAGAAGAAAGAAAGAAACTGTCAGACCAATCTCCCTTATAAATATTGATGGAAAAATACTCAATAAATTCTTGCAAACAGAATCCAAAGCACATCAAAACAATCATCCATCATGATCAAGTAAGCTTTATCCCAGGAATGCAGGGATGGTTCAATATTTGGAAAACAGTCAACATAGTCCACTATATAAACAAAATCAAAGAAAAAAAACACATGATCATCTCATTAGATGCTGAGAAAGCATTTGACAAAATTCAACATCCCTTCATGGTAAAAGTCTTGGAAAGGTCAGGAATTCAAGTACCATACCTAAACATAGTAAAAGCAATATACAGCAAGCCAGTAGCCAACATCAAACTTAATGGAGAGAAACTTGAAGTAATTTCACTAAAATCAGGGACTAGACAAGGCTGCCCACTCTCTCCCTACCTATTCAATATAGTACTGGAAGTCCTAGCCAGAGCAATTAGAAACAAAAGGAAGTCAAAGGGATATAAATAGAAAAGGAAGAAGTCAAAATTTCACTATTTGCAGACGATATAATAGTATACTTAAGTGACCCTAAAACTTCCACCAGAGAACTCCTAAACCTGATAAACAACTTCAGTAAAGTGACTGGATATAAAATCAACTCAAAAAAATCAGTAGCCTTCCTATACTCGAAGGATAAACAGGCTGAGAAAGAAATTAGGGAAATGACACCCTTCACAATAGTCACAAACAATATAAAATACCTTGGAGTGATCCTAATCAAGCAAGTGAAAGATCTTCATGACAAGAACTTCAAGTCTCTGAAGAAAGAAATCGAAGAAGATCTCAGAAGATGGAAAGATCTCCCATGCTCCTGGATTGGAAGGATTAATATAGTAAAAATGGCCATCTTGCCAAAGCAATCTACAGATTCAATGCGATCCCCATCAAAATTCCAAATCAATTCTTCATAGAGATAGAAAGAGCAATTCTCAAACTCATTTGGAATAACAAAAATCCCAGGATATCAAAACTATTTTCAACAATAAAAGAACTTCTGGGGGAATCACCATCCCTGACCTCAAGCTGTACTACAGAGCAATAGTGATAAAAACTGCATGGTATTGGTACAGAGATAGGCAGGAAGAACAATGGAATAGAATTGAAGACCCAGAAAAAAACCCACACATCTATGATCGCATGATCTTTGACAAAATTTGAGCTAAAACTGTCAAGTGGAAAAAGGACAGCATTTTCAACAAATGGTGCTGGTTCAACTGGAGGTCAGCATGTAGAAGAATGCAAATTGATCCATTTTTATCTCCTTGTGCAAAGCTCAAGTTCAAGTCAATAAAAGACCTTCACATAAAACAAGATACACTGAAACTAATAGAAAAGAAGGTAGGGAAAACCCTCGAATACCTTAGCACAGGGGAAAAGTTCCTGAACAGAACACCAGTGGTTTATGCTCTAAAATCAAGAATTGACAAATGGGTTTTCATAAAATTACAAAGCTTCTGTAAGGCAAAGGACACTGTCAATAGGACAAAAAGGACAACCAACAGATTTGGAAAAGATCTTTACCAATCCTGTATCTGATAGAGGGTTAATATTCAACATATACAAAGAACTCAAGAAATTAGACTCCAGACAACCAAATAACCCTCTTAAAAATGAGGTACAGAGCTAAGCAAGGAATTTTCAACTGAGGAAACTCGAATGGCCGAGAAGCACCTTAAGAAATGTTCAACATCCTTAGTCATCAGGGAAATGCAAATCAAATTTGATTTTCTGACACCAGTCAAATGGCTAAAATCAAAAACTCAGGAGATCGCAGATGCTGGCTAGGATGTGGAGAAAGAGGAACACTCCTCCATTGTTGGTGGGATTGCAAGCTGGTACAACCACTCTGAAAATCAGTCTGGCAGTTCCTCAGAATATTGGACATAGCTATACCACTCCTGTGCATATACCCAGAAGATGCCCCAACATATAACAAGGACATATGTGCCACTATGTTATTAGCCTTATTTATAATAGCCAGAAGCTGGAAAGAACCCAGATGTCCTTCAACAGAGGAATGGATACAAAAATGTGGTACATTTACACAAAGGAATATTACTCAGCTATTAAAAACAATGAATTCGATAAATTCTTAGGCAAATAGATGGAACTAGAAAATACCATTCTTAGTGAGGTAACCCAATCACAAAAGAACACACATAGTATTCACTTACTGATAATTGGATATTATCCCAAATGCTTGCAATATCCAAGATGCAATTCACAGACCACATGAAGCTCATGAACAAGGAAAATCAAAGTGTAGGTTGCTTTGGTCCTTCTTAGAAGGGGTTACAAAATACTCATGGGAGCAAATATGGAGACAAACCATGGGACAGAAACTGAAGAAAGAGTCATCTGGAGACCATTCCACCTGGGTACCCATATCATGTGCAGTCACCAAAGGTAGACACTGATGTGAATGTCTGGAAGTGCATGCTGACAGGAGCCTGATATAGCTGTTTCCTTAGAGGTCTTCCAGAGCCTGAAATATAAAGAGGTGGATGTTCACAGCTAACCATTGAACTGATCATGGGGGCTCCCAATGGAGGAGTAAGAGAGAATTCTGACTGAAGGAGCTAAAAGAATTTGTGGCCCCATGGGGATATCAAAAATACCAACCAACCAGAGCTCCCAGGGTCTGAACCACTAGCCTGTGAGCTCATAGGAAGGAACCTATGACTCCAGCTGTATATGTAATGGAGGATGGCATTGTAGGTCATATGTGAGAGAGGAAGTCCTTGGTCCTGTGAAGGCTAGATGACCCAGTGTGGGGGAATTCATGAATGGGGAGGTGGGAGTGGGAGGGTGGGTGAGATCACATCCTCATATAAGCAGGAGGAGGGGGAACGTAATAGGGGATTCCTGGATGGGGGAAAATGGGGAAAGGGGATCACATCTGAAATGTAAATAAAATATACAATAAAAAAAAAAGAATAGCATTAAAAAAAAGTCTCTACCCAAGGAATGGTGCACTGGTCTGGTTCCAGGAAAAGTGAAATGGAAATGATATCAAATCTAAGTTGCTGGCATTTTGCTTTCTATTCTATAATATGTGTATAAAGTCCTGAAATGATCATAGCCTATTTCCGTGATAAGTTCCCCATACCAAACAGGTTAGGACAAGCTTAATGTGGGTGTATGAATAAAAAGGAATAATAAAATGAGTTTCCTGTTGTGTCACAGGTAGTAAGAGTGCTTGTATAAACCATCCTTCAAAGTATTACCCCTTCAACTGAAGATACAGATTTTAATTCTCCAATTGTCTTCTCTAAGTCTGTGAGTGAGGCAGCAAGCTGGCATCTGGCCCTGCTTCTAGCTGACTCAGAAGTGCCAGCTGCCACATATTTTTGGAAGAAAAAGGGTGGAACTTTTTCTTTGAGTCAAAAGACAATGGGAAACGGAGGTAAGAAGACAGGTGGCATCCATATCCTAAATATGTTTCACAAAGACTAGTCAAGGATAAAAAGATAAGGTGATGAGAAATTTAAGGGGGCAGGAGGAGAAGGTTAACCACAACAAAGGTTGTGTAAAAATACCATATGGAATCCTGCTGCCTTACACTCTAATTAAGAGGATCTAAAGGGAGATACTACATGGTCTGGAACATGCTGTTCATAGAAGCAAAGCCTTACTAAATAGAAATCACAATACCAGGTACAGAATACGTCTGTAGGAGCTGCTGCTGATCAAAGAAGCCCTAGAAACCTCCTGGGTTTCTCCATATATTTCAATCCATGTATATGATATTGTCGTTAATAATTCTGATGGGTAACCAAGAAGATTATCAAAGACCTGTAGTACTTTGTACACAGTTTGATGCTATGCCAGTCTTCCTAATACTTATTAGGAAGTATAATAGTAATAGTAATTAATTAATAATTAATAGTAAGTAAATATAATTAATAGTAAGTGTCCTCCATCCCTGAGGACCTATGGCTTTCCTAGGCCCACCTGTATATTAGTGGCACAACTGTTA
Source organism: Rhabdomys pumilio (assembly GCA_030674055.1). Taxonomy (NCBI): domain Eukaryota; kingdom Metazoa; phylum Chordata; class Mammalia; order Rodentia; family Muridae; genus Rhabdomys; species Rhabdomys pumilio. Next base: position 939,395 of record JANHMN010000007.1, on the reverse strand, counting down.
GGGGTGCCTATATGCTCTCTTATTGGATTTAATACTCACCCTTAGAGGAAGGAATATATCTGATATTATAATGTGGTTAAATATCCATGATTGGGAAGACTAAAAGCTTCATAGATGGGAAACGCTTACTTCTGTTGTTTAAGGAGACCAGCACAGCATCAACCTGTCCTTGAAATGTCTGTGTTTATACCAATAGACAAATGGTACTCTCAACCTTTGTGGTAAGCTCATGATGGCCCCAAATAACAAGAATGCCCTAAAGAAGACGTTTATTCTACCTGCTCTGAGGCTTAGAAAACATTGTTAGATGGGGCAGAAAGAATGAATGAGCTGGAAGATAAGAAGAGGATTGCCATAATCACAGAAATCAAAAAAGAAACCCAGAAAACATGCAAGTTTTCATTTAAACTTCGCAAAATTATATAATAAGCCACAAGTCGAGGACCATGGCCCAGTAGATCTAATGAAACTACAGAAATCATCATCTCCCTGAGGTTTAGGAAATGCCAGAGCATGAAATTTCAAGAACACTAATTCAGAATAAGCCAGAGCTAAGGTTTTAGAATTTAGCTAATAATTTTGCTCAATATTTTAAAAGACATTTTTGTAGTCTCTTAAATATTATAAATTAGAAATCTGCTTGATTTTTTTTACTTCCTTAATTTTGTCATTTCTGAAGTATGAATAGCCACATTCAACTGACTCCAGGCTTGATTGGCTGCCAAGTGGAAGAGAAGAAAACAAAGAGTAGTGCTTTGATGGTCTTTTTCTCTTGCATCTGCTGTGCAGAATCTTCTAGAGTGAACTTCTGGCCATAGTGAATGGGGTTAACAGTAACAGATCTCAGGCTTTTCTTTCTCCTCCCCTCATGAGCTTAACTTTCAACCTCACTGTGCCCTTCTTTCTCCAAACTTAAAATGAAGATGCTTGGTTACTTGCCTGGAAAACTTGTAATAGACATTAAGTGTGAAGTGCTCAGAACAGGGCACATAGAAACCCTTTGAAAAGGAGCACTACAAGATCACATGGTGGTCTCAGGAGACCACAAGAGCACATGGTGGTCTCAGGAGCTAGACCTTTGGCCTTTTCTGGAACACAGCAGCAGAACTGAGGGCTGAATGGAATTCTCTGGAAGCTCTTCTCAGCAGGTGCATAGTTGCTCATTTCTGTTTACCTGGAGCCATGTGCTAGAATAATTGTCATGTGAAATAGCTATGAACATTAATATGACTGTGGCCAAATTAGAAAGCTTTACTTAAAAGTTGAATTTAGATTTTTCATTTTTTTAAAATAGAGGTTATAGAACAATCTTCTGAGCTACTTAGATTCATTAAAATAGAAAAAGTTGTAAAAACTAGATTCCTGGGATGCTGACCTTATCATGGCAGCGAAGGGACTGTTTCTTCATTTGGAAGAGCCAAGTTAATAGAAGACTGCTGTGGTGGCCATCATTGCAACAGAACCATGATTTCTGCCTCAGAGAATTAACAGAGCAACAGAATGACGCCATTGACTTTGCACAACTGTTATGGCCTCTGGATCTCAGCACTTAGCTTCTGACTTATGACTATGAGAGTCACTGTGAGTCTCTTCATAATCACCATAACCACTCCATATTGCCAGTGTCCTCCCCTAAAAGAATTGCATCTTTTACTCAAGATTGGCTGAGACCCATCTTCCAGCCATTTGTACTCGCTATAGTATAAGACAAATAAGGAATTTCTGTGATGAAACTGAGGTCCGGGAAACAAGGGTATAGTGGAAAACATCAGTCATGACAAGATTTGTCTTTTACATGACCCACTAAGACGAGGAAGGGCGTTAGTTTTCACATTCTCATACTCTGGGCACACAGCCCTTCATGTATCCTGTGAATTACTGGTTGTTTCGTCAAGAATGCCTATGGAGCCATTTTGGGATCTAGATGTCAGGTGACTCACTCTTTTATGTAGGTCTCCTGTGAAGAAGATAAACTAACCTACAGAAAACACACTGGATTTCTGCCCACCCCACCCAATTTTAGCTTTCAGAAATTCTAGCCCAACCTAAAATTCTCATGATGAATGGCTTCTCCAGGTATGATGTTGGCTCTGACAAAATCTGAGTAAGAGTCTGTGCAGCTGCCACTCCCCACCAAAGGAATCAACATGCACAAAATGCAAAAGGATGATCACCCTGTTCCTTACGTGACACAATTTCCCTCTAGACAAATGTTAGTCAATCTGGAAAGTTTTCAAAAGGATCCACACCCTCACTCAGGGCTACCAGTTTGATAGCAATCAACCTTATCAAAAACAAAAAACCAAAACAAGAACAAAAAAAACAATGGCTAGATTCTACATATTTGCCTGGTCTCTCAAGTTCATAAATATAACTATTCACTAAGGATTCTGCCAAAAACAGCAACAAGGTATGAAGTGCAAAACTATCCCTGTATGTAGACTCCAGAAAAAAAAAAAAAACATATCCTTGAAAATCTAAGTGCTGATAAAAATATAAGTCACTTTCAAATACTGTGGAGAATGAGTACTTAAGTGATTCAAATAAATTAATATAAAAACACATATAAGTTATGTGAAGTAAAAGAATATATGTAACTTTGCTACAATGACAGATCCCATCAATAATGAAAATACTGGGGAGTTATAGGCAGACATAATTAAATTCTATATTGTAGATAATTTTTGTTGATATATATGATTGAAAATGTCTTAAAAGAAAGAAAATATTCTAGGCAGATATACAGAAAAAGGTATGTGATAAGAAAACTTTTGTTTCTTAGATGAGCATGGTTAATGGAAAAATATGAGAAAATTTAATAAAATATAGAAGTTAATTATGGAAAATAACTGCTGTAAATGGCTATTAACCAGTCCATTTTCTCAAAATGAAAAGATCCATTACTATGAAGTTCATGCTTGTTCTACATAGACTTAACCTTGCCTTCTTGGTACGTACAGTCTAGAAAGGATTTGGCCAAGCTAACAGGCAGTAACATAGCCACAGTGAGCAATGCAAGGCATGCTCAGAGCATATAGGATGTTCACCCTGCTACTCCAGGTATACTACCGAAGGAGACACCCAGTGATTGTATATACCACCTTGCCTAAGAGCTAGCAATTGAAACAAACAAAAAAGAGATGTTCAGAGGCAGATTGGAAGGCACATACCTGAAATAAAAAACTGCTGGCTTTGGACTGGCCATGAATGCCTATTGAAGCCTCCTTAAATTAAAGTTCAGACTCTTCCGAACGACCTATGAGGAAACACAATCGGCAATTACCTCTGTTTGAACTTGATACTCTTGATATTGTTACTCATTATCAGGGATGTTCTGATACCAAATAATTAGGATTGGAGTTAAAAGTTACAGTCTAATATTATTAAATGCAACATGCAACTTCAATAATACATCAGTGTGTTTAAACTTCCCCGTCAGACACTGTGCACAAGGAAAATGATGAGGCTCCTCCTCTGAGGAGTCCATGCTTTATGTTAACTTTGCTCTTCACTGCTCTCCATCATTCTGGATTGCTTGATGCATATGCAAAACAATGAAGAATTAGATGGCACAGTTTTTGCTTCCAAAGAGAATTATATTTCCCTAGATAAGAGGGTCAGTTGACCCAAAGAAAGACAAATGAAACACAATAACTGCTCTGTATACATAAGTTTAATTAGGATAGTTAGAAACCACCACATTTTCTCTAATGACTATCCCTACCAGATTAGTAATGACTTTGTCAAACACCTTTTCCTTGAAAAATAAGGTTTTCTAAAAATATGTAGAGTTTGGATGACAGCCAGGAGAGAGAGAGAGAGAGAGAGAGAGAGAGAGAGAGAGAGAGAGAGAGAGAGAGAG
>JANHMN010000007.1:915745-934887 GCA_030674055.1 Rhabdomys pumilio | reverse complement strand
AAAGAATCACAACCAGCTACGTATGTGTTTGCATGTTCATCTATGTAACATGAGTCGCATGTGAAAGTCAGGATGACTCATAAGCATCAGCTCTTACCTTCCACCTGGTCTCAGGGATTGAACTCAGGTTGTCCAGTCAGGCTTGGTGGCAAGCACCCTGACCACTGAGCCATCTCACCAGCCCACATAAGTTTCTCTTGAAGGAAAAGAACAGAATAGGGATTATGACAATCCTTTGTTTGCAGAAGAATTCTTAGTTTAAAGCAAACATAAACCAAATGCCAAGTGTGTCCTGTGGTGTAAGAAAGACCAAGTAGTTTGCAGATGTGAAGGTCTTTGAACCACTTTCTGCACAGAATCCTTCATCCCACGGTGTCCTGGGAAGCAGTAGCCACAGGGATGTGTGTAAAGTGGAGGTGAAGCAGCAGAGTGAAAGCAATCACATCATGCATCTCATGCCAAGAAACTAAGCGAACATGACCCATGACACTACAGAACTCCTGCCTCAGATCTGACGGACTGAAGGGAAAGGCCAGCTTCAAAGAGCCGCAGAGACCTTAGTCCTTTGTAGAAGATGATGTAGTTAGTAGCTGGTTGTGATTCTTTACTCCATCTCCTGTATAGCAAAGGTCTAACTCAAACCTTTAAATCTAAAGGCAAACTTGCTCCCCTCTTTCAGCTACATTGGACTAAGCTGTGTTTGTTTGTTCCCTGTTTAGCTAAGGGAGCCCTTACTCCACCTCCAGGCTGCTGCAGGGCCTTTCTTCCAGGCAGTCCTGTCCCTTGCTACATGTGCTAACCTAATGCACCTCAGTGTCATTGGCGTGTGTGTGTGTGTGTGTGTGTGTGTGTGTGTGTCTCCTGCTGTCTCTTTAATTCCATTGTGCACCCACAGAGACCACCGCAGAAAATAGTGCCCAGTAAGCATTAGGGGAATGAGAGGCTGGGGAAGGAAAATGGGAGATGAGAAGGAAAGGAAGAAGAGAAGAAAGAATGGAAAGGAAAGTAAGGAAACTAGAAATGTCCTTCTGAAATCACAATTAACACAACTTTCTTCCACCCAGGGGGATGAACAGGACAGTGGATGATGCCTACCAGCTAATTCTATACCAAAAATAAAGAAGATATTAGCAAATTGATTCCCTCACATACTTGAGGTTTTCAAGAAATTTTTATACACTTTTTTTTATTTTGGCAAACAAATCACCTTCCATTGAAGGGAAATAGAAATGGAAACACCTTCAGAGCAAAGGCAGCAAGCAGCCTTGGAGATGGCCAAGCTCCACTCCCATTAGTGCAGTCCGCATGGAGGCCTGGCTGGGAGGGTGGAGGTGGAGTGGGTGAGGGGGCAGAAGGAAATGCTGATGTAGAAAAGAGGTTTGATATAGGGCAGAGCTGGAAATAAAGTAACAGGTAAGAAGCTAGTTTTCTCTTTGATTTCTAAGGGATAAATGCAGTTTGATAACTCATAAAAAAAACAGCTCAGAGACTTTCAACTGATAAATTGAAAAATACATTCTGACACTAAAACCATATTTCACATGGGTCACATGAGACAACTGACTTTAGCTGTAATGTTGGAAATTCTGCAGATGTATTGAGTAAATTCCTGGGTTCACATCTAGAAAAGCATTCAGTTATCACTGCTGAGGGCAGTGTCTCCCATCATCAAATCCTCGCCCAGAGATGGAGTACCTGACATAGCCTAAGAGACAAGCTGATGCTTACTGAATGAACGTCTGCACATGCGGCATTTCCATTAACAGGAGATGAAGCAATAGAGATAAGTAGCCCTGCTCTCCTGACGGGTAAGGTGCTCCCGCTGACTCATGAGCAGCCGTGACTTCTTGGTGGACACCATATGCTGAGCTGTTCTCGGCAACATTGTTTATTATGCTTTCATATTAGGAAGTTAAAACAGCAAAAGAATATTAATATAATTAGCCTTGGACATGAGAGTAAGCCCACGCACAATTTAGTGCTTGTTAACAGCCCGTGATGAAGGCAGGACTCATCAAAAAAGCAAGCCATTAGGCTGAGAGTGTAGTTGTCAACAGAAATACTATCTCCTCATCTGCTGGGCATTAGTCAGTGGAGGGACCTCAGTGGTAGCACTCATCTTCAGAGGTCATGCCAATGTTCTGGGTGGCAGATCTCCAACTCAACCTTTCCTCCCCTCTGCTCCCCACACAAGCGCAACAGCATTTTTACTAGAGAAATAACAGGCTTTGGGGAATTCTACCCTGCCTCACGGCCTACAGATGCCCAGATTCCCTTTCCTTTCTCTCTTCCCCTGGTCCCTGAGGAAGGTCAGTCTCTATCCCTGAGCCACACTCTGATGACATCCCCCACAGCTACCTTCCAAGAAGCTTCCTGTTCACACCCAGGTCTTCTGGTTCAAACTGGTTCACCTCCCAGCAGTGCCTGGGCACTTGCCATCTTTACAACTCCCTGACCCTCCACCCTCCACCCTCCACCTCTCACTTAGTTCATCCCTTTCTCAGACTTTCCAGAAGAGACATTAACTCTCTCATTCTTTTAGATCACTCCTCAGTTAGTGGCCCTCTGCCCTTGAACTTGCCAAGTCACCAAAAGCTATGATAACTGATAGTGTTGAAACCTTGCAAACTAGTTGGTCACTGAACTAGTCACTCCAGATCTTTTTCTGGGTGTAAATCTCCACAGCTATGGTCCCTGCTTTCTCCTTGCACCACCCCATTGGGCAGAAGTCCAACTCAATGATGCTCTCTTACTCTACTCAGAGACAATGGCTGTTCTCATTTGCTAAAAAAAAAAAAAAAATCTGTTTATGTTTGGAAAAACCCATGAGGAAATGTGATACTCAATAAATATAATGATAGCCGGGAGGTGGTGGTGCATGCCTTTAATCCTAGCACTTGGGAGGCAGAGGCAGGCAGATTTCTGAGTTCGAGGCCTGGTCTACAGAGTGAGTTCCGGGGCAGCCAGGACTACGCAGAGAAACCCTGTCTCGAAAAAAACTAAATAAATAAATAAATAAATATAATGATAAAAATATTTTAAAATGAGAGTTTGAATAGAGGTACCCCATATGGATAGATAAAATGTTCCCAAAGTCATAGGTTATTACATGAGTATACCAGTGTTTGGGTCCTTGTGAGTTGTTAGCTAGGGAGGCCATTGAGTTACACAAACAAGACAATCAATTGCCATTGCTCACCAGAAGAGATACTAAAACCCTAATATTAAAGAGGCCAAATGCCTTGCTCATGGGATACAGAAAATCGACCTACCCTTGTCTGGAGGCCTCCTCTTTGCTGGCTCGCTTACACAGTTCCAGAAGGTGCTCTGGAGGCTGCTGGGGGAAAATGAATACCAACAGACTTAACTTTGCTGTGGACCCTGTCTGCAACCATACAGATCAGCCCAATAATGGGAAGTCTGTTATAGCGATAAGCCATCCACTTTCTGATTGGATTTGATCCCTGTTCCTCAAGAGGGAATTCCCACATGGAACTATAAACCTAACTAAATGCCGATGAGGATAAAGACACTATGGGGGAAGCTACTGCCAGAACTTCTGCCAGACGGGCATGATATGTCTGTTAATTTGCCTTCTAAGTAACTGCGCATGCTCACGGGTTAGTATTGCTATCTGCTTTTGTCAGAGAAACCTCTTTTGGCCATGCGCAGTGATGATTGTAAAGATCTGTAAGTGGCTGACATGCTGATGATATATGGTTATTGAATGTCTAAACATAAATGGAGCATCTGTACAATTCCCGACAAGGCTCAGAAAATATCACAGAATAAGCTGAATGAAAGAGCAGAGGGGGTTATGGGATGCTGACTTCTGTGCATGACGTGACTTTTTTTACTACTTTTAAAAGAAGATTTATATCATTTTTAAGTATATGTATCTGGGTGTATGGGTATGAGTACGTGCATGTAAATGCAGGTTCTTACAAAGGCCAGAAGAGTGCTTTAGACACCCTGGAGCTGGAGTTACAGTGGATGTAACTCAGCCAACATAGTTGCTAAGAACTAAAGAACAGTAGACGCTAGTGACTGTTTTGTACTGCTGGGTCATCTCTCCAGGCCCATCACAGCTGTGATTGCCTGTGTAAGACTGGCCCAAACTGGAGCCTGTCAGCACTTTGTCATGGAAGGGGTGAGGGGCTGACCAGGCCTTACCTGCTCCTGAGGATTCCTCATAGTCAATGGTTGATATGGAGAAAACATTTTCTTCAATGCTGTAGTCACAGGAAGTTGCCCAGGTTCCTGAAAATCAACCATCACCCATGCTCTGATAAACAACCCTAATAAAACACACAAAGAAGACAGGAAAGCGAGAGGGCAGCTGTTTGGGAAGGGAAAGGGTGATGAAAGCAGTCAAGAATAAGAGAGAGAAACGGGGACAGACTTGATCAAAATACATTAAGTTTATGTATAAATATATCACAATGAAACTCAGTGCTTAGTATATGTTAATGAAATAGTCCTTAATATATATTAATGAAAACATTGACATTGACGGGGATTGGAAGGGGGCTCAGGGGTGAGCGCACTAGCTGCACATGCATGAGGTCCTATGTTCCCATCCCCAGTAACCAGCCATGTAAAAAGCCAGGCACGGCTATGTTCTGCTACAGTCCCAGCACCAAGGGAGAGCAAGGCAGGAAGAAAGATTAGGCTGGCTGGCTACCAGTGGACTGAAAAATGCCTAACTCTGTGTCAGTATTTTCTAGGGAAATAAAGCAGAGAGAAATAGAGAGCCTCTGACACCTTCCCCTGTCCTCCACACGCATGCACAGGTGTGTGTTCTTGTGTTTCAACATGCACAACATACTTACTCCATACACATAGAAAAACATTTTTAAAAGTCAATTCATTCTTTTTTCAATGTAGTTCAATTATTCACACTTCTGCCTTCCTTTTAGGTGCTTTAGCTTGTTCCCGAGTTACTGTCTTACATATATACATCAGTACTTGGGATGTGAGGACAGGTAGCAGGTGAAGTTGTAATAGAGGAAGAAAGATGGGAAAGAAAGTCCTGATGAGTATAGAGTACATCTCAAAAGAAGCATGAGTACTCGTTGATCTGTGATGTGTGCATACAAGGTGCAAAAGTTAGAAGCAGTACTACATGCCAGATGGTTCTGTTTTAGACATCAGGGAAGTTTAGGGCATGAGGTAAATTAAATAAAAAGGACAGGAAGTAGATGCATTTTCTAAAATTTGAACACAACACATTATAAAAATAAATCTCTAACCCACAACTTCAAGTCCAGTGACTAATAGTAATTGAATATGTAACATATCATAGCATTTATTTCTGCAAAGGCTAATGTATGAGTAATTAATTAATAAGTATAAGGGAAGTGGTTGAGGATTTCTTACATGTTAGAAACATTCCAGGAGTTCAGGGAATAAGCCAATGGTGGTCCCTGTTCTCATGGGACAGATGATCAAATAACTGCTAGAAAGAAAGATAAGAAGACCGTATATAGAGAACAAGAGGCTGAAGAGGAATGTGTTTTTGCTAGACAAGTTGGTTCTCTCATTTGGAGTCTTAGTGTCCCCCAAAGTCCCATGAGTGAAAGACTTGATTGCCATCCCATGGGTGTATTAAGAGAAAACAGTCAAGACAAGACTAGGCAGGGATAAGGTATATCGTGGGGGCCATGCCCTTGAAGAGAATATTCAGAGCTAGACTCTCCCTGATCTGTCTCTTGCTCCAGTTGACCACCTCAGGTTTTGCTGCTGCAGGTGTTTCAAGAAAAAGGAGCTTACTGTATAGCTTCTGCTGGTCTCAGACTCACTATGTAATTTATACCTGCAATCCTTCTGCCTCTACCTCTCCATTAGTGGATGTAGGCACACTCGACCGTTCAAAACTCTGAACTCAGTTTTTCCTCCCATTTCGCTGTTGCAACCTGGTTCTAACCCCTTTTCTTTGGTTTAGCATCGTCGAGCCAGCAGAGCAAGAGAGAAGCCGGGAGGAGGAAGAAGGTTCCCACATGTCTAGAGGCTCCAGATCTAGGTCTGGTTAGAAGCGTGCTCACTCTCTTTTGGAAATCTGGTTCTTCCAAAGCCCCAAGTCTTCTGCCTGGTGTAAGCAAGTGGACTCTGCTCTTGTCTCTGCCTCCTTGGCTTGCAGGCTTCCCGCAGCTCTCCTGTTCTTCCTGTCGATTGACTGGTAGAAGAGAGCCAGTTTCAGCCTATATTTCAGTCTCTTTCCTTTCTCCAGGCACAGGCTAAACACCAGCTGATTCACTCAGCTGAGGACCCCCATCTCAAAGAGCTCTCAGAGTGGGCCTAACATCCATTTCTAAAGCAAGGTTGGAATGATAGAAACTGTTTCCCCAACCCTCTAAAGGAAGGAAGATGAGGCCTCAGAATAAGGCCATTAGATTAGCCCTTCAAAGAATTTTGCTGGCCAATACCACATCCGCAACCCCACTCCCATCATTGACTCTATCAGTGAAATGGAACCGGTCTTATGCGCCACCGTTTTCTTGTCAATCTACACCTCCAAATGGGAGGGCATCCTGGGGTTCAATTGCAAATTGGATATCTATGTGTATGGGTGCTTTGAGCATACGTGTAATCTAACAGAGGTGGAGCATCTCCACAAAAGGTGAGGAAGAAGTCTCCTTTGAGAATCCCTAGAGGCTGGATAGAACCATTCTCCCTGTTTGCCACTCAGGATCCGCTTCTCCTCCCTTGATTCAGCCAGCTGCTATCAGTTTGTATCAACTGATTTCCAGTCCTTAAGAAAAAACAAAAACAAAAAACTAACCACAGGTGCATTCCGGAGAAAGCATCTGGGTTAAAAGACTGCTTAAAAACAATATCTTTTCTATGTACCACGTTGTCAATTTACTTCCCAGCCCTCTTCAGTGCCACCTGATGCCACTGTCCCTGTAATTAGCTGGGATCATTGCGCCCTCTTGTGGTAATTTCTAAGTGCTGCAGAACAAGAGCCCATGAGCTTCCACAATTCACTCTTCTAAGTGCTGTACTCTTATTCATTGTGACTTTGAATAACATAAATACTCTTAGCTAGCCTTTGATCCAAGTAATTTCAGCCAACATTTTATCTGAAACTAATCTGAACATCCAATCTCAATAGCAAAAATATTAGATATATTTGCAAATTATTTTTTATTGATGGCAGATTAACACAGTAATAAGTAATTCTTCCTTTTTTAAAAACCTAATTATCATGCCTGTTTTTAATTAAACCTTTGCTTTCAGACAATTACAAGTTAATTTGCACCTGTAGGAAATGACGCAGAGGTCATTTGTGTTCTTTACCCGTACCTGCTAACGGAAACATTTTGCAAAGCTTCAGTATCACATTAAACCCAGGACAACGGTGCAGGATAAAGGTAAAGGAAGCTCATACTTCCCCACCCCCAACAGCCTCCACCTTTCCCCTTTGCATCCACCTCCATAGCCCCTGCTGCTGCTTAATTTTTTTCTCATCTGACAATCATTAATCTTCTCTACATGTCTCTAATTTTGTTATTTCAAGAATGTTATCGTAAAATAAAATTGTACGACGTGCAATCTTCTGAGACTGGCTTTCATCCAAGCTCTTGTGTGTACCAGTTCATTGCTTCTCATGGCTGAGTAGTGTCCCACAATGTGGGCGTACTGACATTTATTTCACCATATTCTTGGTGAAGGACATCTGGATTGTGTCAAAGCTGTTAGAAACACTGGTGTGTAGGGTGTTGGAGGGACATATGTTTTTATGGGGACATGTCCGTGAAAGAAATTGCTGTTTGGCACAGCAGGTGCATCTTTAGCTTCTAAAGCAGCTACTGATGTTGTAATACATCTCCGCTACTATATGTATGCCTCCTTCCTCCCACCTGTTGCTGATAATGAAAGGGTGGAGAGGGTACTACCACCCCCTCAGCCAAAGTCAGGAGAGCTGAGACGCTGGATGCTGATGCTGTAGTAGCTGCACTTACCAAGCAGTCTAAAACTGCTCATGTTGCTATAACTTCTGCCCACAGAGACAAAGAGATCAGCAACATCATTCCTGACTCACCGACTAAGGTTGGAAGAAAAGACATCATCATGGCCACAGCCTTGATCCGTCAAGTTGTAAAGTTTTTAGCCAATGCTGTAGCCATTACAATGGGAGAACAATAAATACTGAATAGATTAGGGGAAGTACCAAAGAAACAAAAAAAAAAAAAAAACTAACGTGTTGCAAAGTCAATTGATTTAAAGGATACACATTTGCACTAAATGAATGAGGAGAGGGCATCTTAACCCTGAGCATTGTTGGCAACAAAGCAGAATGATGCAGACACACACAGTCAACAGCAGAATAGCATTTCTCAAAGCCTTAGAAATAGAATTGGCATAAAAAGACAATTTTCAATTCTGTGTGTACAAAAACATGGACTAATGTGTGTTCTCCCATATTCACAAAAAACTTCTAAATCAACCTCAGGATTTCACCAAAAGGCAGAAACTAACCCAACTGTCCCCCAATACAAGAACAGATAAACCGAATGTGAGGTTTGCATATGGTTTACATATGGTTGAACATTACTAAATTGTTAAAAGAGAATTCTGACATGTGTTACAACCTAACCAGACCTGCAGGGCTCTGTGTTATGTGAAGCAAGGAAATCACCAATGGGTACTTAGGATTCCACTCATGTGAAGCCAGAGGAGTCAGCTTCACAGAGAGCAGAGTGGTGGTGGCCAGGATCTCGGGTAGGGAACTGCGGGATCCCTGTGTAACGGGACTCAGAGTACCGGTTTTGCTGGATGGAAAGAGTCAGTGGCTGGATGGTGAAGAGATAACATGCTAAAAGCATTTAACATCATCGACCAAATGTAAATATACTTAAAACGACAAATTTTGTATCATATTCATTTTACTACAATAAAACGAGAAAATCAGACATATTTGCATGTGGTCTTCCAAGGTTTGTGGCTTTCTCTGTTCGTCTTTGTGTCCTTCCCCTTGCCAGTGCTGTAAGGATGGGCAGCTGAACCTACACGGTACTGTGTGAACTCAGAAGAAATGACTTTCCCTTTACTTTTCTTCTCTGATATAATTTTAAATATTCTAGTGGGGGAAGTTTTTTGCCTCCCTATATAAATTCTAGAATGATCTCATCAATGTCCACCAAAAAGGAAATCTTTCTGAGTTGTGACAAGAATTATATTAAATCTTGACATCAGTTTTGAAGAAAATTGCCAGATTCACTCATTATCAATGAAGCCTCCTCGGGCAGCAGGTGGGAAGAAATGCAGAGACCTCTGGCCAGACATCAAGAGGAGGGTCTAAATGCAATATCACCATGAAATCCCTCTCCTCAATTTAGCAGAAGAGGAGGTGGAAAGACTGTAAGATTCAGAGGGAATAGACATCAGGAGAACATGGCCCACTGAATCAATTAAGCAGAATGTGTGTGAGCTCACAGTGATGGAAGCAGAAAGCACAGAGCCAGCATCTGCACTACATCTTCTGCATATATGCTGTAACCATTAGCTTGCCATTTGTATGGGACTCCCAAGTGTGAGGATGGGTGGGCCTCTGATACTTGTGCCTACTCTTCAAACTCTTTTCCTTCACTTGGATTGACTTACTCAACTTCCATGTCATGGTTTTTGCTTTATCTTATTATATTTTATTTTGTCACATTAAAAAGAAATAATTCTTGATATCAGTTTTGAGAAAATTACAATCTGTGCTCTCTAGAGTCTTCCAATCCATGACGATGCAGTTTCTCCATTTATCTGGATCTTCTCTGATTTTTGAGTCAGAATTTTATAGTGTTATGTATATAATCCTGTGTGTTTTATTAGATAGTTATAATTTAGGAGAGTCATAAGTGTAGCTCCACTCTCTGCCTTGGTTGTCAGAGGGACTCTACCCTGCCTTGCATTGGCTGAGGGGGAGTGTGGCTATTGTCTGAAAGTGCAGTGTTGCTCAGCTGCCTACTTCCTGCTCCTTTGGGTAGAGCACAGACTACAGCTGGTGCCTGCAGCTTGGTTTTGTGGTTTGGGCCATATCATCCAAATTCCTGAGCTGCCAGCTTCTTCTAGTACCATTCTGGGATTAAGAGAGAAAGAAACAGAGCAGCAACCTAACCCATCTATCTCTATGCCTTTCCTTGGGTCCCCAATCTCTGTATAGTGTGCTGCCTTCTTATCTTTCAGCCTTGACATATTGATTATATCTAAATCAATTGTTCTCAACCTATAGGTTGGTACCCCAGGCAACCCTTTCACAGGGGTTACCTGAAACCATCAGAAGACACAGATATTTACATTATGCTCCATATTGGTAGAAAATTACAGTTATAAAGTAGTAATGAAATAATTTTATGATTGAGGGTCACCACAACACTAAGAACTTTAATAAAGAGTCTTAGCTTTAAGGTTGAGAACCGTTGATCTCAATTGTCCTGAGTTTAGGTAATGTATAAGCAGAAAAAATAGAGAAACATCTACCAAATCCAGCTTTCATTGCAATAGACACATCTCTGGCTTCCTCTCTGAGGAAGGCTTTCCAGCAAAGCCTCAACCATTGCTGAGGATTTTTACAAACATCCTTTCTCCCTACTCCCTCTCCATTTGTTATCTTTTGCCTCTAGCCTTCTTGGCAAATTCTGCCAACATTCCTGCCTTACAAACAAAAGCAAGAAAAGCTTTTGTCACTAGTTAGCAATTCATCTCCTCAAATCTATTTTAGTCGGGAAAACTGGGGATCTTGATTTTGTTTTTAAATTCCTACAGTCTATGTCAACACAGCTTGGCATTAGTCTGCATAGTGACTGCGTGGTCAGGCTGGTGATAGAGGCTTCCATTTCATCACATGGGGAGGTGATACCACTCAGAATTCTGGACTCCCCTCCAGCCTCCATCCCTTCTTGTGTGAAAGGGCAGAAACAGAAAGGAAACATTAGCTCCTGTTTCTGAAAGCCTTCCTGTGAACCCAGTGCTCCTCCCCACCAGAGATCCTCTCCAGCTCTCAATATCCAAAATTCTATAGTTACCTTTTAATCATTTTCCTAAAATACCTACATTATCAAATGTGCACATGCATTGGCAGTGGTTGATTTCACCCATTTAAAAGTTAATTTGAGCTTTTTAAATAACTGTCTTAATAGTTTTAAATCTGTAGAGCATTTACAGGCAATGGGGAGTCTATAACTCTCACACTCATTTTCCAACCGATTGAATGTCACACTTGGATACATTTATTACAAGGATGACACCCATGTATGTGAATTACAATGAACTAAGATCAATACTTAATTCAGATTCCCTATTTTTAATCTAGCATCCTTTTCCATTTTAAGGTTTCACACAGAATACTACATCTATATTTTTAAAATTTGTGATTTATTCTAATATTTGTGAATTATATATATGTATCATATAGTATACATATAATAGTAACATACCTATAAGAGTAACATATATGGTGCTATTATATTCCACAAAACATTTGTCACTGTGCCTCCCATTTGTCTCCTCTTAACTGTGATGGATTCTCAGAGTCTTTCTTGCTTTTTTAGCCTTACAATTTTATAGAGTACTAGTTGGGTATTTTGCAGAACATTTCTTAACTGGAATTTGTCTGATATTTTTCTCATAATGAAGGGAGACCAGAAAGATCAAAGGCATGTCTTATGTCACACTAGTGGACATACTGCCAGCATTGTGACCAGCGGTGATAATGATCATTATATATTGTATACATTTTGGTACCTACAATGTACCAATGATTGCCTACTACCTGCTCTAACTAGAGAGGATAGAGCACTGAAAAAAATCGACAGAATCTCTGATGTTGTGGAGATTGTTCTAGCAGCTGGTTGAACTAAATAAACACCCATTTCTCACATCTGTAATTCTCAATTGCTTTCCAGCTCAGTATTATAATTTATAAATGTTATTCTTATATTTATAGATTATTGTTTTCAGCAAGGAAGTGGCTCAGAATGCCTATGCAGACTTGTTGCCAGAAATGGAAATCGGGAACGTTTTAAAAACTTAATTTATTTGTAGTTCAGCTCATAAAATGACCCTGGTTCTGCATCAGGCATCACACACACACTTCAGTGGCTTTGCCCTGTGCTGTATCACACACACACTTCAGTGGTTTTGCCCTGTGGTGTATCTCACACACACACTTCAGTGGCTTTGCCCTGTGGTGTATCACACACACACTTCAGTGGCTTGCCCTGTGGTGTACTATATTAACACTTAAACTTATCATTTATCTCAATCTCTGCATGTGGCCTTTCCATGACTCTGTTAAAGACATTCACAGTCCCTGAAATGGAAGCCATATTATTGGAACAAAAATGACAAGAGAAGGACAAAGTCTTTGTGCTGGGGGTGGGGGGTGGGGGGAATCTATATTTGATGTGAAAACAGCCTTTTAGTAACCACACATAGTGAATGATAGGACACTCAGAGACTGTGTCAAAACAAAATGGCAGAGACAAGAGCAGAAGAAACCTGTCCATCATGCCCTCTTTGGCTTGGTCTCCCTCAGTTTCATTTTATGCTCCTAAGAAAGAAAAGATTCTGACAGAAGAAGGCAGGGCTTGAGGGAATAGCTGAGTTGGACTGAAGAGAAGGTAATCAAAGCTCCCCTGCTGGCTGCTCAGTCCAGTAAGTCCTGTGGAGACCACCACAGTAGCCCTGGCTCCTACATCAGTGTCCTCATCTCCCCTCCCTGGGTTAGGGGATTCCTCTACCCAGTTTCCTGAATAAAGTTTGGGCATCATCAACCATCCCCGAGGCTTCACTGAACCCCATTAAACTATCCTGTATGGGTACCTCTAGGCTGCTCTCATCTATGCCAGACAAGAATCAAAACAAACACTGTTCCCATCTCTCAGTGAGCATTGGAGATGTGCGGCTGAAAGCCCTCTACAGGTATCTGAACAAAACTGACCATACAATTGCATATGTCAGAGTTACATAGGCATGTAACCCTGTGTGTTACAGTGCACACAGGCACACTCTCACATATACATATCATACAGATACATACACATACATACAGATACTTTCTTCATCAGACACAGAACAGACTTTGACTATTTAAGTATATCTATTTTGCCTTATTATAAATAAAGCTTTAGGGAAGGGATACCTTTGCAGCCCAGTGTTGTAAGAATGAAACTGTACGTGGACTTAGAAGATGTTCTTCCTGCATTATACCCTTCTAGTGGAAAGCAATAAACAATTCAGCAGCCAGCAGCCAGCATGAAGGTGGAAAAATCCTGCATGTTTTAGAAACTCATGAAAGCGAATCACTTACAATTAAAGCCTTTACGTCACAAGTTTAGCAGCCTACACAGCAAACCTTTTAAGGAGTACAAAGGCTCCTGGCCTCGGTGAGACCCACCATATGAGAAGCCAGGGTTTGTCCTGGGCAACAGTCCTGGCAACAGAGCCAGGGCAGCCACTGCTGCAGTGGAGTCAAATGGATTCTCCCAAAGAAAGAGTTTGACAGTAGAGACGTGAAATGTCAGACTCAATAAAAGCCAACCTGCCAGGACTCTACTTCTGCTAACTCTGAGCTAAAAATACCAAGCAAGCATCAACAAACCCACACACCTCATCCATCTCTGTCCGGGATGGAATGCCAACAAACCTTCAGCCCGTTCCAAGTGTCTGAAGTCTACCAAGCCAGGAGAGAATGGAGTCTTGGAGTTCAGCTTTGGAGAAGGATTTACTGAGCAAGGATTTCACCACCATCCCCTTTTTTTTTTTTTTTTTTTTTTTAATTCGTTGGAGTTTTTAATTGTCTAAAGTATCAATTTTATATCAACCATACTAATCAAACATATCTGTGGGTTTCAATCTAGCATTTTGATACCTGTCTACATCCTGTAGCAATCATATCGGAGAAACTAGAGCATCACCACAGACAGGTATCATTTCCTTGCTCACGAACAATGTTTTTAAAAGGCCTCTTAACTTTAGTTGCCAATCTGAGTATTTTTGTGATCAGGCTGAGAAATGTTTCACATCCAGAGAGTTTACAGCTCACCATGGGGGGAAATTGTTTTAGGGAATCTCACGTGCACAGGAGGGAGTGGAGGCGCCCAACCGGAAGATCCAGACCTCAAAGGCTGCAGCGCCCCCCAGCGGAGAACCGCTTGTCGTTAGGCTTTTTGTTTATGAAACGTTTGCCTCACCCAGTGTACTTTTTCAGCGACTGTCTATGCTACTTTTTCCTGCTCAAAAAAACGGAAATGTTTATAAGCAAACAAAAATACTACTCCAGATATTCAGCAACAGGCACTTACCCACAACATAATTGATGAGCATCCGGGATGATTTTACAGATTGGACTAAGGGTGGTATGCTTAGGTTCAGGTAACTGCATCTAAAGACCTATGTGGTAAAGGTTAGATACCCCTGCACCATGAAGATTAAGTTTGAAGATCTGAAGCTTCCTAAAAGGTAACAAGACCTTGTCACTTCTTGTCTTTTTTTCCTTCCTTCTTGGCTCATAGCAAGGTCTGATCACCACCACACTTAGCGTGAGAGGCTGCCTTTGCCAGAATTACAAATCAAATGGAGCCCTTCCATCTGGGTCTAGAATTTACTAAACTAGGAGCCAAAATAAATCTTGTTTATCTTTAAACCAATTGCCTCAGGTGCTTCGTGGTGGTTATGAAAAGCTAAGATGCCAAGCCGACTTTCAAACATTGGTTCTTTTTCAGGAAATGTCAAAGGTTATTTACTTCCTACCTCAACGATGTTCCTGGTTAACCATTTTCCTTAGCCATCTTCTTGCTTGTTCATTTCTGTCTGACCCGTCTCTACACTCAGATATGAGTACCATGGATGTGCTCTGCTGGTCTTGGCTCAGCTTATCCCATCAGACTCTGTTTCCTAGGGACAAGCGTTAATCTTGTCGATTTTGTTGCATTTAAAAATGGATCCCAAGTAACAAGAGAGCACAGCTGGCTGTCAAGCACTCTCCCATGAGAACTGTCTTCTTTGGAATATAAACACAGGAAGAGGAACCCTATTATACAGTGTAAGAACCCAGTGTCTCCAAAGATTGAGGGACCAGGGGGACATTACATGCGCCTTAGACATCATTTGCGTTTCCGTCCATTTGAACGCTTGACACCTTGAGTTCTCCATCTCCTGTTCACAAGGATTCTGTCTCCTGTTCTGGCCACACACAGGTAATATCTCCCTGTTTCCTGGACTTCTGAATCAAGTCATGTTGTTTATAAAGGCAAACGCCATCTCAGTGGGGTCTAGGAATCGTTCCACAGCCCACATTAGCATTCTTGATTTTAACCTTTTCATCTCTGAGTCTCTCACAAGGACCGGCTTCTTCCACTCCCTTCTCTTTCATCTGCCCCTCCTCTTCCTGCTAACTGTACCTCACTACTCCCTAGACCACAGTCAGGGCAGAAGCTTCCACAGTTCTGGGAACTTTTAACCATGGACAATGCAAATATATGAAACATATAAAATTGGGCAGAAAGACCTAAAAGGAGTCCATGCAAATGAGAAGTCCCCAGCCTCAGGTGCATCAGCTGTGTTTGTTCCTGTCCACCCTGCTGAGGTACCATCCTGCCTCCTAGTACACCTGCCAGCTCCCAGGAAACACCGACTCTCATCACCAAACATGTTCAAACTTTCAGTGTATTTATCTAGCTGTATCTCTTTTTCACAAATAGTTTAGAATCAAGCACCTTACATGAGCATGCTTTATTCTCACTGCACTTAGTGCAAGGATCCTAAGATGTGGAGTTTCCTCTTCATCTGTTTTAGACAGTTTTTTTTCCCTCCACTTGCACTGCTCCAGAAGAGACATTCACTTCTCCATTTAGTCTAGAATGTCCGCTAGACTGAGAGAGCTGAGCTTCTGACTAACTGGAACCAGTAGCCACATGATTTCTGCTCACAGATCTGAGTAAACTGAGTGACAGTAGATACATGTTCCAATTCGTCAGTCTCTGGTTCAATAGATAGTGTCATTTATGAAAATGAGGCCCAACCTGATCAGTTTGACATTAGACAGTACAACCTAACCTATGAATTTTATGTGTATTTCTTAATATCTTGCATTTCAGAGCATAAATTAAGCTTCAAACAGTTGGACAAGTTTCCCTTCATTCCTATGTACCCACTACCAATAGCTCACCCAAGATATAATTCTAGATTTCAAGAATATAGTTGCCATTCATTAGAATGATCCCTCAGAGTTGGGTCTGTGTTATAAAGACAGGTAGTGAGGAGAATCCCAGGGAATCTGAGCACAGACAAAACTGTGAGTGCTTCTACTGGAAATACTTAACATTTTCTCTGTGCTTGGCATAATACAAGGAATTCCCATGCTATTCCAAGGTATATTACTATCCTATTTTCTATACAGGAAGACAGATATTTTGAAGAGTTCGATTATCATCCAATGATAATTTAAAACCCATATTGTTTTTGCTTGAAAACTATACCATCTTTTAGCCTTAAAAAATATTAAATTCTCATTTTATAAGTCCAAAGAAGTCTTTTCATGACTTCAGGCAGTCTCACAACCCTTTGTGGTACACATAGCACAGGCTCATCTGAGAGCTTGGCATAAAGCTGCGGAATCCACACACACCTCAGCCTCGCACTTCCCAGATTCTACCATTAACATCTGCAGAGCAGCAAACAGGCTGCAGAGCTCAGAGATCCACCATGAGAAGTTACACCACAAATGGGGCAAGAGCGGGAGTCAACTTCATGAGTCAACTAGGACAAGGGTCAGCAAGCTTTCTCATGGCAAGCCAGATAAGCAGCACTTTCCCCTGGGCAGGCCTCCCTACCCCGCCTCCATCATGTAACCCAGCACCCAGAACAGTGTTGAAAGAGTTAGAGTCACAAGCAGATGGGTAGGCCACCTCTGGATCTGAAGGAATGGTTTCCTAGGTCAAAACTAACATATGGCTGCAGAGGGCTCAAGAAAGAGTGACAAGAAAGCTTAGTGGTTAGCTGTTTGTCTTTCAAATAGAACCAGCTGAGCTTTGATTTTGATTGTTGAATTGCTTGTCAGTCGTGTGACTTTGGGTGGAAAATTCACCTGTGCCATAGATGAGCATCTTACTTCATAGCTGTGAGGCAAATAAGTGAACAAAAGGTTTGTATTGTCTTAGTACTGGACCTGGCATCTAGAACACACCCAGGAAATGTTGGGTATTATCTTAGTTGGGGTTTGTATTCTTGCACACAACATCATAACCAAGAAGCAAGTTGGGGAGGAAAGGATTTATTCAGCTTACACCTCCACATTGCTGTTCATCATCAAAGGAAGTCAGGACAGGAACTCACACAGGGTAGGAACTTGGAGGCAGGAGCTAATGCAGAGGCCATGGAGGAGTACTGCTTACTGACTTGCTTCCTCTGGCTTGCACAGCTTGCTTTCTTATAGAACCCAGGACTATCAGTCCAGGAATGGCACCACCTACAATGGGCTGGGCCTGCCAGCCCTTGATCACTAATTTAGAAAATGCCTTACAGCTGGATCTCATGGAGCCGTCTCCTCAAGGGAGGCTTCTTTCTCTATGACAGCTCCAGCTTGTGTCAAGTTGACACACAAAACCAGCCAGCACAGGTACCAAGGAGAGGGGGTGGTACCATATCTAGCCAGCAAGTGTATACAATTTCCATTAGGAGTAACAGGAAACACTGAGGACTCCATCACCACATGCTAAGGGCAAATAGCTCTACATATCTTTAATTCCTTCTTCTGCTAAACCCAGGCAAGTCAGGATTAGAAGATACCTAGATGAAGGAGGAGTGAAGTACTGGCCATGTCCTGTTCTTACACTGGTTCCTATGTCAGAGATGGGAACAGAACATAGAGGTGCCTTTGATGAAAATAACATTTTGTTACCATAATTGAAATTTTTTGATACCCCAACCACATCTTAACACACAAATAAAAAATGTGGGCTTTGCCTACAATCCATAATATTTTCCTTTTTTCAAACAATTGTTCACTGAAATGTTTTCCAAATAGGTTAATGATTTTCCCCTCAAATACTCAGAAGCCTAAGTAACTAAGTCTGGGCCCTGGGTGAATATACTCTGAGCTTAGTTGCAGTTGACCATGGGAGTCAGGCAGACTGGTCCCACCTGTAAGTTCTTTATTGGCAAACCAAGGGCTGTCAAGCTACCTTTAAACAGTAACTTTTATTTTGAAATATGTGATGTCAGAAAAATTGTCAAATATCTATTGTATTTGCAGACTGATTTCTCTGTGTGTCTTAAAATTTTATCAAAAGCAACAATCCCAATCAAAATCAGAAAACAAAAGGGAAAGAAAGAACACTATACATTGGATTTTTTTTTATTTATGTTCTAAAATGAATGCATATGCCATCACTTTGCTTGCCTGACATCAAAGTAGATTCCTTCACACTGACCCTGCCCAGATCTGCGCTAAGATTTGTTGGCTGCTGGCACTAAGTGAGCTCCCTCTTTGATCTTAACTAGTCCTTTCTAGATTGCCAAAGGGCATCACACAGTGTGACATACTCAAGTTCCTATGGTGGTGAAACTGAGCAAGCTCTAACGTAAAATGTTTGTGACAAAATCTGCCTTCATAGAGTGATACAATCCAATCAAGGCTGCTTAAGTCTTAGTCTCACTTTGACTAGTGAGGCAGTCGCTGGAATCTCATGCTGACTCCCTTCAGTTCTCTAGTCCTTGGGATCTCCGTGGAAAGCACGGAATGGACGATGAGTTTATTGCAGAGAAGTGTGGAATACTCTCAGGGAGCCAATGGCCAGAATCCTTCTCTCCAACTGTAAGCCCAAATAGACTCTTCCAAAAGTTGCTTTTTGGTCATGGTGTTTAATCATAACAACAAAAAGTAACTAACTCTGCAACAGCACAAAAATATAACATCTACATGGCTAGCCCGAGAAGACATGATATATTGTCAAAAGGAGTTCCATTTAGTCTGATCTGTCTTTCTTCTTTCTGGGATATTATGGATGGATGGATAGAAGGATAAATGGAAATATATGTCTTTTATAAATAAGAGTATCTCCTTTAGTTTAAAAATTCTATTCCAAAGTGCCATTCAAAAATTCTCTCTCTCTCTCTCTCTCTCTCTCTCTCTCTCTCTCTCTCTCTCT
>JANHMN010000007.1:863694-915735 GCA_030674055.1 Rhabdomys pumilio | reverse complement strand
TCTCTCTCTCTCTCTCTCTCTCTCTCTCTCTCTCTCTCTCTCTCTCTCTCTGTCTCCCTCTCTTTTTCTCTCTCTCCCTCATTCCTTCTCTTCTTCCCTCCCCCCTCTAAATAGGGACCATCTGTGCAGTCTTCCATGTCATTGATGAAATGACCATCAGTAGATAATGATATGGCAGATGAACAATAGCCTAAAATCCATCCCCAGTTCTGACACTAATATTCTGTACCTGCATCTGAAAGTCGGGGTAAAGATTGAGGATGCAAGTAAATACAAATAACAATAAATTATTCCACAGTTTGTATAATATCTATAAGCAGTGACCTAGAAACGACAACTGTGTAGTCCAGGCAGCTTTAAATCCAGCAGGATTATCAGTGATATCAAAACCACCCCCTTCAATCCACAGATAAGAAAGCTGAGGGCCAGAGAGGCAAACTGTTTTACTAAAGGACACTCAGCTAGCAAAGCCAGATCTAAGATTCATATCTGGTCTGTCCTCTGCTCTTTGAATAAGTAGAAAAGTGCAACTTCTCAGCTTCAGGTTTATCTAGAGTTAATGTCACCTTTAACTCCATGAATAATTTGACCAAGGAGATCTTTCTTTTGCCAGTTGCAAGCTTTTAATTAAAACATTCTAAACAGAGATGAATTGTATCCCCCGGTCGTGTGTCATCAGCAACGCTGCCTAGGGTTATTTACATAAGGTTTGTCCCCAAAACACCGTTGTCACGAAGCCTTGCCTAGCTTGTTCCTCCAGATTTTAGTCTCTTTGTATTCAGTTGCTGCATCATGGTATAAGAAGGTTTTTTTTTTTGGCTACCCAGATGAACCCCAGGCAAACTTAGAGCTAAATGTTAATTGTAAAGTTTCTTATGGTTAACTGAAACTTGGATCTAAATAATAAAAAATCTTAAAATGGAAAGCACTAATATTTTATATCATCTGTTTTTATAAACAAAAGTCATATTCTGGAAATGTAAGTGAAATTATACCTCAATGTAAATTATAAAAGTAGAAAGAATAATCTCAAATTGCCTATTTTATGGTCATGTATTTCAGTCACATATTAAATTATGTTCATTTTTACTTTAAAAGCATCCCTAATGAGATAAAGTTTATTTGGACTCAGCTTCACCTTCAAGAATGTTCACACCACAGTGTGAACACATGTGGATTTAGACAATCCATTTTTTTTTAATACTTCCAGTTTCTTATTTGTCCATTAAAGGAAAAAAAAACCTAGAATTTGAAGATTTCTTAGTTCTCATCCAGCCATGGTGGCTATGGTCTGTAAATGCTCTGTATTGTGCAGGGGAAACGTGGGGAACAAACTCACATGTGTTCACACTGTGAGGTGTAAAATCTAATTCTGACCCAAGATGCTGAATACTCAACTTCCATTCCTCTGGTGCATCAAAGGGACACAGGCACAAATGGGAAAGCTCCCACTAGTTAAAGCTGTACAATTTTACCCAGAAAATAAATGAAGAGATATAAGGCGTGAAACAAATAAATCTATACTACCACAAACACACTATTAAATGATGTTTGTAGATGTTCTGCCTTCAGGGAGATGGAACATAACTCCCCACATTTAGTGTGTGGGATTTGAGTGACTTCCTTCCAAAAGAACTTGGTGGAGAAGAGATAAACAGAAGGGATAACTGCCATGGAGAAATCTGACTAGTATGCCCTCAGCCAGCTGACCCAGGTGAGCATCAGCTTTGCTGGCAACATGGTAGCCATATGCCATAGCTATTTTTCACTAATAAATACATCCATGAAAAGAGAGAGAGAAGCAAGGAGTGCTGGTTTGCATGAAGTTTCCTTGTTACCCTCACAGTTAAATGATATCTGCACTGTTCTAAAGAATACATCTTAATTTACATATTTTATTATGCATGCTTATTTATTTGGGGGAAGTGTCACCGGGAGAACAATCTGCAGGTACTGCCTAGGGATCAGATTCAGGTTGTTAGATTTGGCAACAAGAACCTTGATTCACTGAGCCATCTCACTGGCTCTAATTTACTTTTAAAAGTTATTGAAATGACCAAGATTCTAACATGAAAATAATCTTAATAATACTTTGAATAGTTCTTTCAGTAGTAATAAAGTAACTGAAAGGACCCAAATGGCTCAGGACACACCAAGACCAAGTTCTCAGCACAAAGGAGATGTATGTGTCCCAGATGGACAGAGGCAGGAATAAGAAACAAAAACAGGACATAGAGGCCAAGAAAGAAGGGAAAAGGAACAAAGAAGATGGAGAAGAAAATTTGTCTTGGAGGGACAAATGGCTGCCTCTGGATAAAGAGGAGACAGATGGGGCACATAGGCAAATGGCAGTTTATAAGGGAAAAGGGTAGACCCGTGTTAGGGTGAATGGTTAGTTTTGATTAGACATGTTTTTTTTTATTGGATATTTTATTTACATTTCAGATGCCAATCCCTTTTCCCATTTCCCTTCCCCAGAAAACCCCTATCCCGTGCCCCCCTTTTCCATGTTAATTAAGTTAATTAAGTCCCCCCCAAAGGGGGCTGGACTTCAGTAGTTTGATAGCTGGATTTTGGTGATCAGCTTCAGGAGGCAGAGATGTAGAAATAAGAGAATGGACTTTGGGGGTAGCTTTAGAAATGTGACCTAACGGTTTAGCAAGGCAGAGGGGACGGGGAAAGACAAGACTTGCCAGCGCCATGTTTGCCATGTTCGGCCTACTATATCAGTTATATCTCTGAATCGAGAGGCTAAAACAAGTGGTATGAAAAGCCAAAAAGGTAATAAAATTTTAAAAGTCTTTATATTGGGTATCATATTGTAAGTATATTTAAAATGAGCAAGATACAAGTTTTACTTCCCTGGGTATGTTTTCCAAATGTCACAGTGTTTGAAAGTTCATTAGAGATAACTCATGTGAAATTTTCATTTGATCAAATTTATTTGAAATTAGCTACAGTTAATGCCTTATTTCTATTACTTGAACTTGTTCCTAATTACTCAGCCTTTTATTTGGAGGCATCAGAGCACAGTAAATGCTTTCTATAGCACAATTTTAAGGAAACATTACAATTCCCTAATGGACTCCGCTATTGCTTTCCTTCTCCCTGAAGTGGTGCCTCATAAATGTTTGATGAATGAATGCAGCTGCCTCTTACTGCCCCATTCATACGTTGTCTTCACGGTCTCCTAGGTGTGATTGCAGGTCGGTATGGTGCTTCTGGTTTTTTGTTGTTGTTGTGTTTTTCAACCACACTGTCTCACAAACCAATCCTCCATGGAAGGTCTGATGACTATAGATACACATCACAGTCCCTTCTGGACTTCTGCAGCTGCTCTTATGGTGTGTTAGAGCCAAAGATGAAAAAAGCCACCGAGGAGGCTCAAACACAGGCTTAAACCCTCTCCTGGTAGTCTCCCACCTTTCTGAAAATATCCAAACAGTTTTGCATAACATATTGTCTGGTGGTTTGAATAAGAATGGCCCCCATAGGGTCATATATTCCAATGCTTAGTCACCAGGGAGTGGTGGCATTATTTGAAAGGATTAGATGCTAAGCCCAAAGTCTTTCTCTCTTTTTCTCTCCCTCTCCCCCTCTCCCTCCCCTTCTCTCTCTCCCTCTCCCTTTCCTTGTCCCCTTCTTCCCCTTCTGTCCCTCCCTCATTCCCTTTCTCTATCTCTGTCTCTGTCTCTGCGCCTCTCTCTCTCTCTCTCTCCCTCCTTCCACCATAGCTTATGACATAGTTTACTTGCCTGCATGCAGCCATCCTCTCTACCATGATGATCAAAGACTAAACCTCTGACACTTAGGCAAGCACCAGTTAAATGCTTTCATTCCTAAAAGTTATTTTAAACGTGATGTCTTTTCACAGCGATAAAACAATAAGACTCTACCTCAAAGCCTAGTGCTTTCAACAAAAAATTTTCTCCTGGTTAGTGATCCTCTGCATTATCTAAATTTCGTAGGGCTTCATCACATGAAATCTCACCCTACAACAAGTTAGTCCATGATTTCTCACTCAGAAGTTTCCATAGTAAAATAAAGTAAGCCTCAAAGTACAGGAACTCTTCAAGCCTGCACTTAGATGCTCCCATTGGCCAAAGCAAATCACGGAGTGCCTTGGTACATATTTTGTTGCTGTGACAGAACGCTTGGGAATGAATAATTTATAAAGGAAAAAGATTTACTTAGCTCATAGTTCTGGAGATTGCAACCAAGTCTGTAGTTCTGGGAAAAAGTCTCTCAGAAGATCATGCCCTCAAGCAACCAGATGCAGAGAGTCAAGGACAATAGCATCCTTACCCTATACCAATCTCCTCTTGAGATAACTAACCAAGTTCCACTTGAGGAAACCTCTTCTTCCCATAAGAATTAACCCAGTCCTGACAGAGCAATTCTTCTACCCCTGACCACATCTTAAAGACACCACCACCCCTCACTCAACATCTTTATGTTGGGAATAGAATTTCAGCATGAGTTTTGGAGGGAGCAAGCCATATTCTTAAGCATAAATCTCTTTTTTAAAAGATTTAAAGTAAATTTCTCCTCTTGATGGGAGAAACAATTCAATATTATGGTATTTTCTTTCTTCTACCAGTCCACTTTGGATTCAGTTATGTCTGATCTCCTTTTCTAAAACACACTAACCTTCTATGGCTGCCTCAAGAGTCAACACGGTGTGATGCTGCGCTCGAGGATGAAGATCCTGCTGTTCTTAACTTGTTTAAGTGGAGATGAGACTCATTGGGTCCAGTGTCTTGTTACCTCCTCTAGTTATGCAAACATCCAAACTTAAAATTATGTGCTCTTCACAAGCATAACACTTAAATAGTGGTAGAGGCACAAATGACAGAAATGAAAAAAACAAACAAACAAACAAACAAAAAACAAAAAAAAACAAAAAACAAAGAACAAACCAAACAAAGACAAAAACAAAAACAAACAGCATGAGCAAACAGTAACTGCCAAGTCAGGGCAATTCTGCAATCCAGCTGAGAGTTTGTCAGAAGTCCCTCCGTGGAGGACGGGGGACAATTTCTGTTTGGAATGCAGTTGTGCTTGCAGGGTGGCTTCCTTGTCCATTAATCTCTGTCACTTGCTTCCACTTCCTGTGCTCATCCAGCTAACAACTCAACTGTGTCTATGATTCCAGAAGAAATGTCAACATTTGAAACTGAGCTGAGTTCTCAGACTGCCTCCCTCCTACTTCTCAAAACTAAACTATCTCTGTCTACTTTACTCCAAAAAAAAAAAAAAAAGAAAGAAAGAAAGAAAAAAAACAAACAAACAAAACTAATTTTTCCACTAAAACAATTTTTTAAATCTCATGGATTTTCTTTGAATTTGGATTGAATTTGCCTCTTGGTCATTTATAATTCTTTTCCTGGAAAGTTTATCTCTGTTTTGGGTGAGTCTGTGTGCAGGCTCGCACTAGGTCAACTTGTTTCAAGCTAGGGTCATTTGTGAGTAGAGAATCTGAACAATGTCCCCATCATATTGGCCTCTGGACAAGACTATGGTAGACTTTGTGATTGATGATGGATGTGGAGAGCCCAGCTCAATGTGGGCTGTGTCATTCCGGGTGGTCCAGGTGCTCTAAGAAAGCCAGCTGAGCAAGCCATGAGAAGCAAGACTATAAGCAACATTCTTCCATGGTTTCTGCTTCAGTTCCTGCCTCCAGGTTTCTACCTTGGGTTCCTGCTCTAACTTAATTCAGTAATGAACTATGACCTAGAAATTTAAGAAATAGAAATACCTTTTCTTCCCAAGTTGTTTGGCCATGGTATTATAATATCACAATAAAACCTCTAAAATAGTCTGGCCAATGTTCACAATGCCCTTAATGTAATTAAATAGTATGTATTTACTTACCAATTATTTTAAGTTCTATTACACTTTGTAACTTTTAACAAAATCATCAAAAACTGTTTGAGGTCTTCCAAAGGATGACATAGTGGCACCTGTGTTTTATTTTTTAATTCATTATGTTGGTAATATAATACAACCTGGGAGAGTAGGGATGTAGATATTTTTATTTTTCAACCCAGATCACCCTAGACCCCTGTATTTCCTGTAAATTATACTTAAAGCTGGGTCATTCATTATCCTCTCCAATTTTTGTCTGTCTCCCTGTTAGACCCTTTCAGCACTTGTCTATCAACTTCCTTAGTTCATTGGACACACCCAATTACTCTGTTACTGAGTGTCTGCAGGTAACCGCCTTGTGACCACATAATCCTATTATATATTCTATACCTGCCACAGCACTCCACCAACATCTTTCCACCAACATCTCCACTCTGATGTCTTGGTAGCTTTATCTAACATTCTCCTTCCTGATTTTCAAGCTTGAACTGGCCACCTTGTCCCCAAATCAGTGTCATCCTTTAGGTTTAGTTCACAAAAGAACTCCATTTCTGTAATTTCTTTTCTTTTCCCCTTTTCTTTTTTTCTCTTTTTTCTTCCCTTGTACAGCAAACCACCCCAAGACTTGATGACCTAGCAACAACTACTTCATTTAGATTATAGCTGTTGAGATTGCAGAGATAGCTAGAAGCACACTCTAAACCATAGTCCATCCTGAGCTAGCACAGGTATCTTTGAGCTAACCCATGTATCTTCCCTCCATGTTTCTGTGTTTGTTTGTTTTCTTATGCTTGTTAGTTTTCTTTCTTTTTTTTTCTTTTTTTTTTTTTGTCTCTAGGTATTTACATATACTTGATCCATGTCTAGTGCCTGTGGAAGCCAAAGGAGGTCCTACAAAGAAACTCATTAAGGTGCAGGGGTACTCTAAAAGATATGAAAGAACCCACCCTGAAGGGATGATCCCTAAGCTTGGGAAGCAGACAACTCAAAAGCTTCAGGAAGCCCCTGAAGCTGAGCAGATTCACTGTATCTGTCCTGCTCATAAATATCTGTAAGCAGTAAGGGCTATTGAAAAACACTTTCAAAGGAGCTGAGCTACCTAGAAGATTCTCAGACAAGAAAAGCTGCTTTGATTTCATTTCCGCCCTTATCTCTCATTCATATTCCTTTAAGTAACTCCAGGTAACCCCAATAAAACTCATTGATTCACCAAGATGGACTTTGATAGTACCTGTACTTTGAACTGCCATTGGTTCCATATCTGGAGTGAGTAAGTATTTGTTCTTATCTTCCCAGGAATAGTGTCTCAGAGCAGATAACCACCTGTCCCTATGGGAACATACTTTCTGAGCCTATTGATAAATGCAAATACATAGCTAAGCTTGGATTTAGGGATGGTTAACTGACTAGACTCTTCTGAGAAGAACTGAAAATGATCTTAATCTCTCATTTCCTCACTTCTCCCTTCCCATCTTTACAAGTCTACCAAAAGACTTGGATCCATGTCTTGTCTTCCAGCAAACTGTGACCTGTGATAATTGCATGGCTCAGAGCCATGATTTAACAGCTACAAAAATGAGAAATTTGGGCTCAGTAAGAACTGAAACTTTTTCACATTCAAATGATATTTTACTCAAGTCAAAGCCATGAAGACCAGGTTCAAATCAGGGGGGAAAGGTTCAGCTGCCTTCAGTTTACACATATGCAAGTCTCCTCCTTGTTCCCACTCCTTGCATCAAGTTAGTTTTCTTACTCCTTAACCTACTTCAGGCACTCTATTTTCCTAGATTTTTACTTTTCTTTGACTTCATCTCATTTCTGCCTTTTTTCTCAAGATACACTTCACCAGTCTCACAGAAACAGAGAGTGGATCCTATTACCCATCACAGCTTCAAATGTTTATAACTGAGAAAAGAACAAAGTTCCCCCAAATAGTAAACTATTAAGTATTTGCTGCATTCCTACTATGTGTTAAATTTTAATGATCCAACTCTAATCATAAGTAAATGTAAGGTTCTTGCCTTGCAATGCTCTATTGGTGGGAGAGGCAGGTGTTGATTTAATAGTGACATAAAAGTAACTAAATAAAATCACGATGACCTCTACAAAAGAAACATACAGATTACTAAAACCACATATGAAAGTACAGGTTTCAACTCTACTTTCAAACCTCCAGCATGTTGTAGAGGTTTCCAGGAGAATTCCTGAGAAAGCTATTTTACCACCAAGATGAAGAATGATAAGAACAGCCTGGCAAATATGAGGATGAGCGGGGCTGGAGAAGGTCTGCAAAAGGAGTTTACTTTTGAATTGCAGGACACTGGGCAAGTTCCTTGAACACAGATTCTGAGCCTGATTCCTTCTCTGTACAACAGTGAAGGGTATCATAACTATTCCTTAGCATTCAAGTAATGGAGTCTTACTTTAGTGTGTGTGTGTTTGTGTGTGCATGTGTCTGTGTTTTGTATGTGTTTTTGTGTGTGTTTTGAGTGTGTGTATGTCTATGTTTTGTGTATGTCTGTGTTTGTGTGTGTATGTGTGTGTATGTGTGTGTATGTGTGTGTATATGTATGTGTGTGCGTATGTATGTTTTGTATGTATGCATATTTTGTGTGCATGTATGTGTATGTTTTGTGTATATGTATGTCTTGTGTGTATGTATGTGCTCATGTGCATGTATGTGTGTTATGCAGATGCAAAAGTGCACAGCATATGGATGAAGGTCAGCGGTCTACCTATGGTGTTCATCCATAGGCACTTTCTGACTCTTTTGTTGAGACAAGGTCTCTTATTGGCCCAGAACTTTGCCATACACTATCTGCCTATCCCTACCACCCAACCCCATCTCTCTATCATGGAGATTACAGGCATTCACCACTGTGCCTTCAAAACCCAGGTCCTCTTGCTCATCATGAAGTAATTTACTAACTGGAACACCTCACCAGCCTCTGTGTTAAAATTTATTTGTAAAATGTTAACATGGCAACTGGTACATTAGCAAGCACTTAATGCATAGTAGAAGCAGTGGTCATATCTGGAAATAGATGATCAGGGTTTGAGCCTTAGATCCACCACCACTTATCTTGCTGGGCAATCCTGGTCAAGATATTCCCATGTTCTTTCCCTTTCTGGAATTGTATTACCTAAGCTCCTGTCAGTGGAATGACTGGGAGAACATGCATGAAGCTTTAAAACAAGACTTGGTGCAGAATAGTTGTTGCATCAAAGTCAGCTTGTGATTAAAAAAAAAGGGGGGGGCGGGGGGAATCTCAGGATACCAAATAAGCATTGAGAAATTATTCTGTGGCTTCTATGGAAATTGAGACTCAAACAATGAAATGAAACTTAAAAGTGTGATTATCTACTGTTAAGGTAAGGGATTGCATGATCTGAAATTCAGAAATATTCTTTCCAAGTTCATTCTATGAGCACTCTCCATAGACCCAATAAAACCTTCCTAGAACCTCAAAGAAAAGCCATTAGCTAATTGGCAATAATATTGTCATTGCCAATAACTTTCATCCTTTACAGATTAGAAAAGATGACTTTTCGGAAGACGTTTCTGAAGTCTAGAGAAGCCAGCTAAAATTTGTGTCACTGATTATTTTATGTCAGAATACTTAACTACAGCACTAAGAGAATTATGTTTATCAACAGAAAATAACCTCATACTTGAATATGAGCAGTAAAAGGTAGAAAAAAATAAGTCATGCTGGCTCTCGAAACTCTCATCTTTTAAAGACAAATAGAGCTGTTCAACTCCAAAATGCACTGTCAAGATGCTCTCAGATGTTCCACGTAATGAGGATTGTCCGTGTCAAATGATGATGGGGACATACTGTAGTGTCAGCCTTACCCAGGTCTGTCTGACTCCACTTCTCTGATTGTGTCTGCCTCATGATTGCTGGCCTTGGGATCATGCACAACGTGATGCTAAGAATTTCTCCAAGAGATCAAAACGGAATCGGTGAGCAATACTAAAATGCCCAGAACCTTTGAGCTAAGCATGGCTCTCACTTCTCAGAACTGGAGAAAAATACCCAGTGAGGCTGAACAAATCCTTAATACTCAGTCTTAGCACTATTCCCTTTTGAGTTGGTTTCCATGACAACTTGTATTTATTGCTCCATCCCTGTGTACTTGCTGAAGGCAAGGGATTGCTTTTTCTCAGCCTCTGGTAGAGAGAAGTCACCCAGAAAGCAGCTAGTACAGAGACTTGTTTTAATTTTGCACAAATTCTCTTAAAATGACTGTCTTCATGATAGTCATAATATAAAAGAAATTACTATCGGTATGACTATCAGGATGAGGAAGAAAGAGACAAAGGGACTACACATTTCTGATCACCCCAAATAAATAAGCCATTTGCATTGCTTGCTTTGAGGCTCAAGCCCCCTTCTCTATGCCTAACACTCTCTGAGTTTTCTCTGCACCCACTCCTCTCTCCAAACCCTCTTATCCTGCATTGAGACAGTAATGCCTGCTCCTATTACTGAGAAGATGCACAGGACAGACACTAGCTGACTATCAGGGAAGTCATATGCCAGTGGTACCACTATCTGCTGTCAGTTCCACAGAGTTAGATCTTCTCTCCTCTCTGATTCTCTTTACCTGAGAGTTTACTGCAGCACTGAAGGGATCATCTGTGACCAACCCAGTGCACAACTAAGCAATTATACTGCGATTAGTGATAATCCTTAGGCAGTGAGGGGCAGGCGTATGTGACTGAACATTCCATCTTCACAAAACCCGGGTGGAATATTTCTGAACACATCAACCAGCTCTTCAGAAAGACCTATGCTAAATCGTTCACAGTAGTAATCTGTTCACTGCCATGACTTCTAAGTGCTTCCCAGCTTCTCCTCAACTTCCCTAGCTCCTCACAGATATCCTGAAACTAATTTCTAAGGAATAAAAGGTTAAGACAGGAAAACCATGCTACAATCCACAGGTCCAATGAAGCCAAATAACAAGGAGGGCCTAAGGGATGATACTTGAATCTTTCTCAGAAGACGAAATAAAATAGATACCAGAGGTGGATGAACGGAGGGAACAGGTGGGAGAGGGGATGGAAAGAGGAACTGGGCAAGGAGAGGAATCAGGTATAGGGAGAGCAGTGGAGAGAAAACTGAAATCCACTGTGTTGAGGGGGAGGAGGGTACATCTCTAGTACATGCTACAGTCCTGGGATGGGGTGGGCAGGTAGTCTATGAAGTGACTCTAGCTGAGACACCTAGAGGTGAAGGATGTGGCACCTGAAGTGCCCACCACCTATGACCAGGCAGGACTCCTAGTGGAAGGATGGGGACAGTAACCCACCCACAAAACCTCCCACCCAGGTAGTGTCCTGCTAGCAAGATGTGCAAGGATAGCGATGGAGCAGAGGCAGAGGGAGTGGCTGACCAATGACTGGCTCAGGTTGGGACCCATCTCATGAACAGAAACCAATCCCTGATGCTGTTCATGATACTCTGTTATGCTTTTCAGACAGAAGCCTAGTATAACTGTCCTCTGAGAGGTTCTACCCAGTAGCCAACGAAACAGAGACCACAGCTAAGCATGAAATGGAGCTCAGGGAGTCTTGTGAAAGAGTTGGGGGAAACATTGGGGGTCCTGAGGAGGATCTGGTCTCCTCAGGAAGATCAACACAACCTGGATCCGTGGGAGCTTCCCAAAGAGTTAGCATGGGCTGGACCTGCACCCTCCCCCACACACATGTCACAGATTTGCAGCTTGGTCCTCATGAGGGGCCCCAGTTGGGGCAGGGGCTCTCCCTGATTCTGTTCCCTCCAAATCATTGCTGAAATCTGCCCCCTCATCTTTTTTTCTGCACATCATTAACACTCGGAGACACAATGATCACATGGAGATTCTAATAAACCCTCAAACCAGAAACAAAATGACACGAGAATATAGGGGAATGAATTCCTGTCCAATTTCATTTTTTTTCCCACTTTTCTTCAGCAAGCCCACAACCTCTTGATCAGATTCTCTTATCAGTATACACAATAACCTCAATCCAGAAAACTGAGTTTCTGGACATGCTTTTGTTTCTCTATGGTGTAAACATTGAGCTAAGAATTAGAATACATCCTACTGTGGCAATGTGGTGACAGCACAAAGGTGCTGTGCACAGCTGAGCTAAAAGCAAGGTGAAGAATGAAAGAGAAGCCAGCAAGATAACAGAAAAAGTTATGTCAGAAAGGACAGGATGAGCCCTTGGTTCATGCTCATACCCAAGAGTTAGGATCACAAGCTCATCTGACACTGAAGCCAGCAAACGTCCAAAGCATCAGTCAGTTGAATTGGGGCCACGTACCTAGATAAGACCTAAGATCTCCATCCTTGGCTCAAACATATGACTGTGGAAAAAGAAACAGAAGATTGGAGACATTATGAGAACTTGAGCTTTTTTTATTCTGAGCAAGCCAAAAAATTTCTAGAAAAGCCTCTTTAAATTACTCAGCTAAATTTAAGCCAGATGGGACATTTAATTACTTTGGTGTTCTCTCCCTTTTTAAGATAGGAGACAAGCATGGCAGAAAAGAAAGAAAAATATTAGTAATAGACACAATTTATTAGATGTATTTTATATGTCGACAATTTGGAGAGTGAGTCCCTATTTTGTCAAAACATACAAAACTACATGTCTTTTGAGGCATTTCCTGAACTCCTGAGGGTTAAGATTTGGATTCTGTATTCATATTCCAAGGGATGCTATCAGGTTGTCATGATGCTTTTCTCCTTCACAAAATCTGTGGTTTTTGACTGTGGTGTATGCGCGATGCTGGCCCAGCTGTATAGGCAAGCTGATGCTCACTGAACATACAGCAGAACCATCCTCCCTCCTCCCTCTTGCATTCTCTCTCCTCCCTCCACTGAGCACTACCTCACCTTGGTCTTGATGTTCTGAGCATGCTCTGGTTTCCTTGTCCACAGCATCTGTGTCTCTATGCAGCATCTGTGTCTCCTTCTTCTTCAACTCACACTTGATCTCCTTGATCATTCTTCCTTCATGTCTAGGGTCGATGTCTTAGCTGTCCTTTCCCATGTTCACATGAGAACTACTGCACAACAAGATGCTCAGGGTCCTCCCAGGGTCTCCTCATGGCTTCAATATCTCAACACTTTAGTGAATTTTTAATTCAGGAACACCAAGCAAGCCTGAAATCTACTTAGTCTTCTATTCCTGTGCGCATAAGTGGAATGCCCTCCCGTCTTGACTAAACATTTCAGCTAAAGCAGTGAGTGTACGTTTAGGCTTGCCATCACTGCTAATATGAGTTTCCTTTTTGTCTTTCCTAATTCCATATCTAGAAGATTTCTTTTTAGCCCCAGCAGAAAAATTCTTTTCCTCCTCCTCATTTCAGTGACTTTCCTTTCAGCCACAGGAAGCAGTTTGTAGCTTCCTTCACAGCATACCTGAATTTCCATTTCACTACTTTTAAAATTGTGGTCTTTTCATTTGTAATTTTGTAATTCATTATTAAGTAAGACAAGGGTTACTTGAACATGGCACTGTGAAACTGGGACCTGCAGTCTAATACCCCAGATGACCCCTAAAAGACTAATACATACGTTGTACATATAATTGATAACGGGGTATTTACATTCCGGCTGGTGGAGGAGAAGGTAAGGTCTCCTCACACTACTTGGAACAGCAGACAATGCTTAGTTCTCTCGATTTTCATTTTATGTTTTGGAACTGAGGTTAACCGTCCATGAAAATCAAAACTATTGACAAAGGGGAGCTGTTCTCTGGGGTATACTTGAAACTTTGTTATCTCATTCCTGTGCTTAGATTACTCATTTCCTTGGCCTTGACTATAATTATTTATGAATTCCAGGTGATTACTAAGATATTCATAGAGTCCTCAAAACTATTTTGTTGTACTGAAACCAAAAGTCATCTCGGCTACCACACTCAGGCCTCCGGCCTCAATATGTCATCTCCAATTCATATCATAATTAACCATGGAAAACTGTCACAGAAAGACAGGTCACAGGTTAAAAGTACATACTTCTTTTTTTAAAATTAGTTATTTTATTTATTTACATTCCTAATGTTGCCTTCCCTTCCCACCCCCTCCAGAGTCCCGTACCCCTCCTCCCTGAGAGGATGCCCCTCCAGGGCATCACCTGTCCCTGGGGGCATCAAGTCTCTACTGGATTAGGCACATCTTTTCCCACTGAGGCCAGGCAGTCATCTGCTATATATGTGCCAGGTACCTTGGACCAGCCCCGAGTGTACCTTGTACACTCTTTGGTTGGTTTCTTAGTCTCTGGGAGCTACCAGAGGTCCAAGTTACTTGACACAGTTGTTCTTCCTATGGGGCTGCCATACCCTTCAGCTTCTTCAACCCTTCCCCTAACTCTTCCATAGGAGAACCTCAGTCCAATGCTTGGCTGCAAGTATCTGCATATGTCTCAGTCAGCTGCTGGTACAGGCTCTCAAGAGACAGCCATGCTAGGCTCCTGTCTGCAAGCACAACATAGCATCAGTAATAGTATCTTACAGAGGACTTGAGTTCAGTCCTCAGTATCTATTTCAAGTGGGTCACAATAACATGTGACTACAGCTCCTAGGAATCTGATGACCTTTCTGGCCTCCAGGACACCCACACATGGCATTCACTCACACAGATTGTGGTGATTTGAATATTCTTGGCCCACAGGAAGTGCATTATTAGAAAGCGTGGCTTTGTTAGAGGAAGTACTGTGCGGGTGAGCTTTGAGGCTTCTTATGCTCAGGTTCTGCCCAGTACAGAAGAGAGTCCTCTCTTTGCTGCCTGTGGAAGCAAGTCTTTTCTTGGCTGCCTTCAGATCAAGATATAAAACTCTTAGCTCCTCCAGCATCATGCCTGCCTGTGTGCTGCCATGCTTCCTGCCATGATAATAATGGACTGAACCTCTGAAAGTGTAAGCCAGCTCCAATTCGTTTTCTTTTATACAAATTGTCATGGTCATGGCATCTCTTCACAGTAATGAAACCCTAACTAAGACAGATACATGATTAAAAATAATAAAAACAAACCTTAAAAATAGAAAAATATTTTCCTGGTTGAAGTTGGGTAGTAGTCTTACACATATAAAAATCTGGTATGGTAGCATGATCTTAGAAACACAGCACTGGGAAGGTAGTGGCAGAGTATTTAGGACATCCGAGACAGCTATGCTAGCCTACTTGATGAATTCTAGGTTAATGAAAGGTCCTGTGTCAAAAAACAAAGGAATATGAACAGTACCTGAAAAATAACTGAGTTTGGCTTCTGCCCTGACACACATGAATACACTTGCTCACACACAGAAGAACTCTGGCATTACCAACGGGATGCTCTTGCTTTTCTGTAACTCTAGCCCCTCATCCCCCAAGTCAGCAGATTGCAAGGTCATGCTAACTCTCCAAATGATTTGCACAGTTTACAGTCAGCTTCCAGTTTACTCTTCACAATTCTGTAGAAATTGTCTTCCTAAATCAAACACCCCATGCCGTCACTTGCTTGCCCCAAACCTTTATTTTGCTCTACCCAGTAAAGTACAGGGTCCTAGCACAGCATATTGGGCACGCCATTGCCTCATTGTGACCTCTCTGTCAAACTTTCTTGAGGTCCATTCCTCTTCATATTCTGTGTCTCATTATTCCATATAAGGATGGTCAGATAGAGCAATGATACATTCAGCAACATACTTAAGTATTATTGCCATTTTCTGCAATTGAAATTTCACCAAATATCTGTCCTTTACCTGGCAGCATAGATTGACACAGGAGCCACCAGATGTATCTATCCCACACTTAAAAACCAACAAAACTCACTTGTGGTTGTTTTCTCATCAAATGGAAATCTTTACCATATCTCCCCTCTCATCCTGTAGATCTCTTAGAAATGATATAATCTGGCCCCTATTCCCTCCTGGGACAGGCCTCATCTACCTCTCAGAATTCATAATAAAGCTTTCCCCTTCCTCACCTTGTGTCTGCAAGAGATGAAATGAAGAGAGGAAACTAACAAAAGACATGCAGAGTTATTGTTGGGGCATGATGGGAGATGAACTGTTAGGGGAAAGATGTATTTAATTACTTAGCAGACAAAGGCCAGGTGAGTGAGGGATCAAGTTGGTAGACATCAAGTCAAAGTCTATCCTTCATTCAGAAAAGGACCACCATCCCACGGTTAAGACTGCCAAACTTGAGAAATATCAAAGAACCTAGGAAGAAAGCCAAGGGACCATGGAGCAAAGAAGGGAAGGGTCCAGGAAGTGGAAGCAGCCCAGAAGGAAGTTACAGACAAGAACTTGCATCCATTCAAAGGCCAGGGATGGCTGAGTTCAACTCAAACTTCTTTCTCTCTGTTCTGAACTGTAAAGTTTTGTGGATAACCACCAAACTATTTTAATAGATGGAATAGATCCACCCCACATGTGCGGGGCACAGGACTACAAGCATGAGTGGATGAATGAGGCAGCATCGGGAATGGATGCAGCATCCCCTGCATTCTGGTCACAAGCTGACCAGACACTTCCTTAAGGGAGTTGTGGATACCCCAATGTCCTTCTACCCAGATGCGATACCAGTGAAAGGAGGTGAATCTAAATACAGATTGGCCCTCCCTAGAAGCTAAGAACTTATGCACAAGACCCTTAAGTGTCAGAAAAGATTAAAGCAGCCACATAGTGAGCTCCGTATAAGCATTTCCCAGCCCTGTCTTGTTTGGCAGGGTTGATTTATTGAAAATGTCAATACACCGAGCTATGTACAGTTGCATTGTCAACTCTGACTGAGCAGGTTTGTTCATGAGAGTGCATAAATACGTTTATCTTCCCTCCCAGAGGTGAGCATGGTTTTGTTTCCAAATCTTGGCCCTTTTTGGCAGGAAGAAGATTATAAGATTTTGTTTGACCACTGAGAAGGGAGAGTTGCCAGAAAAACGAGAGACAAAACTAATAAATTATGAGCAACTGAATTCCATTCATTTATTGCCTAATAAAACAAGGAAAAAATGGACTTTTTTGTGGTTGGGTGTTGAAAAGAAGAAAACGACAGTGCTGATTGCCAGGAAGCAAGAAGAGGGTCAGGGAAACAGACAAGATCTGATGAAGTGTGAAACTTCTGAGCATCCAAGTCTCTAGCTGGTGCCAACTAATGATGCACAGAAAGACAGAAGTGACCAGAAACTAAACCCTACGGAGGCTGTGAGACTGAGCACAGCCTTGGGGAGGGAATGTGTGGAAGGAGCCACTTCTCGACATCTAGCCATGCGAATGGTGAACCAGTTCTGAGGCTGGGAAGCTCCTTTCTGAACTGGATCTTTAATCCAATGTCCTGTGCATCAACTCAAGAAGAAATGGGGGGCTCACCTGTCCAAATACAATAGTACCCACTGTCACCACCAATCATTCCTATATGCTGTCTGCTATCTTTCCCCATTCCACTTTGGCTTCCATTTACAGAAGGCAAATCAAACTTCATCCACAAAGCAAGTGCAATGTGACCAGTAGCACTAGTATTTCTTCCATGCCCATTGGGAAGGAGGCACCTGCTACAGGCCAGCATCATAGCTTCTGTGCCCCAGTGCTAAGGGAGATGCTGAGCACCTGCTCAAAGCTTAAGAATGTGAAGTCTGAGTCCATTCTCAGTAGAAGTTCTGCCTACTCAGAAGGTCTCAAATCTTAAAGCCAGTTCTGAACAGGGGCTTCATGAGCTCAGTGCTAACACATAGGATGGGGTCTATAATATCAAGTTCACAGATTAAGAAACTGAGGCTGGATAAATTAACTTAACTTACCATAACAAGCCACGGAGTTCCATTAAACTCAGTTGGAAAATCTTTTGGTTAATATCTAGAATATTTGTGGGTATAATGAAGTGAATGTTTCTTTATCTTCAAGTGGAGGTGTTTGTGTGTTTCAGAAAACTGTTATTCCGTAAGGATTGTTTAGTGTTTTGTTTTGTTCTGTTTTGACACAGGGTCTCACTAAGCAGCCAGAACCAATAGTCACTATATAGACCAGGCTGGTTGTGAATTTACAGAGTTCTGCCAGTCTCTGGCTCCAGAGTGCCTGAATTAAAGGGATGTGCCATCCTGTTCACCTAAAGCCTGCTGATTTGATCTCCAGACTTGCCTTTTTTTTTCACTCTGGACTGAGGTGGGAATAAGATCATTCTTCTCTGATATTTAAGAGAAAGTCAAAAAAAAACTGTGTGAGTCTTAAAAAAAATACCTAAAATTCATGTAAAAATGTACATGGAACAAAATATCAGAATTATAAATAAAGATAGGCTGTGGTAACTTATTTTATTGCCTCACATAGTTATGGGACCAGAACAGGCTGTTTCCAATTATCCTGCAGTTCTCTGGTCTGTGACCACAGATCCCAGCAATGCAAGCTTATGAGAGGGCTAAGGAAAGTCTGTGAAGAAACTGGACAGCACCAGCCCTCTCTGCACAATGCTTTTCAATGATAACCCTTGTATTCTGTTTTCTACTTGGTTCAAACACCAGGATAGCGAGATAAGAGTCTATAGAAGCAATCACCCTTCCTTTGGCTTAGTGTCCAAAATGGAATAACATTGTTGATCACTAACTGTATTTCATGTAGTGTCCATGAGTATGATATGAAATCATTGACTTAAACCAGCTCTGCCATAGATGTCCACTTATGGCATTAGAACATTTTGACAGAGCACACCCACATGAAAGTAACATTCTGTTTGAATGGCAGAATGCACGTTCTTTTTGTCATGACTACTCAGGTCCACTCTGCACAGGGATGGTGCGTGTGGCACATGCTTACAGCTGTGTAGTGTGTGCAGACACCTATGCCTGTCAGGAACTTGAATGTTTCTCAGCTGTACTTTGCATTACACCATGTCCATTCCATGCACTGGCTCCTATTCTTCCCATAGTCTTCTCCCAGTATGTAGTGTATTTTAATGTGTGCCTCTGGTTAGCTTTCAGCATTTAACTATTCAGATCAGGATCTGAAGAAACACTGTACGATGACATGTCCTTGACATGTTTCTGTTATCACGGCAGATGGCATTATCACACCGAAAAAGACATGCTGCTGCCCAGGTACAATTTTCTGTGTGTTAGAATGTTTTATAACACAGTACCAATATCTTATCTGTGATGATTTTTCTTAAATATCACATGGGCTAGTCCATGCCTAAATAGTGATTGAATTCCAGGTGGTAAGGACTAGATTAGTGATGTTATTTTAAATTCAATAGATTCTGGCTGTGTCAAGTTAATTCCAATTACTGTAAAAATTGTTTTCCAGGTGCAGCAATTCGCATAAGACTTCACAGATTATAAAACCATCAGGAACGGCCCGCAAATTTTCCAGTCTTTTACTTCTTCATACCTCATGTTGTTTGGGGATTATTTCCCCACTGATCCACCAAGGTGCTCTGCTCTCTAAAAAGAGAATCTTTTGCTTAGGACCCCCACTGCACTTCCTCTATTCATCTGTATTACGGGAGACTTTCTTTCTCCCTAGCCAATCCTGCTAAATCTAGGTGATCTGTAGAGTTCTCAGAGCAAAACCCTGGTCTAGGTTTTCACTTTTTAAACTGTCCAACCTTATGATCTTACTAGTTTACTTTTTTTTTTTTAGCTGATCCAGAGCTCAGAACAATATATTCCTCATTTTAGTTCAATTTGAGAGGTAGATAGATTAAATGCACTTATGTCTCAGAGTTGAAGACGTCAAAGTTAAGATGCAGATGACAATGTCAGACAAGCAGTATGGTCTTCAGCTTGGTCCTTAAGCTCACCAGCTCTACCCTTAGTTTCTATGAAATTGTACAATGATTCTATGAAGCCCCACTCTGGATAACTGAGTGGTTAGTGCAGACCCTGGACCAAATGATTTTTAAGCCCATCCTTGATGCTCATCGAGAATACCTAGCTTACATCCATCCCAGCATAAGTTAAAAATCCACTAGTCCTTGTGCTTAGTTCCACTGGCACCATGCCTGTTTCTGAATGTCTTCCCTCATGCTCTAACGAAAGAAGTACAGAAAGATAGGATGAAGCAAGCTGATAGAAGAGTCTGCATTCTCAGCCTGCTCCCTGGGGCTGAGTGCTGCACCTAAGCTCAGGCACTTCTACCCGGAATAGAACAGCATTCTTTTCCAGAGGACTCAGGAATACCTAAACACTTAGTGAGCTTGCACTACATCTGAGTAGAGGTGCTGGCTTTCCATGACTGACACCTTCACTGTGTAGTGATCTTAGCAATGATAACCAACAATAATGCCACTTGTTCCCAGCATTCAGAAACATTCCTGACCCTCGGCTCCTCTCTTCCATCCCCTCCAGTACCTGATCCTGCCCCCTTTTTCTCTCCCCCTCCTCTCTCCTTCCCAGGTCCCCCCTCCCTCCACCTCCTACGATCATCCTGTTGTACCCTCTATGCAGGACTGAAGCATCCACACCCTGATCTTCCTTCCTCCTAAACTCCATATTGGTCTGTGGGTTGTATATGGACATTGTGAACTTTTGGGCTAATATCCACTGATCAGTGAGTACGTACCATGAGCTGGGGACCCCGGTGGGGGAGCTGGAAGAAGGACTGGTGAAGCAGAGAGGGATTGCAACCCAATAGGAAGAACAATGTCTGCTGGCCAGACCACCCAGTGAGTGCTCCCAGGGACTTCACCACCATCCCAGGGAGGGATCCATGGCTCCAGATACCTATGTAGCAGAGGATGGCTTTGTCTGATATCAATGGGAGGGGAGACCCTTGGTCCTGTGGAGGTTTGATGCCTTAGCATAGGAGGATGCTGGAGCAGTGGGACAGGAGTGAGTGGTTGGGAAATTACCCTCATAGAAGCAAAAGGGAGGGGGCAGAGGAAGGATGGGATGGGGGGGTGGGTTGTGGAAGGGTAACCAGGAAGGGAGAAGAAAAAGAAATATTCCCAGTGTCCTAATAAGCATTTAACTGCTATAATCTCACTGGATTCTCTTAACTTGCCCTATTCATCATTTATTTCAACTTTGTGAAGGAACTGCTTAGCAGGGTTAAAGAGTCTACCCATGACCTCAGGGTCAGGTAGCAGATTGAAGCCCTAACATCTAAACAAAGAATATGCCCATGACCTTCACATAGCGATAGTCCAAGGTGAGCTTCTCCTTCCCCATGGCATTCCAGCAGTAGCTGAGAGCACTGTGAGCATAAGAGTTCTGATTGGGAGTCCAGTTAGAGTTAAGAGTCAAAGAAGTCTTCGCACAATCATTCAAGATCACATTCTTCTTGTTTTAAAGAGTGAGAGAAAATAAAAACCAACCAAGCAGATAGAAACACTCTGTATGTGATTTTTTAGAATTTTTGCTTCCAGTTCATTGAGTAGACAAAATGTTCCTAGCATGTTAAAAATATAAAGCATAAAAAAGTTTATTTTAATGTGCTCATACATTGCAATGTTTCAAAGTGGCTCTAGAGATGAAATCAACTTCAAGATTTTTCCACTTTCCCTAAAACCCAGAATAATGATCACCACTATCTAGCTTGGGTGAGACAGTTTCAGAAAAATTTATTATTATTATTATTTGTCCATTGTATAAGAAATAATTATATTTGTCGTGGCCAGCAATGTTAAAGAGCTCTGTGTTTGTGAAGCATTTTGCCTCTTCAAATAAACTGAGGGCAAAATATAAAGGGGAGAAGCCTTTCCATGTACCTCTGTCCCACATTTATCTATTATGTAATTTAAACTTCAGTGAAAGTAAGGAAGCATGCAGGGAA
Organism: Rhabdomys pumilio; assembly: GCA_030674055.1. Lineage (NCBI taxonomy): Eukaryota > Metazoa > Chordata > Mammalia > Rodentia > Muridae > Rhabdomys > Rhabdomys pumilio. Next base: position 894,117 of record JANHMN010000007.1, on the reverse strand, counting down.
AAATCCTTTGAAAATGCTGTTGATCAACTTTTTATCTAGAATATATGTACTGACTATAACTGTGGACCAATTCTACTGCCAGACCCACATTTTGAAATGTCCAGCAACAATCTTAATTATTTATCATTTGAAATAACTGATGATACAGTTTTCAGAGCTGTATAACTTTATAGTTCCCTTATAAAGGATTTTAGACTCCACAAATGTCAGTAGCTGATGGGGACTGGGGAAGAATGAGTTGCTTGCAGAAGTGCCAGCAAGATGTTATGATAACACACACATTCCTAGAGTCTGGTAACGTTAGCAAAGAGGCAAGAGTGGAGTAATTGCACATTATGTTCTGGCGTTAATGCTTGGCTGGCAAAGGGAATCATATGGGAATTGGTTGCTCTAAGGGAAAAGGAATTGTATTGACGCATAAAGGACTCTGAGGAATAGCAGGTGCCCAAGTATAGCCCCAGTGTTCCTCAAGCCTAATAGGCAGAAGTATTAAAAGCCAATTTTAGACCCAGGAACCACAGTTACGCATGTGTGCTCTTGGCAGTCACTACAAAATATGTCAATTACTGAGGACAAGGGAAATCACCCAATCATCCTATATGTTGGGCTCTCTTGTGAAGGTTAGCTTTTGTTTGTTTATTAAAACACTTGGAAATAATGAAAAAATTACAGCTTTAGAAATCTGATAATAATGTCCCTCATAACAGTGTTTTTGGATATGTCTCACTTAAATTCTATATTATGAAAGACCAGACTCACTCAAAGAAAGGCTATGAGGTCAGAGGTTTAGGGTGTTTTTTTTTAAACATTTTAACTGTTTTACGTAATTGGTATAAATCTAGTGCCAACAGTACTTGGCACCTATTACATTCTTAAAAAACAACTTTTAAATGGATGAAGAAATAATCAAGCTAGTAATACACTGATTACTGTAAAATAAATATCTCTTAAGGAAATGTCCTGGTCTCTACATCATAGACACTGAATACATTCTTATTTTCCTTTATAAAATTTTGCTCAAGCTGGTTTTTTCTTTCATATTTTATTTAATTTAAATGTTTTCCATATGATATATTTTGATTATGTTGTTCCCTTTCCCTGACTCTTCCCAGTTATTCACCACCACCACCCTACTCAATCAATTTTATATTCTCTCTCTCTCTCTCTCTCTCTCTCTCTCTCTCTCTCTCTCCCTCTCAGAAAGACAAAAGCAAGCAAACAAACAAATAAAACTAATAAGACAAAAGATTCTGAAACAAAACAAAGGGTAACATAAAAACATGAAATTCATTTTGTGTTGGCCAACTATTCCTGGGCCTAAATGTGGTTGATATAGTAGTGACTCTCCATTGGAGAAAACTGAGTTTCCCTTAGTCAGTAGGTATCAACTGCAAATAGCTTCTTGGTTAGGAATCAGACCCCATATCCAGTTCCTCCTCTTAATACTGGGACCCCCATCTGGCTTGAACTTCTGCAGATTCTAAGCAAGCTGTCGCAGCCTCTGTGAGTTCACCAATCCTGTTGTGTCTGCAAGACATTGTTTCCTTGGAGTCATCTACCACCTCTGGCTCTTACAATCCTTCTGGTCCCTGAGCCATGAGGGGAGGGTTTTGATGAAGACATCCCATTTAGCAGTGAGAACTCCAAAGTCTCTCACACTCTGCTCATTGTCCAGTTGTGAGTCTTTGTGTCTTCCTACCTAAATGTATCTCAGTGACATAGCCCTGGGCTTAGTTTCAAGTATAGACAATAAATGAATGAATGGATGGATGAATGAATGAATGAATGAATGAATGATATATACTAGATAAATATTAAATAGTGTATAAATAGAAATATTATTTCTGGAAGTGTTGGTACATGTCTCTAATCCCAGAACTCAAGAAACCGAGGCAGAAACATTGGGAGTTTCAGGCTTGTTTTGCCTGCAAAGAAAGACCTTGCGAAACCAAACAAATTAAAGAACAATTTCAGGTTATTTGACTCAGAACTTTTTTGTACCCTGCCACCTACCATCCCCAACCCTTGATCTAGATAATCTGCTCTGACTTTCATGTAATTTGCTCACACTGGGGACACTGACATGAGTGGAAAGTATTAAAGGGCCTAAATATGTAATGGCAGAAGGGAGATAAGTTCTCTCCTCAGGCATAGGAGCACCTTACCTTCAGGTGTATGTGCCCACATACTTGCCCGACAAAGACCAAAGCAATGCAGGGTGAGGCATGAAACCTTTGCTTTCTTCTCTCCTCTTGTTCTCTCCTAGCAATACTCACTGGTGCCTTTAATCGCCAAAGCTTTCCGGGATATTTAGAACTTAGATTTGAGATAAAAACCTTTATCCTTGAAGAACAATCATCAGTATAGGTGTAACGTCCATCACATTTCTTGGCTCCCTAAGCTATGCAGTGTGTACTTACAATATATACCTAAATTATCAACGTAGGTGTAACCTCCTCCAGCACATTCCCTGGCTCCCTGAGCATCCAAGTCACCCTCTCTTATAATATGTACCGGTGACTCGGAGCACCTGCGTTAGGGCTCTCTAGAGTCAGAATAGATAGAATATATCTACAGTTACATGAGTGAGAACATTAAGGGAATTGGTACATGTGATTGTTATGTCTGATAAGTTACACAACAGATTTTTAGCAATCTAGAGACCCAGGGATAACGCAGTGTAGCTCAGTTCAAATCCAAGTCTCTTGATACAGAAAACTCATGGCTGTAACTTTTGGTGTGAGGCCGAGAACCCAGGACTAAGATCTGGCTAAGGTCCAGAGTCCCAAGGCTGAGCAGCCTTGAGTTCTAATGTTCACGGCTAGAGAAAATGTGTCCATCTCATGTCCTTTCAGAATCGCATGCTCATTTCCTCCAGGAACATGCCAATAGGCAAATCCAAAATGATACTTTACCAAGTTTTTAGGTATTTCATTATCCAGTGAAGTTGATATTTATACAAACAGCATCAAACAATATGGAAATTTTCAGTGCATAGTTCATTCACCCACTCAGATGGGTGCTTATAGAGAGACCATGCCTTATTCCTTTGTATGTTTCTCAGCAGTGGTGACCCAGTTCCTGTGGTGCAGTGGTGCTCAAGGGTATTCTCTGCATGGCCTGTTCCTTCTCTGAGCTTCTTCTGCATGGCTGGATCGTGATGATGGAATTTTGATGCTAGAAATGAGCCTCCTTTTATACATTAGCAGACACTATTTGAAAGCAACCCTTTCACAGAAGACAACAGTTATATTTTTGTTTTTGTTTTGTTTTTTTGTTTTGTTTTTGTTTCTTTTTTTTTTTCATTGAGAAACTCTTGTCTACAACCTCAGGACACAGCTCAATCACTTAGCTCCAGGTTAAAGAAATTCAAACAAATATCTTAAGCCAAATGAAGAATGTATTATGGAAACACTAACATGTTTAATGAAATGCATATGCAGAGTGGTGTGTGTGTGTGTGTGTGTGTGTGTGTGTGTGTGTGTGTATGAATACAATTGCTTTAAAAATTTTTGTAGAAACCATTCATTGCAGCATTAGAGATATTCTACTTGTCTCATGCATTTTCTTTTATAATGAAGCATTTGGAAGCATGGAGACAACCATGTGATTGTCAGCTCAGCATTTTGACCCTTTCTGTGAACACTACTTCCAGCTGTATTTGGTTGTCCAGCTGAAGTACTCCTGGGGAATTAGAAATTTGAATTCAATTTTCCTTGGTTTGGTGAGTATAAAAATGTCTGGTTAAAAGTTGTTGACATCAGTTCATATCTATACAGTGCTTTCAGAAGTACTCTTAAGGGACTTTTAAAAGAGTATAATGTACATACCAATAGAACATTCCCAAGGAAAAATATGGCTGCTTTGTTTAAAAATAAATTTATTTTATTCCATTATAACCAGACAGTCTATATAAACAACATGGTATATGCAAAAACAATTACAAAATACACTTTGAACAAAACGTGAAAGTTCTTGAAATTCTTTTATGATATCAAGAGACACCATTAAGCGTTTCAGATAGAAAATGAGTTTCCCAACATTGACTGCTATGGTGAGTCAACCGGGGACCAGGAAGCAGAGACACTTAACAGGACTGGTGGTATTTTTAGTGTTCTAGTGGCCATTTAATCCAAACCTGTTTAGCATTAAAGAAGAATGGAGAGAAAACTTACACATGGGCCAAAGAAGACTAAATACAACATGCATCTGAGTTAGATATGGATAGCCTCCTCCCCATCCCCCCAAGAATAGATGTTAAGTCACAAGGGAGAAAATCCATTTTGAAACTTGTCAGTTTTTAGACTTAGTGGAATTGGCAGGTAATCTTCATTACTGAAACCCCAGCATACTCACAAACACTGTGCTAAAAGAACATGGGGAACGTAGGCTTTTGTTTGAATCTGGAATCTCTCTTGTAAAGTAAAATTTACAAGGATCCCGACAGGCAGGAAAGCAGCACTATCTGAGGACATCTTCCCATTGGCTCTGTAAGTGACCTACCTAATCAATGTGGAAATTTCCATGTTCTATAGAATACTGACTAAATATAAATTTTATTTTATTTTTATGTTTAATATAGTTTCTACTAAACATAGCATGTAGTCAAAGGAACACAATAGTGGCAAAATGGTTCAATTCATAAATGCTATCTATGGTCAGGGTGTTTGTTATGGCATCAAAATTCACCTGAGAGCAATTATACATACATTGGACTTGAGGCTATGGTCACATATGTTCAGCTGTGACATCATCAGTACTAACAGTCTCTTCCTGTGCTGTTTATACTTTACTGAGCATAAGCACCCATGCACAGGCTAACCAACACCAGCCATTTACTTTTGCTGTTTGTTTTGGTGATCTAAGAATTTTCTCATGTCACTGAGAGTTTATGAAAAAGCAAGATAATAATAACCATGAAGTCAATCCTGCAGAAATCATGATGCTGACATCAGGTCTAACCAGGACTCCTTCCGTATTCTGTGTCAACACGGGAAAATCACCCTACCATCTCAGAATCATAGCAAAGCATAGTTCCGACGGAAATCTTGGATTCTACTATTGAGTTAGATCTCAGAAACTCAAATTAACAAAACTGATGAAAGCATCAGCTTTGAATCTGGTCCATCTCAGTTTTGGCTCTCTCAATTCCTCTATCTCTAAATCTAAGTGAGATTATTTATCTTATAATAATTATTGCATATATATAGGAATGAGGACAAAAATATGCAATCTTACAGACTACTGAAATGATAAAATGAAATAATATATTTTAAGCTCTTAGAGTAAGTGTATAAACTCGGAGAGCCATATTCTTGACTCAGGTTTTTTGTTTGGTTGGTTGATTGTTTTTCGTATTTTTTTTGTTTTGTTTTGGTTTGGTTTGGTTTGGTTTGTTTTGGTTTGGTTTGGTTTTGTGAGACAGGGTTTCTCTATATAACCCTAACTATCCTGGAACTTGCTTTGTAGACCAGGCTGGCCTGGAACTCACAGAAATCTACCTGCCTCTGCCTCTCAAGTGCTGAGATTAAAGGCGTGTGCCATCACTGCCTGATGGTGACTCAGTTCTTAAAATCTAACTTCTTTCCCACTTTGATTTTGTTTAATAATCCTGGCAACAAAGTTTATATTCAAATATCCCTTATTGCTGTTGCTACCTAACCAGCTCATTTGTTCTCAACTATTAGACTGTAATAAAAAATATCATTATTAAAAACAATAACAAGCAACACACAGTTAAAAATAATAACAAAAATGTAAATAGAAAAATGTAAATAGAAATACATTCATTTCTGATAGCTGTTTTCCTGAGACATGTCCTGTCCATCTGCAAAATGTGTCAGGTCTTTTGTAGTTTGCCACCAGCTTGTGATAACTTTATAACCTGTAAGAATGAAGAAAACAGGGGCAGCAACTTTAGAAAAAAAGCACTATACCATACAACATTAGCTAATCCAGAGTCGGTTTTCATGTTTCATTAGGGTTGTCTTTGTAATAAATGATAAGAACACTGTAATTCCTCAGCAAGTGTTCCTAACCACTACTGGCTACTGAGATGCTTGTGGAAAGGAGAGACATTGTACCCAGAGAGAGTTATGGAAAGCCACTGCTCTCTCATGCTGAGGCTGAACAAGGAAACACCAGGCCTGATTGCTCCCAGCCTCTCTAACCTAGAGGAATTGGCCAGGAATTTAGCCAGTGCTGTGAAAAGTTAGCAGAAAGAGAGAAATTATATTTCCGTAAACACGAGTCTCAGTGCTGCGAACTGTAACAGCACACCCCGTGTGGGTCCACATGCTACTTTATTTTTAAAACAGTCTTAGTTGGATTTCATGTTGTTATAACCCAAATCATCCCACTTGATTCTGCAGTTTGGGCTCTGTGTGCCCCTGACAGATTTTCTGAGAGGCTCTGCTACTGATTACGTGGCTGGGACTCCGCTCCACTGTGATGTGTTTGGGGCTGCAGCTACACTGTGCCAAGAATGTGCTGAATATTCAAAGCAGGGGCACTTCGGGCATTTTTTCCCATTGCTTAGATTTCAGCAGTGGCTCTGCTTCCGTCTAGCAGGGTAACAACTAACCCTCATCATGGCCCCACCAGCTACAGGGTATTTGATGATTTTTTTGCTGCTGCCAAAATCAAGTGGCACTGTGGCCCTTCTAGACTCCTGGGAGACTGACCTAGCAGTGTTCTCTCATCAGAATCTCTGCATTGATGTAGCTGAAAGGAAGGATCTGTGACTCCTGCTGAGATCCCGACTCACAAATACTTCAAGAGTTAGGAAAAGTGCTTTATGTAAGTTACATTCACCGACATCACCATCACCGACATCACCATCATCACCACCACCACCACCACCATCCTCATCGTCATCATCATCGTCATTACAATCACCAATACCACCACTGTCATCGTCACCAGTGTCATCAACCTCAATAGCAATACAATCACCAACACCAACATCATCACTATCATCATCATCATCTTCACATTGCTTTTGCTATTGTATTTCCTCTCTTGGTTTGATATGTTTAAATTAAAATACTTCTTTTATTCAAAAGGGTGGAGGAAAAAAATATACGAAATAACCATGACAATTATGTAGCATTGGAATGCCTACTTCTGTGGTAGTACATTTGAGATAAGGAAAAGAATGGAACTGTCCTTTAAACATAAAATTAAAATTAATTATTTTAGCATGTTCAAATAAAAAAACTGTTTCTATTTTTCTGTTATTACATCATGATACAGTTAGAGCAAATCTTTGAGGTTTTGTCATAAAGAAAATGAATTTCTCTTTAGATGTTTGTATACGCAATCGAATTCCAATCGGTAATTATTAGACGTAATTAAGCCCCAACTCACCACTTACAGTCAGTTCCTAGCTTCCCTTCCACTGTGTGTAGCACACTTACCGCTAAGCAATGTTGGTTTCTTGAATATCTTCACTTATGGGAGTTTTATCTTTATCCAAAGTTTCCATTTTCTCTTCCTTCCTTTTTTTACGGTGTTTTCGAAGAGGACTTGAAAAATATTAATGTTAGGAATTAGTCTGAGTGTGTAAGCTTACATCAGTATGCAAACATTCAATAAGAGAGCCCGGGTTCTTAATTCTATGCTGTTCAAGATGTATAAGCTCCACTTTCGTCTTAAGTCCACTGGCTTCTTTAACACATTCCTTTTTATAAGTTCAAGTGTTAGCTGCCAAAGGCCCACAGCCTTGGTGGCAAGTATTTACATACACAGGAAGAATCTGGTTCCTGATTATGGATAGAGATTAGTGGACAGAAGAAAAATTGTCATGCAAAGTTATTTCACAGTGCAGAACAATTAGCACTGCTTGGTGTTAAGGAGAAAGCGGTAAGGGCTGGAGTCAGGCCTAGAAACTGGAAGAGTGTCCGTGACCCCTGGAAATATCACTAAACTTCTAGGTGTGTAAATGAAGAAATTGGTTTAATATTCTGGGGTGCACTCTAGTTTTTTGAACATGTGATTCAAGGTTAATATAAAAAGGTCATTTCCCAGCTGTGTTCGACATATCCTCCAACCTAAATGTAAAATTAAAAATAGTTCTTTCTACCATAAAGTATAAAAACTCAAAACTATTTTTCAATTAAATGGCTAGAATTCCTCTAAATTATTTAGTTCAGTACACGTGTTTTACAGAAAAAACAATCCAAGCTCAGAGAGATTTAGAAATTTCTTCAAAACCTCAAAAATATCTAATTGTGGAGCTGGTCAAAATTAGTTTATGTTTTTGGTTTTTGGGTTTTTTATTTGTTTGTTTTTCTGTGTTTCTTTGTTTTATTCCAGGAACACTATAAAGGAATCAAGTGACACCCCCTTTCAGCACAGCTTGGAGCCCAGAGGAGGATGCCATGGTTTAAGTAGGGGTGGATCCTCCTCAAGCAACAAAATATTAAACTTAATGATAGGTTTTCAAAGAAACTGCTCACATATTAATAATTTTTCTAACCCACTGTTCCTCAAAGTAAAAAGAAATGTATCTCTGAATTCCAAATGCATAATGAAAACTCATGAAAATTAAAACAGAAGAAGTTGTCCACTCATAAAATTAATTACTTTAATATGGTCACAAAAAGGTTTTGGTTTCTTTTTATTCTCCAACATCATTATGTAATGAAACACTTTTGGAAAATGAAAATTCCATTTAACTTACTAACAAACACAAACTACACCTGCCTTTGGGGCTAAATGGCTGAAGAAAGGTTTAGCCCGAAGATATCTACAAATTTTATTTTAACTTATAATACTTATTTTCTGTAGATTGATTAAAAACTATCTCTACTGTGTTTTATTATTAATAAAAAATTTATATCAACAAACACAAGCCTCAGAAAGTTGATTTATTTAAAGTAAAGCAAAAGGGAAGGGATAGTAGGAGAAAGAAGAGGAAGAAGAGAAGAAGAGGGAAGCAGAGGAAAGCGAGATAAAATTTCTCATACTTAAACGTCAGTGTAAACACACTTACTGGCAGCAGGTGCAGACGCTGATTACCAAAATGATGAACACCACCATGACCACTATCAAGCAGACCACCAGGATCTGCCCCCTGTCCTGCTGGAGGTAAAACAGGTCCACTCGCTCACACCGTGCCCCGAAGTAGCCTTTCTCACAGCTGCTCAGGAAAAAAATCTTTTATGAGTCTCCAGTTCTCTTTGGAAGAAATTAGCACTGTTTTTGTTCCTTAGTAAAGACCATGGCTTCTTTTTAAAAAGGAAAAATTAAAAAAAAAAAAAAAAGGCCCACTCTCCTCTGCTGTCTTCAGGAGCAACTGTACCTGGCTTCACTGAAACCCACCATCACTAGAAAGTTATTAACTTGTCTGGTAGGAACAGACAGTCATGGACACCTATTAAAACAATTTCATAGCTTTGATCTTTCAGATTGTGCAGAAGACGATGTTAAAATTCCCTCCCCGGCATTTTCAATTCATAAAAACCTCATGACAAAGGAAGACAAAGCCGCACAAACACTCATATCATTGTAGGGTAAGACAAACACTTCACTGCATCAATGTGCTTCTTTAAAACAACATGATTTCTTATAGCCAGCAGTGGTGGTCCAGGCCTTTGATCTAGCACTGGGGAGGCAAAGGCAGACAGATCTCTGTGAGTTCAAAGCCAGTCTGATCTGCAGAGTTAGCTCCAGGACAGCCAGAGCTACACACACACACACACACACACACACACACACACACACACACACACACCCTGAGTTTTAACTCTATGACTGGGGAGATTACGTGTCAGGAAGGAAGCTTCTATTGCTCATGCATCCTTACTTCACAGATCTATCACAAGTCCTGTGATATTCTGTTAGCTGGGTGAGTATAGCTACATTTACAGGCGTGCCCACCACTGCCTTGAATCCACTCCCCTCTAAGTAGTGTCCATTGATTCCATGGCCCCTATTAAACAAAAGCAATCACAATTGGGGATTTCAGTGGGGCTATGGGTTCCCTCAGTCCCTCACATCTCTCTCAATATAAGCTCAAGATATACTTTAGCTCAGCAGATTCCCTAAGCCTATGGTTGCTGTTAAGAAAACTTTTGACCAAGCTGGGAATTATCCATGCAAAGCTCCTGATCTAATGACTCAGTGATCTGTGACACTGCATAAAATTCATGAATTGTTATAGAACCTTAAAAGATACACAAAAAATTGAGGGCATTTGAATCAAATTTATCTCTTGCAACACCAGCATCTTTGCATTAATATTTACCCTTATTCTCTACAGATATACCCAAACACTATGAGATATTGGCCACATGCACAGTTGTTTAAACATCAAAAAAAAAAAAATTAAATCCTGCACCTTGGAAAGATTTCTGTGCAGCCTCATTTACTTATAAACCTCAGGATTTATTGCCAAGCTGTTCTATGTCCACAAGAGCCACAGAGCCAGTACTGCTTCAGTAAGAAGATCCTAACTGCCAACATTGTAGCTGACAAAATGTTTCAAAAGCCAACAGGAACAAACAGAAGCAATCTCTCGAGGAAAATGTGAACTGTTATTCAGAGAAGCACACCGTGACACCTAAGGATGCAGAAGAGGATCTCAGGACAGGTGGGGAAGAACTGCTTCATTCAAGACCACTGGATGCCTTCATTCTAAGTCAAAACACAGTTGAAGAAGCTGGAGCCATGGGTCAGTGGTTAGGAGCACCTGCTACTCTTTCAGAGGACCCAGGTTCAATTCCCAGTACCCACATGGAAGCTCACAGCTATTTGCAATTCCAATTCCAGTTCCAGATGATCCAATGCCTTCCTCTGGCCTCCATGGGCTTCTGTGTACATGTGGTGCACATAGATACACTCAGGTGCACAGACACAGAAAATAAGTAAATATTTAATTTTTCTTTAAAAAAAAACACAGGTTGAAATTTTAGAACTTAAAAAATACCAAAAATTCGAGGTGAGGGGTAGGCAAAAATATCAAAAATGCTTTTAAAATTAAGGATTGCAAAGGATCAGCTTTAATTGAATGTGGAAGGGAAGATTATTAAGCATCTATAAAGAATATAATTAAGTCTTAATGATTTAATGATTTCTTTAACAAGCCTACTACACCTGACTCTTTAAAACATAAGAGTTTTGCCCATAAATGGACAGCCATTACACACTGCTCTTTAGGAATTTTTGTCTAACTATGAACTCTGGGTTCAGCAGCTTTAACGTAATGTCTCAGCAAGCAGAACTTCCTGTAGGTTGTAACTTCATGACAGCATGCTAGAAGTCAAACTTGAACATGTCTACAGCACCTCTCCAGGCATTTCACCATTCAACAGACCAATTGCACATCAACTGGTGATTATTTTCACCTGGTGATTGTTTTCACTGTGAGTCTCCCATGTGGAAAGCAAGAGGAAGGGAGAGCTGAAGCCTGAGTCATCTTATATCACCAGTAGGGAAAAGCTCTCTAGGGTAACAGAGGGATTTGTATACCAAACCCTGAGAAAGGACACAGGATCCTACAGGGTATCTGCAAACACAGTGAAAAATGGGCCAAGAAAGTTAATCCAGGATCAGAGGAGTTTTGGAGGCGAAAGAAATAGGTATTACCCTCCTGTGGAATGGGAAAGCTGAGAATTGATCTTAGGCAGGGAGATTATACAATCTGCTTTTCATCTCAGCAGATGGCACAGTTTAAGAACAATAAATCTGCAGACCTGGGAACCAGTCAGAAAAAAAGTATATACTGGGCCAAAGGGCATTCATCTTTTAAAAATTCAGTATATGTCTCTAAGCCAGTAAGAGAACTAAATGGAAAAATTTTAAAATCAGGTCTACACACACACACACACACACACACACACACGCACACATACATGTACATACACATACATGCACACATTTTTTACACTAGCAATTCTTATTCTACCTCTATTATCTGTACATATTTCTTTTTAGAATTGAACTAACTTAAAATTTGAGGAAGCCCATGTATAATGTTCAGGCAAAATTGTGAGGTTTTTTTTTTTTATGCCTGTGAAATACTTATGAGGAATTATATATTAGGGAAACTGTGCAGAAGAACATATATATCCTGTGAACTTGAGGTTAAAATTATGCTTAAAGAATCACTTGATCCCTCTGTGAAGTAAAATCCTAGAATGCTCTCTAAAGGGGCATCCCATTAAGAAAAAAATGAATATTAATCATACACAAAAAAAGTTGGAACTTGGACCCTTGATCTAAGACTTGAAAAGTCAAGTCCTCTCTCCGCTTACTCCCGAGTGGGCTAAATAGGCCTTGATGATCTCTTCTTAGAACTAGGTCTGACTTCCTCACACTTTACTGACACCTGCGAATAAAAAACAGCATCCAATTTGGCAGGAGTCTCTTTGTATTTATGTTACCTACAGAACCGGCTCACACATGCTAAAGAATCTGTTTTCGTTTGAAACATCCAGGAGATGATTGGAACTGTCGGGCATTCTAACATGGTTAGAATCGCCTTTTCTTGCTCAAAGAAGCTGGGGACACCAGAAGTGCAGAATTGGACTTGGATTCTCATACTCAGATTTCAGAAGGAAAGTCTGCGTCAGTTTCTCCACAAGTAGACGCTGAGCTGTGCTCTAAAAAACTGGTTGAAGGCAGAACCCGACAGAACTGTGTCCGGACAGATGGTAGGGTTAGCTCAGACTTTCCAATGCTGTCAAACCCCAGGCTGGGAGTATGCTGCACCCCTTTGCTCATGAGCACGGAGCCTTCCACTTACATGCAGGAGGGAGTTTGCTCGTCCACTATGAAGCGGCATCTCCCATGGATGCAGTAATGCTTGTACTGCTTGGGGCACCGAGAAAAGTGGGTTTTCAATTTCTGTCTTGGGGTGGTACCTGGAGACGGGGAAAAAACGTATTAAAACACTAACTCCCCGTTTTATTCATTGGTTCACATCTAATATATGTCGAATGTTAAGAAAAGAGCCACAAGCCAGCTCCCACCCAGAACTAAACTTCAATGCTCATGGCATAACTAACACTTTGCGAGATCGAGACACGAGGAGGGGAGAGGAAGCAGAAAGACATATAGCAGTCGCTGCAGAGGCCCATTCCCCACATGCCAACGATATTAAGTCGTAATTCAGTTAACAGCAATACCCACTGAACTTCTTTATATTAACATAACACATAGCAACTCTGTGGGGCAGGCAGAAGAATCTGGAAGACTTTTAGATAACCAATATAAAGATTTCCATGATGCCAAGATGTCATGCAGATTTCTCAGGATCCATGGGAGATTGTTTCCAGGGCCTTATGGATCCCTAAACCCAATGAAATCTAAACTTACAGAATGTGGTATAATGTGTATACACAATATACACACATCCTCTCTATACTTTAAGTCGTCTCTAAATTACTTACTGTACCTGGTGCAACATGAATATCAAATAAGCTGTTGCACTGTATTGTTAGTAAATAATAGCCTGCTAATCTCTAGAACAGGTTTGAGCCACAGCTGGATGAATGCATCTGTGCAGAGCTCACAGGTTCCGAGGGCTACTCCAAAATTTCAGTGGATGCCAGATTGCTGCTGAGTTTGCTGGCTGATCTGGTTTTCATCATTGAATCACTTGACTCCCAGGCTGAATGCTTGTGCATGCCAGATATTCTGCTCTTCTACACGCCAGTTCGTGGGACTCATCAGAAAAGACTGTAATTCTAGAAATAACTGCACAGCGTGTCAAAGCGAGAACCTGTGCATTCTGCCAAACCACTTGGTAAGTCAGCTCCCACCCACTGAGCGTTTTCTAACCCTTTAAGTGTGGGTTCTGAAGCATCAGTGAACAAAGTACCCTCTGTCTGTTTCCTGTGACACAACTGCACAAATCAAAGGAAAGGAACAGCCAGGAAAACATCTATAGAAACCATAAAAACAATTGCAGGGCACTGGGGGAAAAAATGGAAAGAACCCTGAATCAAGTGCAAGGATCAGCGTGTAAGTCTGAGCTGTGCCCTTCAGTAGCTGAGTCCACATAGCCTTATTAAGCTGCCAGATCCTTGGTTTCCTCATCTATAAAGTGAAGATGAGAAGATCCACTTTAATGGGATGTTGAGAGGTACAAACAAAGGCATGAGAATCCCCTTTTAAAAAAAAAAAAAGGTGTGAACATGAGTGAGCACAGGGAGACAAATGTAGTGAAGAGAGAGGGTCTTGTCAGGAACAGCAAAAGATGCAAGGGATGGAGTTAGAGACTGTCTCAGCAGACTGTAGTGACACACGGAACAAGAGAGACTAGATGGTGGTTTGTCCCAATGAAGCTATATGTATGGTACCTGTAACACTGCACTGGGAAGTGTTCTTTGCACCATTGGGCAAGGCACTGTAGACCACACTAGCATAAAGAGATGCTGGGCACTAGGAGAGCACCAAGGAATACTGGGGCATGCAGACAAGTGTGATGGAACAGGGAATGGAAAGGAAGGAGATAACTTGAAGATGTAAGCAAGACCTCAAGGCAGATCCTTGCTCTAGGGGTTCCTTCTTGATTTGCAAAGCACCCTTGCCTTTAAATCTAAGCCATGAGGCTGTGTATCCAAAACTTCACTAATTCCCCTTTTTGCTGGGTTCCTTTATAACACACTCGCACTTTCAATAAACACCACATAGACTATAATTCTAAAAGACAAATTAACTAGCAGCTGCTGGATGCAGTGATTTAAGCAGTCTCTGCCCATGCAAGCAATACAAATCCACGCCAAGTAAGCAGTTGCCAGGCCTGTTTTGATCGCTCAGCTGGCCTTGCCAGAGAAGCATGCTTTTTAGAATTCCTGGCGTCATTTGGATTTAAAACCCGATGCAAGCCACCAGGCAGCAAATGTCTGGTGATTTCTCTATGAAACTTTCAGAGCTGAAACAGAAATAAATCACACATCCTGATATTTAATTGCAAATGAACAAAATTCTGTCTTGCGATATCTTTGAAATGAGAAAATCTGTTGTCATTCTCCCTGCAAATGGCATCTAGAGGAACAGTTACTTCTCATCCAGCATCTCCCTTGGTCACGTTGTCTGAAAATGAACTGGGAAACCGTATTCTATCAAGAGACCAGGGTGAGAGAGGCCAGGGGAGACCATTCCACTCTTCAGGTGCACAAATATTTATCAAGAAGTTAAAGGACAAAATTACCATTCCTATGACAAAACTACCCTCAGTTCGAACTCTTGTGTTTCTCTCTTGAAAACTGAATGGCATACCCCTAAAAATGAAACAAGGTAAAGCCCATGATTCCAGAGGCGAGTGAGTTTAATTGGGCTTCTTCCTCTCACCTTAACCTGCTTCAATGCATTTTATTCTACTGAAGTGTTCCCTTGAAGGTATGGTGGTATTTCAGAATTTCACAGAGCAATTACACTGTCAGATAGCCAGGGCACAAGCATAACCTCAGACTTGGAGGGCTGCTTCAGATGCTGAATCTCAGTCTCTTGTGGGACACTAGCTTCTCAAGATTCAGAGGTCTATTGAGTCAGAAACAATTAAAGTTATGACAGATGAGTGTATGCAAAGTTTTGGTTTAAAGAGTTTGCAGTCAGGATTAGAAACTAAGACAAGGTGCTTGGCTCATATGGGCCATTGGATGAGAAGCGTTTGCTATCGTTGGGTCAGATTTCTAGTTAGATTGGATATGACAGATTCCCATGGGCTAAGCCATTGGAGAGAAATCCAGCAGACAACTAGATAATTTAGTTCTGATATGGAATTTTCCTGGGTCTGACACATTTACAATATCAGTACGTAATTATTACATAGCAGAGTTTTTGTAACACTTGTTTCCATTCCAATAGAGCTTGTTACAAGTGTATTTAATAATTATGTAAGTAGTATATTACCAGTAACTCCCTTTGGCAGGTAGCTATCTATAAGGGTAACATACTATAATTGTCATGACATTTAAACATTTTGTTATATTCATTTTTTAATTGACTTGCATCTGTGAATGCATGTGTGCATGAATGCACTTGAAGCAGTTGTCTCCTACCGTGTGAGTTCTAGGAATCAAACTCACCTCAGGCTTGGACAGCAAGTGCATTTACCAATTAAGCCATCCCATCAGCCCAGCAATACTTTTTGTAATACTTACTGTGGTGACTGTTAGTCTACATTATGTCTAGCCCCTTAGTTACATATGTAATAGAACTAACTACAGGGAGGATGCTAAATATTGAAATAAAAGTCTTATGGAATAAAGAAAGAGAAAGAGAGGAGGAAGACAATGACTACACATTTGTTCGTGCACATGCATATTTGACCTGTAAAATGAAGAAGCATGCCCAGAAGAGGGCATACAAAGTCCCCACAGAGCTGGGGGCTAAGGTTCCTTCTAGCCTATGAAGCTTGTCAAAGGCTTTAATAATACTTCTAAGCTTCTGGGCCTCTTCCCAGCAGAGGTTTCCTCATCATTTTACAATTTCCTTGTGCCCACATCTAAAGATAGTTTTATATTTTTAAAGTTAACTTTCCTTCTTATCTTACCAACTGTTTCCTACAGTTGGATGCAAGAAAAATTCACAGTGCCCTTGAAGCAATGAAAAGGTTGGAATTTAGGGAATCTCCATGTGTCTTACAGCTAAATGTCATTCCCTATAGAAAAGTGGAAGGAAAGGTGCCCCTTTCTGAGCAACTGGGATCTTTGATTGAGACTGGAGAGAGCTGGGAATTATGGGATAGTGTTAAATCCAGGTTAGACCATATTTTGACCAAATTGGCCAGGTAGGTCATTACAAAATTAAGGTCTACAGAGAGATCAGATCTGCTATATAGTCTAGTAAAGGAAAAAATACCAATTAATTAGTAAAAAATGCCAATTAAAATACTAATTAAGCCAAGTTGCTCTATGAGCCAATCCCACTACTTCTTGACCTTTGTGCCCATTGTTCATTGTTTATTGCTGGCATCACCACGTAAAGAAGGCCCATTGTATCCTAGATGGTGATGAGCGTGAATGACTGTACCCCTTACTCATCAGAAAACAACACACCAAGGACGTAATTTTTAGATACTGAGGCTATTTAAAGTAAAAATAGAATTCTTTAGACCCAGAAAACATGCCTCAGTATCATCTAACCTACTTCTCCACACTCCTTGCTCCAGACTTGGGCTCTGAAAGCTTAAGTGAGTTACCAATGGTGAGAGCCAGACATTAAAAGTCTGCTCTTGACATCAGCTATTCTTTCAAGAGCCATCTGGACTCTCCCGTTACTTTTTTGTCAGGCAGTTTGTCTTTTAAGGAGTTCCCTCATATCATCCTCATTTTTATTCTCCCAGATAGCTTTCCCATGACTAACAATGTGCATCCTAGAGATGGTGTCACCTAAGTGTCAGGCTACTCGGCTTTCTGTGTGAGCTTAAACAAATCTCTCAGTCTTTCTGTGCCTTAGTACCTTCATATGAAACAAGAAGTAATAAAGGTACATTTTCTTTCTCTAATAAATCAATTAATAAATGTAAAGCACAACAGTGCCTTGTAAATAGCTCAGGTTTAATGGTGATACATATTATTGTTGTTTATGCCGTTGCTAGATATACTCTATACACATATAAACAGTACAATAAGAGGTTTTGCATGTGGTTGAAATTTAGTCGTTAACATCTTAAGATAATTATTCTTTATCTTTTATTATTTTGCTAATTTGTTATTATATTGTCTAATTATTTTTATATATAAACTCCTCCCTGCCAATTGCAGATAAAATACTCGTGGAGAGGGAGCATTAAAATATACCAGTTAAAAGTAATCAACAAAGAATAAAGAAAGACAGCAAGAGAGAAAAATAATAGCAAAAGAACCATAGGCAGAAAAATAAAAAATAAACTAAAATGTATAATTTCCCCTATCAGTAATTACTTAAGATGAAAATGAGCTGAACTCTTCCATCCTGAGCAATTGAATGTCAAAACTTTACCAAGTCTACATTGTCTACGAGACACTTTAGGTTTAGGGAAGTTCATGTGCTCAAACTGAAGGAACACAGAACATCCACAGCAATGCTAAGCAAAGGACAGCAGTGGTGGTTATGCATATATTAGACCTAAGAAGCTTTAGCTCAAAACTTTACCACCAGACATCAAGAATCAAAGACAAGGGTTATTATTTTGCCACAGTATAAATATACATGCACCCGACATGAGAAAAATCTAACATTATAACTCATATATTGGCAGAGCTGAATAAAGAAATGATTCTTTCCATATACTAAATCCAGCAGACAGGACACCTGTGAAAATTAATAAAACATCTTTGCTACTTACAGACAACAACACAGAGTAAATGACTATGATTCATGGCAAGCACATTGTCCAGGGCTCAGGAAGGCTATACATGAAGAATGGGCTCTAATCTCTATATGCTCCAAACAGCTCTGCAGTTGATAAGTGCAGGGGAGCAGCCAACTTGTGTCTATACCCTTAATAGATGAGATGAAACAATCAAACATAGTAGGACAATGTGTTCCAAGAGGGACAGGAATGGACTCAAAGCTTCCCTGGCCAGAACAACATGTAGCTGCTGAGTCAAAAGAAGTCATTGGTAAGAAACATAAGCCAAAAAAAAAAAGGGGGGGGAATGTAAAACTCCTTCAAAACACCTTTCTGATCACAATGAAATATAGAAAATAGTAGAAGGAAAAGTGGGAGGTTTGCCAATGCAGAGTTGAGCAATGTGTTTCTGCAACACCAGTGGGTCAAAGATGAAATTAAAATAAAATTGCAAAACATCTCGAAACAAACAGAACATATCAAAACATACTAGACTCAGAAGAGACAGAGACAGCATTAAAAGTTTATAGTGACAAAGATTTACATTGTAATAGGAGAGAGATCTCGAATAGACAACCAAATTCATATTTTAAAATGAAATGAACAAATCAAGCCAAAATTTGGGAGATGCAAACAAATAACAGAATTTAGTGAAAATAAGAGAACACAAAACAAATGTGTGTGTATATATATATATATATATATATATATAAAAATATATATGTGTGTGTGTGTGTATATATATATATATACACATACAGAATGGATTGATTTTCTGGAGAAACAAACAAAATGAATAGTTAATGACAAAAGGAGAGAAAACACATATCAACTAAAATGTAGAGAGAAATGAAAATGGAGATATAGCAATTGGTGCCATAGAGACAAAACTCATTGTATAAAAATTCTATGAAAAAGTATGCACTAGCAAATTGAAAGTTCTATAAATAGTCTACCATGGCTGCATCATAGTGAAATATAAAATAACACATGTATGACTCATGAGAAGACTGTACCTAAAGTTTAAAAAAAAAAAAAAAAAAAACCTCAATGAAGAGACTTTATGTACTTCACGGGTTAATTCTATCAAATATTTAATTAATGCCAACAATTCATAAACTCTTGCCAAAATCTGAAGGGAAAACATACTTCTAAACTTACTTTACAACCTCAGCATCATCTTAATACCAGAGTCAAAAACATTACAAGCAAAGAAAAACCATACGCAAGTGCTCCGTATGAACCTGGATGCAAACTTTCAATAAAATGCTAGAAAATGAAGCCACACAGCAAATTTAAAACCATGGACCATTACCAATAAATTTAGCTGTGGAAGGTAAGAAAGAATAAGTATAGAAAAAGCAGTCAGAATAATGCACATTAATAAAACAAATGATGAAATCAAATGATCTCCATGCATGCAAAAAGACCTGTCAATATATTCATTATTTTTTGTAATAAAACATTCTCAACAAACTATGAATGGAAGGAAATTACCTCAATATAGTTCAGATCTAAAAGCCCAGAGCTAACATTATACTCAATGGTGAAATTTTTAAACTTCCCTGCTAAGACCAAAAATGAGGAAGAATGCAGTCTTGTTACTTCTAGTCAACACAGAATTGGAAACGGCAGACAAATAAATTAGAATAAAAAAAGAAAAGACATTCAAATTTAAAAAGAAAAGTTAAAATTGTTCCAATTTTAAAATAGCATAATCTTGTATGTAGCCAACTCTAAAGACCCAACACAAAAACGTCACAAAAACTAATTTATGAGTTCCACAAAGTTCTGGGATTAAAAAATCAATACACAAAAGTCACTTGTATTTCTGTTAACAGACTCACCCAGGATGAAACTAAAAATTAATCACAGTGATCACAGAATCAAAAAGAATAAACACTTAGGAAGAAACTTTAAGAAAGGAAAATTAAAATGCTGATGTGTATTTTTGCAGCAATGGAAAAACGATAGAAAATTACAAAGGTTCAAAAATCATAACAGTCTTGAGCAACAAGAAGAAAGTTAGAAGCAATTTCTAATTTCAAAGAACATGCACAAAACTATAAAATAGAATATAATCATACAAACACAGATACACAGAAGAAAATCAACAAACCACAGTTCAATTCAGGTGTATATAATTAACTAAACTGCACCAAGAGTAATAAGAAGGCAAAAAAAAAGACTAGGATAGGCTCTTAAATAAACAAAGTTTGTTGCAGTAGTGGCACACATACCTTGGTGATAACCAACAGCTCTCTAACTGGACCTAAGACCCACTCAACAAAAGAGAAGTCATAAGCAGTAAAAATATTTGAGCTACTCAGACAAGCAAAGTCATGGGTCTTGGAAGAGAACCTACTACTTTGCTTTAAACCAGCACAATCCCTAACTGCATTCTAAATATTTTTTTTGTGACTACAGGTAAGTGTAGGTCTTACTCTGCACCAAGAAAACCTCTCTTTGCAACAGAAAAAGACCATTCTAGAAAACTATAACCAATAAAAATGCAGAGGTGTACTGCACAGTCCTAAGAGATACAACTGCAGTAATACTCTTTAACCTAAAGCTCAGGGAACATTGTAGAAGACAGAGAGAAAAAATGTGAAAGAGCCAGAGGCTAAGGAAGTTTGCTGTATGATTGTGTCTACTAAAAATGTCGGAAGCTATACCCATGAAGTCTTACCAAAATGTCAGCCTAACATGACCTGACCAAGGATAAGATCAGCAAACATACTAATATGGATGGGGGAAAGTTCGTGAGGCTTCAACCCCAAGACAAAGACCTTCAAGCAATTACCAAATGGTGAGAAAGGAAGTTAGGCTTCTCCAGGGAAGAGCACAAGAATTGGTTATCTAGTACCAAATGGTCAGCCCTGAAACATCTATGCAAGTAGCTTTATGAGTAGGTTGTACTTAAGTATTTAGTAACATGTATGTGTGTGTATGTGTGTATGTTTTAAACATATACATATAACAACAATTAAAGAAAAGCCACAAACTTGAAAGAGATGAGAGAATACATGCAAAGGGTTGGAGAAATAAAACCAAAAATGAAAATGATGTAATTGCATTATAATCTCAAATAATAAATTAAGCTTGAAAATGAGTTTCATACAAAAAGAATGAAATTTGATTCCTTCCTCACATTATTCACAACAGTATATTCAAAATGGGTTTTGGATTCAGATAAGACCTAAAACTTTAAAATTTGTAGAAGAGATCATAAAGGAAAACTTCTTGATGGCTATGACCCCAAAAGTAGAGGGTCAAATGAAACTGCTGCCCAGGCAAGGAATCAGCAGAGCCAAAGGCAGACTACAGGACAAGAGAAAATGTCTCCAAACCATATTACAGCAAATTATTGATATCTAAAATATATAAGAAACTCTTAAACTGATCAACAACTTAATATTCAAAATGGGACTATGGAACTAAATAGATATTTTACCAAAGAAGACTTACAAATGCTCAACACACACACACACACACACACACACACACACACTCACACACACACACACACACACACAGAGAGAGAGAGAGAGAGAGAGAGAGAGAGAGCTGTTTAATATCATAGATCATAAGAGAAATGCAAATCTAAGCCACGGTAAGAGATAGGAGATTTTTACCTTTCATACTATTCTTATCAAAAACAGAGGGAAAGAGAAATTATGTGACCAGCTTGGAACCTTGTAACATGTTGGGGAGAGTATAATCTCCCAGGCTGCTATGGAAAGAAGTGAAGTTTCCTCACACAAAATTAAAGTGAGAAATCCCATGATCCCACAAGACAATGAGTCTTCTGGATGTTAATCCTAAAGAGCTAAAATTGAGAAGTCAAAGAGATATTTGTGCCACGTCCATTGTAGCCTTTTCCACAAGAGTCAAGTGTAGATATAGCCCAAGTGTCTACTGATGGCTGAGTGAATTAAGAAAAGGCAGCATTTACAATGAAACAACAGCCATCAGTGTGAAACAAGGAAACCCTGGAATACATGGCAATCTGAATTCACCTGAAGAACATTACTCTAAACTAAACAGGATAATCTCAATGTTTTAGTCCTGAATGATCCCACTTCTCTATGCTATTGAAATCAGCAAAATTCACAGAAGCCAACAATAGAGTAATGGTTGCCAGCATCTGAGGAGAAGGATATGGGGACCTGCTAAACAATATACATAAAGCTAATTAAACACAATGAATAAATTGAAGATATCTGTAACATAACTTCGACCTTTTAATAACAACTGCATAATACATCTTAAAATTTGTTCAAAAAGTGAAACTGTTAAATGTACTTACTATTACATTAAAATTAGAAGAAAAATCATTAGGATTATGGCAAGGAAGGCTACTGAACATTGCCAATCATTATGAAATAATTTCCCAGGGATAATGTGGAAAATGCCATCATTTATAATATTTGAAACTAGACTGAAGAAAAACATTCAGCTACATGCAATTGACCTTGTTATCCTAGCAAGGATGACAGGATCAGGCCCCATAAGCATGAGCTAAGACACCAGAAGATTCCTTGGCCTATGAATATCCTGCCACCCACCCACTGCTCTGAAGGATGAAATGAGAAGACTGGGCCAGAACTGGTGACTCACATGAGCGAGACTTGCTCAGCATGTTCCTGGCTCTGTGACAGTGTCCCAGGGGACTAGTCAACCAGTACTCACAGATGTGACCATGCTTCCATCTCAGTGAACCTCTCAGGGAATACACCAGGCCCTTCTCCACTATACCTAAATATTTAAAGTGGTCTGTAGAATTTTTCTCCTAAAATTAGAAATAAGCCATGTAGGAGTCTATATCACATAAATCTCTGTAAAACCAAAAGCAACTTAGATCAGCCAACAATAGCAAGTGGTGGTCCAAGGACCCAGTCTGGTGCATAGCTTGCTACTCAAGCCTTTGATAATATTAAATCAAGCATCTTCAAGATAAAATATGGAGATATTATTTTCTTCTCCCGCTCCCCCCCCCTTTATGGTCTGGATTAGACAAAGAAGAAAAGGATGGATGTGTCAAGAATTCATGAATCCAAGCCAACATATCACACAGTGAAGTGTGGTTCACTGTGGGACCATGAAAGGATGATTTGGTTTCTGGTAGAGCACAGGCTTAGATATAGCCAGAGACCCAACAGGTGTCCATTGCCTGTGAGGGGCCATGCCTCTAGATTCCAGACTCCTGACACGCAGTCTAAGACCTCCATTTGATCTGTGCTGTTTAGTCACGCAGGGCAATGCAGCTCCTCCCAAAAAGGTTTGTGTCACCTAGCACAGGTAGAGGGTGTGACTATAGGCCTCAGCCTCAAGAGATTTCCATATTAATAAGATACCTGAAGGCCAGAGGGCGTAGCCAATTACTTATTCCTTTCCAAGACCCTCCTCCCTTCTCCCTCCTCCCTCCTCCCTCCCTATTTAAGTCAGGCCCACTCTGACCTAAGGGAGGGTGTATCCATATTCAACTACCATCCGTCTTGAAAATAAAGCCTGTAAAACCCACGGACTTCCACGTGTCTTTTGGGGGCCCACCATGGGGGAACCGTGGAGAACGTCTCAACTACCGAGCTGTGTCTAATCTCCCATGGAGAGCTTCTCTTCTCTGTGGCAGCTGTTCTGCCACAGAGGCCCGCCTCTTCAAGCAAGCTAGCCCCGAATAGAGACCACCAGCCTCTGGGCCCACTTAAGAGCCCTGTCCCCTGTGGAACCTCAGACTGAGTTCTCTCCCCTCTTGGGGGCACGCCAGAAGCTTCTCATAGCCCAGCGCCCACCCGGTGCAAAGTGGAACCAACTCAGTCAAAGATCCCACGCTTCTGCTTCTCTCCAGAGGCACACCACCCTAAGGCGCCCAAGAAGAGCAAAAGACACGCAGGACCCACAACTCTGCCCAACAAGAACCCACACCCGCGCACCCACGTGCAAACTAATCATTCCCCGCAGTGCACCACACGTCTATGGCACCAGTTGAAATGGTTAATCTCAGTTGTTGATTCCACAGAACTCCAGATCACCTAGGAAACACACCCATGGACATGTCTTTTTTCATGTCTTAGTTAAATCTCTCTTTTCACAGAGATTTAACTAAGGGGGAAAGACCCATCCTGAATGTGTGTGGCAGCATTGGTCCGGCGAGCGTGTCCGGCGAGTATACATAAAGAAGAAAGCTAGGGGACTCCAGGGTTCACCTTTCAATGCTTCCTGACTGTGTATGTGATGTGACCAGCTGCCTCAGACTCCAGGGACCACAGCTTTAGCTATCCTCTGTTGTACTTTCAAACTCTGAACCAAAACAAATTTGTACTCCCTAGAGTTGCTTTTATCAGGATTTTGTCAAAGCAGCCAGAAAAGTAACTAAGACCCTCAGTCTATGGCAGCTAAACATGGAGGCACAAAGATCAGGGAGAAAGGAGTTCAAATCACTGATTTTCTGTTTACAGGCTGTGTGACCTTTCATGAAGTAACCTTAGGGGAGTTTTGTAATCTGTTTAAAATTACATCAAATTATTCTTATAATATTATTTAAATAAATAAAATATTTCTAAATTTTTGTCTCACTTAGAAAACTCTTACAAGTAACGAATAAATTATTTCATGCAAGTTACTTAATACAGTACCCAGTATAGTATTATATGCACATAGAACTTCCTACTATAATGAATACTATTTAAAAAAAAGATTAAGCCTTGGGGAGGGGGGAGGGCAAGTTTCCAGGGCTAACTATGAAGCATTAACATTACCAGTGCAGTTTTCTCCAGGAGCTCCACAAAGAGAGCCATTGGTTTCAGGTGTACTGGTTGTGTTACCATCTGCTACCACGCAGTGGAGAATCGCAAGACCTGCAGATTCAAAACAGAACCAGAAAACAAACTTGAAACTTGGCTTAATGTGAAGTATCCCTTAAATGTCATAGCCCACTGTAGAAAGAAGTAAGCCTGTGGCTTCCATTGCACACTGTCCTCTCCCAACTAAGAAGAGGATCACAGAGTACCATGTCTTGCTCAGCCCAGCGTAAAGACAGAATTTTCAAGTCAGTACTATTTCCTGTACTTACACATCTTCACGGAGGAGACTTGGCTGTAGCCAAAGCAGAGGCTCATCACAAAAGCAGAGAGTAGAGGGATGGGAGGGGAGTACTGTCACCAGATAGATACGAAGATGCAGACAGAATAATTAATAAACGCCCCTGGCAAAGGATCTAGTACATTCCCCACAGCCACAATGCTCTGATATTTCTCAGAGATTAACTTTCCAGCATACTTCCATTGTGGGGATGGCAAATAGATATAAATCCATGGGGAAATTTGTTGGTGATATTAAACCAGTGTTTCATGCATGATAGGCAAGCCCTCCACCATCAACCCGAACTCTCACCTCACCATGATGATTCTTTAAGAATTCTAGGCCCCTTAACTTAATAGTCTCTAAAGAGAAGTATGTTGTGGTTGGAATGGTGAGAAAAACAATAGCTGGTACTTGTGTTACTGATGATTCAAGTATGAGAAGTCATATACGAGACAATCAAGGAAACTAGCACTGTCTGGGTATTAGATCCTACTAAAGAACTGCTGTAAAGTTGTCAAAATGCAGTAATAGCATTGTGTTTTATATTAAGAATTAATATATCATAAGTATGTTTAAATATTCATTAATGAAAGAAGGTACCTAAAATTCACATTATTATTATTATTATTATTATTATTATTATTATTTTTATTATTAGTGGTGGTGGTGGTAGAGCAGTAGTACCATTATTATTTTCGATATTGACAATCAATCCTATGGCCTTTGGAATGCTGGGAAAGTACTCTACTACTGAGCCAAACTAGCCTTGAGTTTTATTTTAAAATAACCTATTATGGAAATGCAGCACAAGAGGAGGAAAGAAAGGCAAAGATGAAGTAAAATATGACACATGTTGACAGTTATTGAAGCTGAATGTTAGATGGGTCAGAGTTTATTATGCCAGTCTTTCTGGTTCACATGTGTCAGAAATGATGAAAGGAAGACTGAATAGCACAGGGTAGGCAAGACTAGAGGAGGACCAGAAACATGGCTTGGGGATTGGCTGCTCCTTAGCTCAAGACCTTGTTGACAGTGTTAAGAACATGAAATATGTGTTAAGGATACAGATCACTAAATGCGCCCTGGCATATACTCAGTGTAAATTGCTTCATTATTAAGCAGCTGACAGGAATAATAGGCATTGTACATCTGGCCAACAGTTACTAAGCAACATGTTCTCCAATTCCATTCAATTCAACAAACAAACATGAGCCTCTGGAAATAACTGGGTGGTTAGGATACTCTCGACCCTCAAGATGCTCTGAAGCTGCATCGCAGATAATGGGCCAACCAATTAACCGTGACACAATAGCATGCCGGGAGACAATGTCTAACAAATCATAATGTCAAGACTTTCCAAAAACACTCTTTATAATGGCAGTTTTGCCATTTATCAAATTGGAAAACATTGTTTTAAAGAAAAAGAAAGTACCAAATGTTGGAAAAATTGAACAGAAAATGGAGACTCAAATCTGTTGGTGATGGGCAAATTTGCCTTTGTTTTCTAGAGAGCAATTTGACACAAACCATAAAAACAGAAGTAAGTAAACAGTGCAATTCCTTATGCCCAGTAGTTACAAACTAGTAAATTCTCCTAAGAAAATAGCACAGGATATATACAGAATGAATTATCTACAAAAGTCTCTGTGTGACATACATTAGAAAACATTACAAGTTATTTAAAGGGGAAGCTGGGGGTTTGGTTCAGTGGATAAGAGTTCTTGCTAGGCAAGTGAAACCATAAAACTCCAGGCCACCAGCCCAACTCCAGGTTCTGTCAGGGAATAAGATGTTGAATGATTGAATGATAGAGTTGGATACCCAACATAATCTTCCAGCTTCTATGAAGTTGTACCACACCACACACACACACACACACACACACACACATACACACACCCACCTAAGTATATAGCAATACAGAATTAATCAAGTGTATTTGACCTACCTTTCTGCAATAAAATGCTAATCAGTCATGAAAATGGTGTTAAAAATTAATAGTACACTTCAGTATATTTCCAAATAATAAAACAGACTGTGAAATGATAATTTATGGTGGCACTGGCGGCAGTGGTGGTGTTGCTGGTGTGTGTGTGTGTGTGTGTGTGTGTGTGTGTGTGTGTGTGGTGTGCATGTGCGTGTGCGTGTGCGCGTGCACGTGCACATGCATGTGCATATAAAGTACATTTCTTTGTTTATCTAAATAGCCAAAAGATCGGTAAACAGGAAATTGATCCAGCTAATTGGAAAATCTTTTTTTTTTAATTTTATCTTTAATTTTCAATTTTTTCTAAAAGAATATTTTGTTTGTTGCAACAGGAGAAAAATGAGTGAATCTTCTTTTTAAAATCTTGACTTGGTCACCAAACTTCTGTTATTTACACTTTTCCCTCCAGCACTTGCTCCTCCCTTCCTAGAACAATCTGAAGCAAACACATGTGGGCTCCTCAAGCTCAGGAACTATAGACAACTCATCTTTGTAATCTAAAAGTATGATGTATAAAGAGTTAGTAAATAAACAGTTTAGTTTTAAAATGTTTTCAAATCCAAAAAATCCCAGCAGCAGATTCTACTGGGAAACAATAAATCACATTTAAATCATTTCTAAATTCCAACTCAAGAGCTGGTATTTCCCCTGGGACAAAACAAGGAAGCCTTAACTCCGTAGTTCATTTACTCTGATAGTTCAAAAAGAAATAGAAAAAAAAAACGAGGGAAAGAGGGAGAGTAAGGAGAGAACAGTCTGAGAAGATGGCTCAGTCAGCAAAGAGCCAGCCACACAGCTAGGAGGACCCAAGTTCTAATCCCCTGACACCCATGTACAACTTCAGCATTGTAGTATGTACTTGAAACTCTGGTGCTGGGAAAGAACAAAGAGACAGGTACCCATGGAGCTTGTTGCCCAGCCAGTCTAGCCAATTGGTGAGCTCTAGTCTCAGTGGAAAGCACTGTCTCAAAGGTAAGATGGAGAGCAACAGAGAAAGATGCCCAACATCAACCTTCAGCCTCCACGTCCACTCACATATGCACACACACACACACACACACACACACACACACACACATACATGTGCACATGTAATTATTGTAAAGAAATGAAAGAAAGAAGAGGGAAGGAGAGAGGGAGGGATTGATGGAAGGAGGTCAGTCTAAATCTAGTAGAGATTCAATATCTAAACTGAAAGGGGAAAAGTTTACTTCTCCGGATATTTATAAAGGTTGAATTTTATAAAAAAATAATAATAATAATAATTGGCTTAAAATACTTCACAATTTTTATCTTGCTGCCTTTATTCCTAGAATTACTTATAATTCAATCCATTAGTCTCCACTTCTATCTAATGGAGAGAACATTGATTGCATTGAGATTGCCCAATTATTCAGACACTTGATCAGGCTAAGTCCTATGGCCAGGCTCCTTCTGATAACCCCCCACTCCACCTTCTGGCCTCAGTTGACAAAAAGGCCACCAGCCTCAGAGGTGGAGACAGGACCAAGAAAGGAGGTCTCTTCCAACAAGCCAGCATCCCATGTAAAAAGAGTGTGCAAACAAGCCAGCATCCTGTGTAAGAAGAGTGTGCAGACAAGCCAGCATCCTGTGTAAGAAGAATATGCAGACAAGCCAGTGTCCCGTGTAAGAAGAGTGTGCAGACAAGCCAGCATCCTGTGTAAGAAGAATATGCAGACAAGCCAGTGTCCTGTGTAAGAAGAGTGTGCAAACAAGCCAGTGTCCCGTGTAAGAAGAATATGCAGACAAGCCAGTGTGCCATGTAAGAAGAGTGTGCAGACAAGCCAGCATCCTGTGTAAGAAGAGTGTGCAGACAAGCCAGCATCCTGAGTAATAAATGTGTACAGAACAGCATGCTCTCTACCTCTACTGCCATGCAAACCATCTTCAGCTAAGAACCAGGGACAATGCACCCACCTGAAAGAGAAGCATTTCCTTGGCCTGAACAGACTTCAACAATTGAGAGAAGGCAGTTCCTTTCAAAGTGAACTTAGTCCTTCCATCTTTTTAAAATATTATTAATTATTCTTTAATCTTTTCTTATAGTCCAGTCATTATCCCACTTCCAGTCTGCCCTCCAACTGTTCCTCATCCCATTCCTCCTCCCTCATCTTCAAGAGGATGTCCCAACCCCCACCCCACCAGACCTCCCCACTCCCTGGGGCCTCAAGTCTCTCAAGGGTTAGGTGTGTCTTCTCTGAGTCCAGACCAGGCATAGAACCTTCTTCAAGGACCTGGCAGGAATGAAGAAACAGGAGGCCTTTAAGTACCACAGACCCCATGACATTTGCTGTGCTCGTTTTAGCTCATCATGGGACTTTGGGTTTATGATCTGTAAGAAGAGGCTGAGAAATCAGCAGAGCATTCACAAAACCAGTCACTAAAGGATACTTTACAAAGAACACTCTTGTTCCATCCATTAGTCAACATATATTCATTAAGCACTTGTGCTTGATACTGACACAAAACACTGACAGCTCAAAGATAAAAATATCACAGCTAACCTCATGGATCTCATATTCTGCTTTTGAAAGATGCACACGTCACCAAGGTGCTGTACAATTAGTAGTGTGAGCGATGACACAGGAGAAAGTCCGAAAGAGAATCAACTCTGCCTCGTGCCAGAGCTTTCCTGTAGGAGCCAAGGTTTATGATGAGTTTTTAATGGGGAATAAATGACTTTTAACGTGTCAATTAATTACTTGCTAAAAAATATGTGCAAGCAAAATAATCACTGTGCTTTCCTGCTGCAGCAGTGGTTAGCGTTCATGTAGTTATCATAATGCAAATATTGATCATTTCTCACAAAAGCTATTATAAAATTAGAGGCAATAATTAGCCAGCCTCCACTACCTAGGTCATGTGATAGTGGTTAGTCAGTTCCTAACACTTTGATTATCTGCTGTCAGGGTAGGCATGCTGGCAAATAGAACATTATCTTGAAGAAGAAGGAAGAAGAGGAGGAGGAGGAGGAGGAGGAGGAGGAGGAGGAAGAGGAGGAGGAGGAGGAAGAGGAAGAGGAGGAGGAGGAAAAGGAAGAAGAGGA
>JANHMN010000007.1:849604-863684 GCA_030674055.1 Rhabdomys pumilio | reverse complement strand
GAAGAAGAGGAGGAGGAGGAAAAGGAAAAGGAGGAGGAGGAAGAGGAAGAGGAGGAGGAGGAAAAGGAAGAAGAGGAGGGAAGGAAGGAAGGAAGGACAAAAGAGAGAAAGAGAGAAAGAAATAAAGAAATAAGGAAAGAAATAAAGAAATAAGGAAAGAAAGAAAGAAAGAAAGAAAGAAAGAAAGAAAGAGAGAGAGAAAGAGAGAGAGAGAGAGAGAGAAAGAAAGGAAGTAAGGAAGGAGGAAAGAAAAAACTGGAAAAATCTTAGGAAATAAGACCTTAAAAAAATTCTACTACACTGTTTAAGGAAATTCAAGTTCTAGCTTAAAATAAATAGAAAACAGCCTATTGATTTTTTACTGATCACACCATTGACCTCTGAGGCAGGATACATCTTTTTTATGGGAGGTTCTACACTGTGGGTTGATTAAGTGACCTTGCCTTTACCTTCTATTTGTCAGTGGTGTCCAGTGCCCCTCTGCCCACCACATCTGAACTGTCACTATGTAAAATGTCTGTACATCACCAAATGTCCTTAGGGTCAGGGGAACTACTCCAGGGGAAAATCTGATTCTCTCCAACCCATTTAATATACTTTAATCTTAAGTGCAGCTTGCATTTTTTACCATATCCCTTTAATGTGAACCAATTGCACACTGCACAGCCGTCAAGGCTAATGCTGTGACTTCATAAGGTTTGTTTTTTTTTTTAAGTATTACCGTCTCATGAAAAGATCCCAGAGTCAATTATTAGCTCACTATGTGACTTTGAGCTAATGAAGAAAATTTCTATTTCCCAAAGAAAACCTTGGATAATAGGTTTTCTGCTCATCTCATAATCTATTTCATGAAATTCAATGAAAAATGAGAATTTTTAAGAATCATGGATCGTTCAAGTTACCAATGTATTTATGAGACAGAGAATGCACTATGTTCATGGAAAGTCTTGGCCAAAAGTTTGGTAAGTATGTAGAAAGCATAAAACTCCCAATCAAGAACATCACAGACTATGTTTACCAAAAATTTTGAAGGTTTTTAAATATCCTACCAACTCTAAACTCAGAAAGTATCCTTTTAAAGCATCCACTAAAGCCATATTTAAAACTGCAGTGGAAGAATCCTGTCTGCTCTAAGACAGGCCGATATCAAGACCAATTATGTATGCTATCGGTCACAGTCATTTGCTCATTCAAACCTGTGACTTCTCTACAACTCTACAAATGTCTTTGTCTGTGTAGCTCATTTTTCTTGCCCTTTCTCTTTAGAATCACCTAAAAATAACATATAGCCTCTCTTTCCCAAAGAAATTACGAAATATTTGTATCTGGCTACTAAGTTTCCCTGTGAACTCTCCTCAAGCTAAGCATACTGTCTCCTTCAGGCATATTTCATTAGATATGTCAAAAGCCTTGCCATCTTCCTGTAAATGCAAAGTACCACCCAACATGGTCTTTAAAGGACAGATTTGAGTGGGGTCTCAGCCCCAATACTTCAAATAATGCAAGCCCAGAATCTATCAGCCCCCCTGGGCTGTCACAATAAATAATGGTATTTTATTCTGCCTACCATAAAACACACCTACAAAATTCTTGTGTTGCTAGGAAGCAGTGTCTAGATGGACATGTTTTCTCTCTGTTTCTGTTCTCTTTTGCTTCATCTTTTGTATTTCATCTAAGCTGACAGGTTGTGTGTGTGTGTGTGTGTGTGTGTGTGTGTGTGTGTGTGTGTGTGTATTCCTTTTTTAAATGTATTGTATGAAGCTTTAACTGTCAAAGAGTTTAGAACTTTTGCTTTTGCTTTTGGACTTTTTTATTTAGCCTATCAAATATTCCACTTCACATGATCTATAGAATTTCTCAGGTGCACAAAAAGAAAACAATAAACACAGAGTAAAATAAAGGTACATGGTTAGCTATACTTGCTAAGTGACTAGAAGTTGAGTTTTTATTTCTGGAGTTAGTTTTAAAACTAGTCTTACTCATAAAATTCAAGGGAAATGGGAAAGAAATCGAGCCCTACTTCAGCTGAGTCTAAGACCATCTACATGAATACACTTTGAGATCGTCAAGTTAGAAAAAATTACAGAATGTATTAAAGTCTTATCCCCATCAGTCAGCATGGGCAATGAAGTCAGTAGGGACAAGGCAAGCATTGAGAAGAAGGCCACCAGACAGGCCCATGACACAGCCTCAATGTCAGTGCTGGTGCTGAGGTAAGTAGCAAGCCAGCTGGATCAACTCTTTAAAAACGATCATATATGACCAACTTACACAGCAAGTGTATGTTGTATTTGCTCATCTCTGAGCTGAATTTTCCATTTTGAAAGCCAAGAACATTTAGTGTTTTAAAAACAAGTATCAGAAAATGTTCATTTATATCTCTCTTAATGATTAAAGACTTCTTAGCTACATTGCCGGCCTCTGCTTATCTACTGAATTCAATTTCTACTGTAAGACCGATTTTTAAGATTTAAATCACACTCCATGTCCCATTAAGGGCTGGAAGACTATTTTACACTTATGCCCCTAGGACTTCATTCATTAAAGGGAAACAGTATTGACCAACAGGACAAGAGCAGCTCTGGCATCACAGGGAGCAGGACTTGAGTTCTAGATCTACATTTTAATTGATAGGTTTGTGATTATGATTGCTACTAACCATGGAGCTTAAGAGTTCTCCATATAAACCTAACTCTCAGGTCAAGACAGGAAGTTAGCTATGTACTTAAACGAAGAGGGGGAAGGAAATTATGAATTTTAACTACAGTAGATGCTTTGTGCATTTATAGAAAGCTATATCCTCAGCTTCATAAATGGTAAATGGGTATTGACTAATTTCTACATTGTGAATGTAATTTTACTTGTACATAAAAATGTTTAAATCAATGCAAGGAGGAAAACTGTAAGCATCGGAGGGCTTTTCCCATAGCGTCTTCGTTGCTAAAAAGAGAATTAGAATCTGATATGAGTGAGTTGAGTGGTTCCCAGGTCCAGAAAGAAGCCGTATCTAACATCCAGCTGGAAACAGTGGGAGGGTGGAGATGCTGTTTAACACTGGGCTTGTGCTTGACTAAGATAAAAATTGTGAAGTGGGTGAAATTTAGTATTTGTGCTCTCCTGTAAAAAAAACAAAATCAACTTCTCTTCTACCTTTTCTATTGCTGTCTCTCCGTGTGGATAAACTATGCCCTTGTAAATACTTCCCTGAATATAAGATATCATTTAGTTTGTCTCAAAGCAAACCCCTAAGAAGAGAAATTAGCTCAGAACTTTTCTTAGAATCTAGACTGAGACAAAGATTACAGGTTACAATCCCAAGGTCATGAAAATGATGGAAAAAGAAAGGAAGGAGAGAAGGGAGGAACTAGAATGTTTGTCTTCATTGGATCACACAAGGATAAAGGAGTTCCCCCAGATGGTGTGTTTACCCACACATAGACCACATCAGTGGTTCCAACAGTCACTGGATCTAACATATGCTTCAGGAAAACAGTAGGAAAGAGAAACATATTGACTCATGCATGTTCATCACAGGTTCCCACTGACAAAATTCCTTCTGCTAATTTCCTCAGGTGGATAAGAAACTGACCAATAGGGAAGGAGACAGTGGAAGAGCTCATCGGTTGACCCACTGCATTCCAGCACAGGAACCCAGGTAGCAGGACACCTCTTAGGAAACAGTGAAAAAGTGTCCTAGGATGTTCTTTCAAATGATTTTATCTGGAAAACCTCCTATCCTATCAAACTGAAAGATGGTCTTCTGGTTTTTCAGAACCTGAAGGGAAAGCCTGGAGAAGGGGAAGTAAGGGGAACAGAGACATCACAAATATGTCACCTTCATTCAAAATCAGGAAAGTAAAATACAAACATGTCTTCCTCCAATGTGAAACTGTTCTCAATTAAAGGTACAATATCTTAGTGTTTAAAAAAGACTAAGAATAATAGATAATAGCAGTTTTAACATAGAACATTTCTCCAAAGTGCTGGTTTTAAAGTCCAGCATGGGATGTAATTTAATAACCTGTCACATGTAAACTACATATAACATAACTCATACACTGAAAAACTGTTGGCACTCAATAATGCCTTTGTTAGTTAGTCAACCTCATTCCTGGTTCACCCTTCCCATTACTGAATGGAAGATGGAAGACTAGCTTGAATGAAAATCTTGCTACAACTTTGATCGAGTTTCTTAAATGACCAGTTATCAAAATTTGATTTATTTTGATCCCCATTCCTTTATGATTATCATGAGACCAGATACTCAGGCATGCTATCACTTTAAATAAAAATTTCTGAGCCCACTGAATTGTTATATTAGCTAGAAAGGAGGAGAAAGAATCAAGAGAAGAGGGCAATTTATTTCTAAGAAGGATTGTCCAAGCTCACAGGAAGAAGGAATTGTGCAGTTGGCTTCTGGATCCAGCAGAAGCCCAATTTCTACCTGTAGTAAAATAAGCCCCCTTAGTGGCATGGATGTTATGGGAGTAATCACTCACTTTTTTGCTTGGATTTAAGGCCTGCTCCATGAGATTGAAACCATACTTGACACTGACAGTAAAACCAAGAACCTGGTACTAGATAGGTAGTTGGAATGGGAAAACTTACCATGATTATTCTAGTAAATAAACATAGCAGAATAAAATGAGTCCAGATGGCATATGGCTATACCCATAGACAGCAGTGCAGCATTTAGCCTTTATCTGAGAAGCTTCTTCCTGAAGTTGTAATTAACACAGAAACACACAACTAATGAGCATGAGGAAAATAAGAGACTCAAGTACATTCACCCCTCACTGGGATCTCTATAACATACTGTTTCTTCGAGGTTTAGGGATCTGTGCAGAAGAAAAGGCAGAAGGATCGTAATAACTAGAGGTGGTGCATGCCTTCAAGGAAACAGCATTTTCCAGACAAGCCAGGTGCACATGTCAGTCAGAGAGACTGACAGCATGCACAAGAACTACGAGTGCCAGACAAAATATCAGCACAGAGAAAAAGAAGCCAGCTTGAAATCCCACCTTTATCCAAGAAGCTATTTGCAATTGATAGCTTCTATGGGAGGAAATAGTTTTTCTTCAATGGAAGATAAGAGGTATATCAGCCACACTTCAAGACATGCTCAATTCTCAAAAGTCATTAGCCAACACAAATTGAACTCAATGGTTTTATTTTCTTTTAAAAAGAAGAACAAGAAGCTGGCTGTGTAGGGTAGGGGAGGGGGTATGGCGGGAGCTGGGGGAGGAGAAAACATAATCAAAATACATGATATGAAATTCTCAAAGAATAAATAAAATGTACTTTAGATGAGTTTGAGTAAGCCAATTCCCATTACCATTCACCAGTCATTATCTTTATCAGTAAAACTGTTCATAAAGACTAAAAATGAAAAGAAAGTAAAGCACATTGTATTGGGAATACATTTCAAGTGCAAGGAATATAGAAAATCAGTTATACCAGGATCCCATAGAGAAACAATGTGTCAAGCTGGAGAGATGTTAAAGCAAAAGCTCCAGTAAGAAGCAGGACACTGATGAGTCAGAGGCAGTGACGCAGAAATGACTCTGTGCGTGTGAGACAATGGGCAAAGCTGGCTGGCCCAAGAAGAAATGTTAAAAAGGAGAATGTCTTGAGAATCAAGGGCCCTCTTGATGTGTGTGCTGTGATGGTGAAATAGTTCGATTGACTTTCTTGTGTGACTTTGGAAAATAAGACTCATCAGGAAGCAGCCACACATGTATGTCATAGTTGTATGGCTGCTCACCACGTCCTGAAAGACAGATCCACAATTATGAAGCCGAATGGTCTATAAAACCACTCAATCCATGCATACTCATG
Source organism: Rhabdomys pumilio (assembly GCA_030674055.1). Classification (NCBI taxonomy): domain Eukaryota; kingdom Metazoa; phylum Chordata; class Mammalia; order Rodentia; family Muridae; genus Rhabdomys; species Rhabdomys pumilio. The sequence continues at coordinate 857,846 of JANHMN010000007.1, read as the reverse complement.
ACGACTACTGTTGGGTAGCAATCAGTAAGAAAGAACAAGGGGGTATCATTTGGTTGGTTTTTGTTTTTTAAAAAATGAACCGAGCCTTGCAATTATGTATACAAACGCATCTCACAATACAAAGCCACTCTTCCGGCTGTCTGTAGTTATGAACTGTCTCTAATTTATCTAAACACGAGTGAAGATTTTTTTCCCCAGTTTTTTACTGCAAAATGGTAATGTTGGGGAGGGGAGTGACCTCTAACGTAACAGTACTTGAAATTTCCATCAATCTAATTTATCAGATATAGCTGTGGTTTCTGTTTCCTTCACACTAAGGTCCAGTTGACAGTTATTATTCACCTATCAAGTCTACGGAGAGACTTTGAGAAAGAAGCATCCAAGCATTCTCAGGCGTAAGATTGCTACTATATTCCACGATGAGACCCACGAGGAGAAAAAGTCACTGAACCCAGTTTTCGGTGGAAAAAAAACTCAAATAATTTTCTGCCTCACTGTTGGCTTCCAGCTCTGATGGCTTGCTTCTTCTCATCTCAGGGGAGGCTGGCAGCTTCTTCATTTGAAGACCTTCTAACCTCCTCAAGGTAAATGGCTTCATTCTGTATTCATAAAACATGATACATCCTGAAAGCCTTTTGGTCCACCTGGTTTCTCACCTGGAGATCACTTCTGCATACTTCCCTGTCAGAACTCCACCGCTGTGCCCAAGCACAGGAAACTCACCACATCCTAGCGCATTCGATTCCATTTTTTGTTTTCAAAGTTTCATATGAGGAAGAATTCCAGGGATTAAGGTGAGACCATCTCCTTAGGCTTTAAGCTCATTGATCTAGCTTGTACTCTGAACCATGTGGAGGGAACTTTTGTAAAAAACACTTTTTCAAGAATGTTAAGTTGTCTTGGATAAACCAGAATGTATCCTTCCCAGTCCTGTTTCCTCAGAAACTTGTTTATGTGCACATTGGCTTCTTCAGTTATCTTCAGTCTGGTTTATGAGCTCTCAAGAGTCCCAGGGATGAGCACACATAGCTCACTTTTTTCATCCCCAGCAGCCATTTCACAGGGCTGATTGTCAATCCCACAAAATACTGCTGCTCTCTGCTTCCTGGCTTTCCTTTTCTTTCTTTCATCCTTAGCCCTTTCTCCGACTTACATACCACGAGTTCGACATCACCAACACTGTTTTATTTTTATTTTGTTTTGTTTGAGACTGGGGCTTACCAGAATACCTCTGGTTGGCCTTGAATTCAAAGTAATCCTCCTCTTTCAGCTTTTGAGTTGATGTACCATCGTTCCTGGTTCTGGTCTTGACTACTTTACATTACTCAGGAAAATACAGCAATCTCTTTTATGAACATATATGCAGTGCATACAAATACATTGAAATAAAGAGTTCTGTGAGGTATCTGTCTCCTCATGATCACTACAGTATTAGGACTAGTCCAAACATGGATACAATGTCTATTCTAGCAACATACAAATGAGTAAAGACAATATGATATACACAATAGGATATTCTGTATCCTTGAAAATAAAAGAAACCTCTCTACATGCGATTTTGTTTAAAAACAAGTCATTAAATCTGGTCTCCATTGGAAGGCATCAAGGAATTAAGTTCTGTCTCCAAAGGGAGAAGTATCTATCTATGTATTTATAATCACTCTATAATGAAACATTGTTCTTTAGCTAGAAATGTTTTTTAACATGTAGTCTCCTAAGATCATGTTAAAGAAAACCCTAATAGATCTGGGATGAAGCAGATGGTGTGTACTTTTCAGACTCTGGGAAAACAGCTGAGGTTCTCACTTCCTGTTGGCCTCCACAGCTCAGATGGCAGCCCTGCAGAAAAATTGCCCTCTTCCAAACATGGTGCCGTACACTTTCTTTGTCTCTGTCACCTTTGGAGTGAGCTATAATCTTTGTTTCTCCTTCCATATGTATCTGTGTCCTGCCAGTAGAACAGATGAATTCCTACACTGAGATAGTTACACACTTTCTTCTCTCAGCCAAGCTTTGATCTAGAGAGTTTTTCTTAGCCTCTGACTCACTTCGCATCTGCTCTTCTACACACTAAGAGCACTCTTAAAGAACTGTGTTTATCAACTTACTACCCTATGGAGAAACCAACATAGTGCCTTTATCCATTATTATCAGAACCCTGAGAAGCCAATGAATATGAGTTAGTGAAAGAAAAAAAAGTCCCTTGATGTTATAGAGCCTCCATACAATAAGTTGAACTTTGAAGAAAAAGAATAAAATCAAAATACAATTTTGGTTTTCTCTCTCTCTTAGGAACATGAATCAATTCTCTTAAAACATGCCATTACATTATAATCATTAAATTTTTTAATTCTATTAATTATTGAAGCATTAGTCTCTCTCTCTCTCTCTCTCTCTCTCTCTCTCTCTCTCTCTCTCTCAAAAGATGCTATGGTAGCAAGATGAACCTGTGCTAACTTCAAATGGTAAATAATCTCCAAGTATATAAAGCCGAGCAGTGAGTGATTAAGGAGCAAAGAAATTGGGCATCATGGTGTATATCTGTAATCTCAATATTCAGAAATCTGAGGTAGGAAGATTATGAGTTCAAGGCCAGCCCAAATTCTATAATGAGACCTTATCTGAAAATATCAAACAAGGAAAAGAACCATGGGTCAGATTACTGGTCCAGACCTTTGATTAAGGTAAAACACCCCATCACTGAGCAGCAGTGAGCAAGGCAAAAGCCAGAGTGAAGTTTTCCTTTGTATTTAAACAAATTCACCACATAAAAATCCATAAAATATTTTAAAGTTTTACTTGTCACTAAAATGACTTTATATGAATTAAAAAATCACTTGGCTCCAGTTCCTAAGAACCCCAAGGAGGAAGCTGTATCAAGAATTCAGCATCCTGATTAAAGGCTTTATTTTAGAAAGTCCTTCCTTCTGTAGTCAGTATTTCCCTCAATACATCACAAAGCTAACTTCGTAATCTAGGCATTTGAGCATTCTTCTTTTGTTGCATTCATAAAAAAAATGTATTCATCTGCCAACCTTTGAGTCATATACTCTTCTAACACTGTCATGGAAGAACTGTCTCCAGCCTCTATCATTCAGCTCTTAGATTCTCCTGGTATGAGGATCATATTTAACTTGCATTATACTCTCTTTATATATGTTATAAATTTATTTTAGAAGATAATTGTTTATAATTAAATTATTATTTTTAACTCGATGCCTAAGAGTCATGGACATACTTTAAAGTAATATTAGGTACACTTTAAAACAGTAAAATTGTAAAATTAAAATAAATTTAGATCTTTCTCATTATTGTATGCTTTATAAATAACAATAGTGCTCTCTGTTTAAGAACCAAGCATTATGCCATTATGCAAGAGCCCTACTTTGGGATAAAATGATATGTTGCTAGTGGTGATCATTAACACTAATGTCTATGAACAAACCAAATTCTGCCAGGTCATCTCTCTCAGAGACCAAGTTCTGATGCCATCTTGACATAAATCTGTCTAGAAAAAAAATAAGTGATGTTTAGCAGATCTAAAGACATAAATGCAAAGAATTATGGGAGAAAGTACAGGTTTTCTGAATTTTGGTTATCATCTCTTTCAGAGAAAGAGAGAGAGAGAGAGAATTATGGTATAAAGTTTACATTAAACACTTTGTTGCCTACTATGAGAAGATGTTGGTCTAGGATGACTTCCTGGACTAACTCACATTCATTTGCTCAACAAGTGTTTGCAGAATACTTCCTATACAGAAGCATTGTTCTAGACACTCAGATGTACACTCTAACAAGACCTCTGCTGTGGTTATGGACAAGGATTCTTGCCTTCTTTTCCTCCCAAGGTGAAGAGTGGAGCTGTTTCCTTTTTCTTCTGCTCAAGGTACAGAATCTATTGCTTCATCAGTTTAACAAATGTAATGATTCTATTTCTAGTTTTAAACTATATCTATGAAGTATTTTGAAAGTTGTCAACATATTCAGTTGTTGAGAATGCCCATACTGTTCAAGATGTATATTTCCCAATTCCTGTATTATTCTATGTTGTCCTCAGAATGACCCTGTGTCCCTAAGAGATGATAATGATTATTATTTTGAAGTAATTATCTCTGTTGTAAGCCATTGATGGAACAACATAATATTATAAATGGCTTCCTAAAGAATTTGAATTTTTCTCCTGAAAATTTGTGAAATAATATCTTTTCCATTTTTTTCTAATACTCAGAAATAAATTTTGACATTTCATCACCAACAATTCTTCCAAATTGACAGTTCTATTCCTTTTTATTTGAAGCAGTTATTTCTGTAATTCAAATAAATGAGACAATCTCATTGTGATGAGATGACTTCAAATATCAAAATCACCTTTCAAATACATTCAGCTACCGCATAATGACTGTGCCTCTTGTCAATGTCACACAGCGATGTGAAGCTCTTAACTATGTGAAAACAAAATCAGAATTGGCAGGTGAAAAAGAATCTACAGCGGTGTTTCCTACTAAGAGGGTAGATATGCATTTCATTTTTTTGCACATTTTCCTTACAAAGTCAAAGTATAGTTCTTTGGGGGGATATTTTTTGTCTCTAGAGTATTTCATAACTTGCAGGATCAGAAACATGAGAAAATCCTGATTATAATTGAGAATCCAGACTTAAAATTGCAACAAAAAAATATTAAGAAGTTATCAGTCACAATGAGGTTTCCTCTGATTTCTTATTTTCTAGTATAATAGACTATGTGTAACTAAAATTTATTGTTTGGGCTCATAGATGTTTTACAGAGATGAAGATCATTCCTGCAATAGCCTTGCTTTACTCCTATCAGGTTTTACAGTTGAAGGCAGTAAGGCTGGGAAGGGTTGAGGGACTGAGGTCTCAGAGTTAGCAATTTCCAGCACTAGGGATTACAGCCAATGGTCTGGCTAAGTCTGCTTCTTAGCTCCTATATTAATCCAGATCAGAGTGGACCTTGTCACCTCTTCTCAGTAGCAAGCAAGTGGATCTAATCTAGAATAATATAAAACAATGCCATCCCCCAACTGGCTACAGGAGCATGTGAGTGTCACATGGCTGAAAACAGACTATACCAGGGAGGTGTAGGAGTCATCCCATACATTCTAGTTTATTTAAGTGTGGCATCAGACTAGAATGTCTGGAGTGATGCTTGTCACAAGCTGAAATAAACACCTGCTCCAAGTTACCTCTATTAACCAGGAAAACCCAGGCCAGGTTCATGGGCAGGCAGGTTATGTGGGTGGATTGAAAAGCCAGAATCTTCCAAATACTCAAGATAGCCAAAGATGATGAGATGCACAGGGAGGCAACATTGCTGAAGGCAAGGAGACAGCTATGAGGAACTCCATTAAAAAAAAAAAATAAGCCAAGAATATGGGATCCCAGTTGTCAGTTTTTACACTTTGATACAGTATGGCATCTCTGGCTTTTAGGATTCTGTCTCATCCAGCAGTGAGTGCTTACCTACTAGAACTAGGAACTCACCTCACCCTTTAAAATTCATACTCAGTAATGTCAGAAACATGGACTCCTTACATGATCCCTGCATCTATATTGTTCATTTAGCTCCTGAACTAGGTGGATATGCTTTATAGATAAAATAAGTTATCAATGTTTTAGACCAGTGCCTGTTCTGTACTATATTACTGGTCACTTTTGTACTGAAGGCCAAATAAGATAAAAACTATAGAGAAGATTCTATAAAGATTGCCCCAAACATAGAGAGTAACAAAGCTGAGATTCCAAAGGCCAACCAGAGACCTGAATACTCAGCAGCATCCTGTGTCCATCAGAAGCCTAGAGGGCAAACTACTAAGAAGATACTCCAGAGGGAGTCAACTCCAAGTCCTCCACAATGTCTTCATTCAGCTGTGCTGAAGATTCTTCCGCCTTTCTCCTAGCTGGTCTGTCCTGAATCCCCTCGTGCTCACTCTAAAGGAGGGAGGAGAAGGGTTTGTGTGCCTTGGCTTACATTTAGGCAGTTGGTGGCTCTATCATCTTTATGTGTGATTTAGAACAAATGAAGAATTCTCCAGTACCAACAAGATAAAGGGGAGCAATCTCCAAAGCAAATATATTTCAATGTCCACAGAGGCTACCAACGCTGTGTTTGGTTGTTTTTCTTCTATTGGATATTAGCACAGAAATCCATGAATATAACAACTTTATGACTCTCTACTGGCGAAAAGTGTTGTTCTAATCAAATGAGAGATAAATCACCTGGCATTCAAAGAACATTTTCAACTGCCTTAGTTAAGTCCACTGTCCTCCCCTATCTCATATAATGTTTTTTCTTTCCTTGCTGTTAGATATTAGATCCAGAGCCCCAAACATGCTAGATATAAGGTATATGGCCAATATCTAAATGTTTCATTTGAAGAGCTTTTCTGACCAATCAATCTGCCCTAGAACCAAACCTATAAGACATGTACAGGACATTTGAATCTTCAACAGAAGAAATGATCTTACTTTTGCACAACCAAAGTCATTTTTTTGTGGAATGCTCTTTCACACCTGCAGGCTCATGTAGCAAGAGATGAAAAAAACAAGTCCTTCAGTATCTCTGACCTGTGGGCCACTGTTTTGCAACATGAAATCAAGAGGTTTACTCAGCTTGCTGGCTTTTTCACAGGGGCATGCTCACTAACAGCCATGTGTATGTGTCCCTTCATTTCACTAATTATTTTGAATTCTTGTTTTATGCCAGCCATTCTTTATTCAACCCTTCATGAGCAAATAAAGCCAAATAATAAACTCAGAAATTTTTTAAAAATATAAATGTTATATTAACAACCCATTCCTTTATACAATTTATGCCACTCTTTAAAACAAGAAAACTGAATATGAACACTGCTGTGCTTTCCAAACTCATTGTATAATTCATGCTATTAACCCAGAGATGAGTCAATAACAATCTACATATCCTTCAAAAATGTAAAGAATGAATGCAAGTGTTTCATGGTCAGTTGACCTGAACAACTGATAATCAAAGTAGGTAATTACTTAATTGATTTGAATTCAGATTAAATACCCCATCTCTCTCCAACCATCAAAAAAAAAAAAAAAAAAAAAAAAAAAAAAAAACCTCTATTTCTTTAAATTCCCACCATGAAAGACTCAACTTAGCTACTGAGATTCTTTTCTTTAAGATACAGTAATTAACCTTACAAAGTATTCTTTTCAATCAGATTTGCCTCTTCAGTTTGACTTGTGAGCACTACAGTTATCAAGAAACAAGAGTCACCCAAACCAGATTTAGGTTTTCATGGCTTGCCTTTACATAGCGAGCAAATGCAAACAGAGTTCAGAATGAAGTCACTACAGGGTGTTCCCCACTTTTGGCAAGTGAGAACTCATGGATTAGCTTCTTTGTAATTTAAAGAATCATACAGGATAGAGATTTGACTACATTTTATCTCCTATAATTCTAAAAAGTGGGACTAATTCCATTGGGATCATTTCTAAAGCACAATAGCAAGGGTAAAAAAGACAGTCAACATCTCGACTTGAATGGTCCCCTCTCAGCCACTGGAATTAGATTCGGATCAGTAGTTGAATTTGATTGACAAGAGACTAAGGATGAGAAATGGAAGTCAAGATGTCCACTGACTCTCTAAAAATAATTTTGGGTAGTTTTAGTAAAATAAAACCAACTCGATGTGTATAAGGGATATTATGTACATAGATAAATACATATTTACACATCTAGATTTACAGTATATGTTAAATTTATGTGTATCTAATACAACTAATTGTTTGTGGCATATCTCTTTTTTCCATCTCCAACCCATTTCCCTTCATAAATTCCTAAAGGAAGCATCACAATGATAATTATCCTGAATAGATCAATCTACTAAATGCCCAGTATCTTTCAACGCATCTACACCTATAACACATAAGCTATTCCTAAGTGATCATGTATTATTTTGGTTATATGTGTGTGTGTTGTGTGTCTTTGTGAGTGTGTGTAGAATATGGTGATGACATAACACCTCCTCTTTGTACAAATGAAGAAATTGAAGTCAAGAAGGGAGTAACTTACAGGTATCCCAGGGGCACAGAGGAGCAGGGGTGGAGTCAGGTCTCCCATTTGCTCAGTGACAGTGTGCATCATGTCACACTGCTCGCAGTCTTTGCAAAAGTCAAGTAACATATGGTTTAAATTAGTAATGGGACTTACTCTGTGTGTGTGTGTGTGTGTGTGTGTGTGTGTGTGTGTGTGTGT
>JANHMN010000007.1:785261-849594 GCA_030674055.1 Rhabdomys pumilio | reverse complement strand
TAAAGGGAAAAAGCCTATCAGCCCTGAAAGTTCATTTCTTTCCTGACTCTCCTTCTGGCCCAGAAACATAGCTAATGGGTAACTCATACTCTGAAGACAATCAAGCCATTTAGCCCATTGTTCCTTCCCCTCCCACTCGGCACCCTAATGCCAGTTTTATCTCCTCTGATTCATTGTTTACATCCTCCATTCATGACTTGTAACTGAGTCTGCTTAATTGCTTATTGATTTCTGATTAAATATTTTAATTTGCCTTGGATGTATATTTGGGGTTTTTATTTTTGGTTTTTGCTTGTTTGTTTTGTTTGGTTTTTTGGTTCTTCATAATCTACATTTTTTTCCCTCTCAAACCAATAGCTTCTTTTTCCAGGAAAGAATTACTGCTGAATCAGCATCCCTCTACTAGCTGCTCTTGCCATCCCCACTCTCACCCCAGTTTCCTCTCTTCATTCAGATTCTCCCAGTCCCCACACATATCTTCTGTGCAACTTCACATCATTCTGTATTCAACATGATGCTCTCTATTCTCAGCCTGTCTGAGCTTCCCCTCATTGTTTAGTATTGTCAGTCTGGCATTCTCAACTCAACATAAATATAAGAACCATGTCTAAGAATCTCTGCACCACTCAGAGCCTGCTTCTTATATACATTAGCATATTGTTCACCATAGCAAGATGAAGAAGGCCTTGACTGGAGGGACAGTCCAGACAAGGCAGAGGATGTGAGTGCCAGCTGTGTTCAAGTGACACTGACAGTAGTCTCAGTGTTTCCTCTCCACCTGTACCTCATGTCCTCTTGGTCCACATCACTCTACAGTGGGTTATGGTGACCTGCCTCCACTGCAGGCTAAGCCTCTAACCTCTCTGACCTGGACCCTACATGCAATCCACCTGCCACCAGGTTGACAAGTATTTTATCTTCCTTTCTGGTTCTAGAAACACAGCCAAATGAAATTTTCACTTATATTCATCTGGTTTTCCATCGTGAAAGACAATTTTATCCTTTCCACAGTTGCTAGCCCTCTTCAAGGTTTGAGAGAAGGTATATAATAGCATGGTGACACATGGGAGGTCCCTCTCCTCTCAGTGCCTCAATCCTCCTTAGACTCCACCTAAAGCTAGAAAGGACCCTTCTCTTCCAGAACCCTCAAGGACCTCGAAGCAGAGGTCTGGAGACGGCTGGACTTTCCCACCAGGCTGTCCTCTCGCCCCCTACTCAGAGGCAGAGGGCAGGATGCCACCTGTAGCTTCAGCTCTCCTTCCTGAGGGTTGGTTTCCAGGGAGCTGCATCTCCTCTCTTCCTTCCCGTGGACACAACAGCCAGGAGTTCTCAACCATCTGCCCCTAACTTCCCAAATAAAGAGATGTATGTCATCTCCTGACTTCTTAGAGTAGGAAGCAACAGGTCTCAAGTGAGGCTGGTTTTTTTTTTTTTTTTTTTTTTTTTTTTTTTTGTCTTTGCTTTCTATTCCTGAGTGGAAGAGTCACAGAGAGTTCTCAAGAGAAGGCTTTCTCCTCACAATTCCAGCTACTCTCGAATGGAAGAAAGAAAAGAGAGAAAGAGAAAAGGTGTGTGGTGTGTGTGTGTGTGTGTGTGATATGAATCCTCCGAAGCTACTGGTAGTCTCAAAAGCAGTCCTGTCTCCCTCACACGTTCCTGGAAAACACACACACACACACACACACACACACACACACACACACACACACAGAAGCACGTTGCTCTCTAGCCCATGCATGATAGGAATGCCCGCCTCTGCCTCCTGCAGGTATCTTTCTTGGTATAGACTCCCTTACTCCTGTCTTTGAGATTCTCCTCCCATCTCATGCACCTGCTAAGCACCTCCCCGGGTCCCTGCCAGCACCTCCCGCAGGCTCTGCTCCTGGCACTCCAAGGTGCCACCTGAGCACAGCCCAGTAGCAAGCAGCAAGATCCCTTCCGCCCTGGGGCCTCGTGTACACCCAGGGAAGTCTCCAACAGGTGCAAGCCAGAGGTGGGATCTTAACTTTGCCAGCTCACTCTTTCATCAAGGCTCGCAGGACTCCAGCACTCCTGATCTGTAGCTCTCAGAAGGAACACTTACCCAGGGCAAGGGCCAGGAGCAGCGACAGGGAGCTGACACCACCGCCCGGGGCGGCCGAGTCCATCAACCGTGCTGTGTGGGGCAGGACAGCCCCTGAACGAGTCTCCCGGCTCCTTCTCTGTGCCCTTCCCGGGCCCTGGCACCGAGAGGGTGCTTGGAAACTAATCCCTGAGCCAGGAGGAAGCGAAACTACGCAGCAGGCTGCCTGGCTACAGAGCAGGGAAACACCCGGGGCGGGCAGCCAGCGGGCTCCAGTGTCACCCTGAACTGGGAGCCTCCTATTTATCCTGGAACCTTCTGCACACACCCCCTGAGAGGCACACCACTTGGTGCTGGTAGCCTGCACGCTGCTCCCACCCAGCTGCCCCACACCCATACTCACACCCAAGGACACGTTCAGAGGGCCACGGGGCCAGCTCACCCACTCCCCCTGCTGGGTCTCACCTGATGGTTCACTTCTCTCCCCCTGTGGGAGAGAACAAGGTAAGCTGGGCCCAGAAGAGAGACAGAAGAGGACCTGGTCTTGTGGCCTCAACTCATGGAACCCTCTGGAGGAAAGTCTGGAACTCTCTTTCTGGACTAAAGGAGCGAATTCTGAGACTAGAGCGAAGTTCACTGGGGAGGGGAGGGAACAAAAAACAAATAAACAAACAAAACAAAACAGAAACAAAAAACACTCAGCCATTTGACAGTTGACACAGGCAAGCAATTTCCCAAGAGTCATTGTTGTCTGTAGAATTCTTCAAGGTAATATCTCATTTTTCAGTGTTTTCTATTCATTTATTAACTATCCGGATATTTTAGCTTGCCAAAATGTACTTTAGAAATTTCATGTATCAGCTGGATGTAGTAGTGCCTGCTGCTACAGGAATAGAGATTCCTAGCACTTAGGGTAGAAGCAGGAGGATAACAAGTTTGCAGGATCAGCCTCGCCCACATAGCACAACGTTAGCTCAGAAACTAACCTAGTAACAAATCAACTAAGTAAACAGATAAATAAAAGAATTTCATTTATATTTTTATCCATTTTTTTCATTTGTTCACCTCTTAATTGTAGTTGGATCTTTCTGTTTTCTTTTTCTTTTGTGGTGTGTGTGTGTGTGTGTGTGTGTGTGTGTGTGTGTGTGTGTGTGTGCTTGTGTCTTGCCAAACCTTACCCCATACTTCATCATGCCTACTTATGGGACGTTTTTATGCATCGAGCCATTTCTGGAACCCAAAGACACACTCAACAGCCTTCAAAAGGGGAAAAGAGCTTCGAGCTTCATCATACAGCATAAGTATATTTGCATCTGAACTGACCAAAGGATTTGAGTCTTGTGAACTGATTTACTGATCTTGTAAAAGTGATACATACAAGACGCCCACTTTCAGAAGTTGTATTTCTGACACTGGAAAGTACAATACACATTTTTTTTTTTACATATGAAATGTAAGTCAACCATTTGCCCCTTCTTTCGAATCTCATCATATAAATTAAGCAAGTGATATTTTATTTCTAAATTAATTCTAATTATTTTAGTGCCTTATGCAACTAATGTATCTGGAAGAATGAAAATTGGCTCTTTGATTTTTATATCCATCCATTCTAGTTACCCCTTTAGAACCCTGGGAGAGGGCGCTTTCTCAGACGAAGGGTGGGGTCGAGAGCACGAGGGACTGGGGGATAGGTCATGCACTGGGAGGTAATGGACTGAGTGAAGGAGGTCAGCAGGGCTTTAGAATTGTTTTACTCCCTCAGCATGTGTCCCTCCTTTTCTCTTCCTGACATCTTCTGGTGTAGGAGGGATCCCACACCAAGGATCTGAGATGACACCATACTCAACATCTGCCTTCTTATCACCAACAGACAGCTGCAGCCTCTTTTCCTATCCTGCTACCTGTAAATGCTAATTTAAAAGAAAGAAAGAAAGAAAGAAAGAAAGAAAGAAAGAAAGAAAGAAAGAAAGAAGGAAGGAAAGCACACCTAAGCAGAACTCACTGTTTGCTTGTTGAGAAATTATAAGAGGTCAGAACATGACATACGTAGTTAGCATTCCTAACATTCACATGGTAAATTAACTTTTTCAGGCCACTAGAGGATGAAATAGTGTAATTTAATATACTAACTAGGCCAGATAAAGTAGTATCTTTCCCTGGGAGCTTTATTTACTGCCAGAAATAAAATGAAATGCTCCCAAGAATATGTCCTCTAGATTTCCTGGCAACAGAGAGCTAGTCTCTTCAAGGTCAAGAGAATCTCCCTTCCTCTTTTACACTGTTCCTTCTCCTCCTTCTCCTTCTCCTTCTTTTTCTTCTCCTTCTCCTCCTCCTCCTCCTCCTCCCCTCTTCCTCCTCCTCCCCCCCCCTCCTCCTCCTTCTCCTTCTCCCCCTCCTTCTTTCCCTTCCTTCATTCTCCCCCTCTGCCCTGTTCCCTCCCCAGCACTCTAATTTCTTATGGAGGAATTTAAATATGAAATCCAAGCTTGTAAGTTTGGAAAGTTGCACCTTCCCTTGTCCTTATCTGTGCAACCAAGATGTGTCTCAAGTCTCCAGATAATAAGCTGGGCTAGAGCCATAGAAGAGCAGCTCAGTGTAGCACAGGAGTCACTAAATGGAACCTGCATCCAGTGAGTAGACATTGTTTGGATGACATCACCCCTGTGTCAGGATTAGTCAGGCACAAGCAGCACTCCCAAATCTGGTATGAGGCTCTAGAAGATTCCTTTGAAGGGCCTTTAAGCATCAGCCTTTTCCTCTTCCCACACAGAGTAGTCTCTATCAAGGATGTTCCTCCCCCTCTTCTGGACAAGACAAAATAAACCTGTAGTTATTTGTGGTCACAACACATAAACAGACACACATGATGATGTAATATGAAAGATTCCAGAACGCATTCACTGTGGGTTAACATAGTCTCCAAATTTTGACTGAGATCATAGATCCAGCAGTCCTGGTAGGTTTTCAAGTGGCTATCAGTATGGCTTACTTTAATAAGATGAGTAAATTAAAAATTTTTTAAGATATATTGTTTGGGTATACTGATAAAATAAAATTTTAAAGTATTGACTTACTGTCTAATAAAATACTGATTAAAAATCACTGCTCAAGATTTCTATTTACTTGATTGTGCTTTATGGTGGAATTTGTCTGTGGAAGATTCCCTGCTGTTTTGCTGTCTGTCTTTCTCTTGCCCACTTTAGGATACCTTCCTATACAGCATTTGGGGGATCCACCTTTATATACAAAACCTGTTCAACTTGGTATTTTTTCTACACAGCAACTAAGTGAGAGTTTAGGAGATCTCAATCACACTCACCTATGGGGGGTTAAATATGATAGGTTTGATTCACTGTTGTTATCATTTGTTCCAATCAAATTATTAATGCTATAGAAAGAAAAATCCTCTGTTAAAAGGAAGAGATAACATAAGCAAGCACCTGAGGAACACTACTCTCAGTTCTCCCTGTGACAGGACCCTAGCATCCCTCACTGAGGTGCTTGCCACCATGGTTTGGTTTCATATTCTGCCACACGGTGCCAGATTTCCATCTGTGTAGGCATGCCTGTGGGTGGGACAACAGGTGTAATACTAGGTGCTGTTGTTTTAGGACTCCATTCAACTGGCGCTGGATCACCAAATGGATGAATCAGAGATGGTTTGGTTTCCACATCTACAGAATGTAACATTCAAGACTGTTATAGTTTTCATGGCAGACAATGATACATAACACTAAAGCAGGAATTTGGTATATTGGAAATACACTTAGTGAATTACAATTGTTCTGTCATTAAACTTTAGATGGTTCCAGGAAGGCATCGCCCTAGAAAGGGCTTTGGGTAGAAGCTAAATCTTTGTCTCAAGGATCTGTTGAGGCCTGAGCCATCATGACAATCTTTGAAATCCATGGGGATGAAGGCACACCCACATAGCTCTTTCTTTTTTTTCGGGCCTGCAGAATATACTTCATCTATGCGGGCTCCCCTCCAGAGCAGTGTGTGGGGTCTCACTTCATAGGACCCACAGCTAGAGCAGGAATGGCTGGAATGGAAGTAGCAGAGATCTGAGGCTCTCAGGTGAAGTGAGTTCATGAAGAGTGCCCAGGGTCACTTCCCTGAAGCCATTCTTCCCACTGACTGCTTGGGTCTGTGGTGGGAAGGGCGCACCTCAAGGTCTCTGAAATGCTTGGCGAGTTCTCTGGTGTTGGGGTGGTGCCTTTAAGCCACGCTAATCTCCTAAACAAGAGGTTAAATGGAGAAAGAATTCATTTCCAGCACAAAGCCAGGCTGAGGATTTTCCAAATCTTTCTGCTGTCTTTTCCATTTTATTATAAGTTCATCTTTAAGTTATTTCTTGGCCCTCTCTCTCTTTCTTTTTCTTTAAGGCATCAAAAGTAACTCCACAGAAGCCTGGATGCTTTACTGCTCAGAATCTCCCCTGATTACTGTCCTAAGGTTCTGTGCTCCACAAAGTACGACTGCTTGGATACAGTGCAGACAATTTGTTTTGAAACTTAATAATAAGGTGGACTTTGATCCAATATTTGGTTCCTCAGGTCTATTTGAGATCTCATCGCCGGGCTGTGGTGGCGCACGCCTTTAATCCCAGCACTTGGGAGGCAGAGGTAGGCGGATTTCTGAGTTCAAGGCCAGCCTGGTCTACAGACTGAGTTCCGGGACAGCCTAGGGCTACACAGAGAAACCCTGTCTGAAAAAAAAAATAGGTAGAGATCTCATCAGAACCTCATTTGTTATCTATATTGCTGTCCAGGCTCACCCTAGACCCCACGGGATCTCATCATGCTCATCTTCAGTTCAAAACTGCCCCAGCCTCTATCTATGACCCAGTTCCAAAGTCAATATTCAATGAGATTACAGTGAAGTGTACAGAATACTAAGTTCCCAAAGCTTTACCTGACCATCCCCTACCTTTCCAGCTTCTTAGGGGAGAGAAGTAAATGAGAGGAAAGAGCAAGAAGGAAAAATGGCAAAGAGATGGGGAGACCTGGATTTTAAGCAGCTCTTCAAAAAACTTTTTTTAGAGAAACAATGGAGTTTTGTAAATTAAATGAATGGGGGAAATGCGAGATTCAAATTTGAAACATGGTAAGGTCTTATTCTTTCCTTATTCTCAAGTGAAATTCTTAACATGATCTCAGTCATCCACCTGATGATACCTAGAATCCCCTAGGAGATAGATCTTTGGGCATCCCGCTGAGGGATTATCTCTCTTTTTTTCACATTTTTTTTGATATTTTCATTTACATTTAAAATGTTATCCCCTTTCCCAATTCCCCCCCATAAAAATCCTCTCCCATCCCCCATTCCTCTGTTTCTATGAGGGTGTTCCCCTACCCACCCACCCATTCCTACCTCCCCACCCTTGAATTCCCCTACACAGGGGTATCAAACCTTCACAATGGCCTCTTCTCCCATTGATGCCCGACAAGGCCATCCTCTGCTACATATGAGGCTGGAGTCCTGAGTCCCTCCATTTGTGCTCTTGGTTGGTGGTTTAGTACCTGGGAGCTCGGAGGGGTCTGGTTGGTTCATATCGTTCTTCCTATGGGGTTGCAAACCCCTTCAGCTCCTTCAGTCCTTTCTCTAACTTCTCCTTTGGGGACACCATGCTCAGTTCAATGGTTAGCTGCTAGTATCTGCCTCTGTATTTGTCAGGCTCTGGCAGAGCCTCTCAGGAGACAGCTATATTAGACTCCTGTCAGAAAGCACTTCTTGGCATCCACAATAGTGTCTGCATTTGGTGACTGTGTATGGGATGGACTCCCAAGTTGGGCAGTCTCTGAATGGCCTTTCCTTCAGTCTCTGCTCTATACTTTGTCTCTGTATCTTGATTAGGCTGACTGAGGTGGGATGACCCACCCATGAATGACACCATTCCCTGGTTGGGGTCTTTGATTGTATAAAAATGGAGAGCACAAGTGCCCATGTGCTGTCTGCATCTGTACTGTGGATGTGATGTGACCAGCTGGCTCAAGCTCCTGCTGATTGGCTTTTCTGCCAAGGAAGGCTGCATCCTAAGGTGTGTGGGAAAAGAAGCCCTCTCTCCCTTGAGTTGCTTCGGCCCGGGTGTTTGATTACAGCAACAGAAGGAACCAAGAGACTTGTTGTAGCTTCAGTGAGATTCTGATTCTCTCAATTTAATTATGACCTTGGTCTAGCCATCTTCAGCATTTAAGCTTTTCCTACAGAAGGCAATGCATTCTTCCAGTGACGTCTTTAAACTGATTAAATTTCCTTAAAGTATTTTATTTAAACTGGTACTATTTATCTGTCATCTGCCGATAGATAAAGTATTGTAAATACTAAAACTGATATAAAATACTCAGAAATTAGTTTAAAACATGCTACACCTGGAGACTGGAGAGATGTTTCAATTGATAAGAGCATTGGCTAGTCTTCCGGAGGACCAGAGTTCAATTCTTAGCACCCCAGATCAGCTCACAATTATGTGTAACTCCAGATCCAAGGAATCTGCATCTTCTTCTGATCTCCATGGAGAACTACATGCCTGTGGTGTCCATGTGTAGTACAGACAAAAAACTCACAGACATGAAATAAAAATCAATAAATCTTTTGAAAATATGTGACAGCTATAGAAAATTCTTATATTTTTGACTCTGTCTTTAAAGAATATTAACTGTCTATTGATGTCCCCACTAATAAACAACCTATAATAGCATCTTATTGGAATCAACACATAATGGTCAGTCATATAAAGTTATTGTTTAAATTCAAAGACATGTAATTTCACAATGCAAAGGAAGTACAAACTAAAAAAAAAAAAAAAAAAAAATAAAAAAAAAAAAAAAAACAAGAAGTACAAACTATATGAGATAAAGCCATAGTTGTTCTCTGTGGAGATTACCAATCTGATTGGATCTAGAATCACCTAAGAAACCCTCTGGGTTGTCTGGGAAGCCATCCAGGAAGAGAGAGGAATCACTGAAAAGCCTGTCCCTGCTATGGTAGCACCTTCCACCTGTGGCCCCAACATAAAGGGGCCCAAGGAAAACTTGTGCTGCCTGCTTCCTCTTGCTTGTTTGTTGCAAGTGAGTAAGGTTATCCTGTAGCTATTGCCATCAGAATCTATCCTCAGTCTCTCAGTATGGACTGGCATCTGCTCCAGGAATCCCCCAGGCCTTCTTGCCAGAATGGGACTGCTACGGCATCCAGCCTCCTAGGCAGAGAACACCGGTTCTCAATGACGTCAGTGTGCAGCAGCCATCACCCGGTGCGTAGCAATGACATCAGTGTGCAGCAGCCATCACCCGGTGTGTAGCAATGACGTCAGTGTGCAGCAGCCATTACCCGCTGTGTAGCAATGACGTCAGTGTGCAGCAGCCATTACGCGATGTGAAGCATGTAAGCCAGCACAATAGATCTCCTTTCATAAGACATAACCATCACACTGGTCTGTTCCTCTGGAGAATCTTAACTAATATGGCCTCTGAATTTGTTACATGTGGTTTGAAGCCCTCTTTTCCTAATCAAGAATTCCACCAGAATTCCACAAAGTGTATAGTTTTCATGACTTTTCATAGTATCCACATGGCAATAACAAGTTTTCAAACTCTGTTTTTCATGATCTTTACATCACCTCCCTTTGTCTCCTCAGCTGGGACTAAAGGTGTGTGCCACCACTACCCGGCTTATCAGGTTTCTCTATTGCAAAGTAGCTGGCTCTACCCTTGCTCGTTGTCCCAGTTTTGCGTTCTGTAGGGAATTCTCTAGGTCCAACATGCACTTGAGGGGGACAGACATTTGTCTCACCTGTTTGAAGGCAGAATATCTATGCATATTTTAATTATTTTTGCAAGGATGTATACATTCTATCCGATTGTTCTAGAATTTATTTGTAAGCAAGCACCCGTTGATTTATTGTACAATTGGGATATAACCAGAGACAACTTGGCTCTCTGTCACTAGCTGCTGAAAACACATTTTTTTGACAGAACACAGCTCCTTCCTCACTCTCAGTGGCTGTCCTGTATGGAACACAAGCAGCATGAGAGGAAAACTCCAAATAGAACGATCATGTTTGTACAAGTTAGTCAAGGGACAGCTACAAAGAGGTGCCAAAATTCAGTGGCTGAGAGAAACATGGGTTTATTTATTTTTCATGTATCTGTTTAAAGTGGAGCTATGGAGTCACATACTTAGCACCATGTACCAGCCTGCTAAAAATTAAACACAAACATAGAAAACTATGGGCAGTGGAAGTAAGTAGTTATAAAGACCAGTCAACTCCAATCCCATGACCAGATGAAGAAAATGAAGTTGGTAACTCTAATGTTTTTCCCCTATTTAGTTTTGAATCTATGTATCTGTGTTTATGTGTTATGTGAGTGGCTCTCTCTCTCTCCTCTCTCTCTCTCTCTCTCTCTCTCTCTCTCTCTCTCTCTCTCTCTCTGTGTGTGTGTGTGTGTGTGTGTGTGTGTGTGTGTGTGTACAAAGCAAAGCCCTTTGTCTTATATCACATATCATGAAATGTGTTGTCTTTCTCTGACTAGTACTTAGTTTTTATTTTATATTAGATAATTTAAATTACAGGATATCACATAGAATGATAGCATGTAAGGCCTTTGTGTTCTCTGTGGAAGACTGTGTGTTCTTTTGTATTTGGGTTAGTTTTATAATATTAAGCAAAAGTATGACACATTATCACTGTATGGAAACAATATTGTCTCTCTATGATGATTAAGCTGTAATAGTGAGTTTCAGGTGTCAGCTTAGTCCAGCAACCACACAAGACAACTTTCTGAGGATGAATGCAGTGCACATCACACATGCTCATATTCTATCCTCACATGGCCATTCAAGAGAGGCAGGAAATAATAAGCAGATGTGCCCAAGTAAGAGGAGAGAAAGAATTTGGTAGAAATATAGTCTCTCCCATCAGGAGCAGAATTAATGAAAAATGTGTGACTATGTATCTTCTGGATAATAGCATTGACTTGTCTTTAAAAATAAAAACAAAACAAAATACATCTGCCACCAGAAAAAAATTATGTTCTTGCTGATGTTTGCTCTAGGCCAGAGTTTTAAGACACATCAGATAATATGTATAAACTGCTTTAGAAACAATAAAACTATATATAGGTGCAAAGTGTTATGATTATTTCTCATTATTCTTACATCAAAATAGTACATATTGGAAATGTACTGATCTTGCCAATCATACCCGGTTTAGAATTTATCAGAATTTTAGAGTTTTTGATCTTAGTCATTCTGATTGGCTTGAGGTAGAATCTCAGTGTTCTTTTGATTTGCATTTCCCTGATAACTAAGGATGTTGAACATTTCTTTAAGTATTTATTTAGGATTTATCAATGCTAAGTTACATGTTGATTTAGACTCTCACACCTTTGACATTAATATACAACTGTCCACTGTTGTCAAGCAAGAGTTAAAATAAAGTTGTTAATACATTTGCATAGTTCCAGAGGTGAGGAGAGATCCCCATGGGCCACAGCATAGCACTGGGTAATGTAATTTCCCGAATGTCTTTAGAGAACGTAAAGGAGGATTTGTGTGGAAAAGCAGGGTCATCAGAGTTTAAAATGGAAAGGGGTGAGGAAAAACAAGAGCTGGAGTTTATAAAGTCTTAGAAAGTATTAAGAAGCTTATCACTTTTATTCTGTTAATGTGTATATGATACCACATATGATAAAAATGTATGACTACTTCCAAAGCATTTTTTTTTAAATTAGGATAAAAATAAAACTCTAGTAAGTGTGGATCAAAATTTAATTTTAATTGAAAAATGTCTCCCTTAATTTCCATTAAAAGTAGTAATGATGAATAAAGCTTCTATGAATAAACCCTGTGGCATGGTGGAGCATCTTTTGGGTAAATGCCCAGCAGAAGCTGGGTCTTCAGGTAGAACTATTTCCAATGTTCTGAGGAACCACCAGATAGATTTCCAGAGTGGTTTTACAAGTTTACAATCCCTCCAGCAATGAAGAAATGTTTCCCTTTCTCCATATCCTTACCAGCATATGCTGTTACTTGAGTTTTTGATCTTAGCCATTCTGACTGGCTTGAGGTAGAATCTCAGTGTTCTTTTGATTTGCATTTCCCTGATAACTAAGGATGTTGAATATTTCTTTAAGTATTTCTCACCATTTGAGTTTCCTCTGTTGAGAATGTTTGATTTAGTTTTGTACCCCATTTTTGATTGTGTTATTTGCTTTTTGATTGTTTGTTGGTTTGTTGTTTGTTTGTTTGGAGTCTAACTAGCCCTCTGTCAGATGAAGGGTTAGTGAAAATCTTTTCTCAATCTGTAGGCTGCCATTTTGTCCTATTGACTATGTCTGTTGCCTTACAGAAGCTTTTCAGTTTCATGTGGTCTCATTTATTTATTTGTTATTCTTGTTCTTAGTGCCTGAGCCATTGGTATTCTGTTCAGGAAATTTTCTCATATGCCAATATATTCAAGGCTGTTTCCCATTTTCTCTTCTATTAGATCCAGTGTTTCTAGTTTTATGTTGAAGTCTTTGGTCCATTTGGACTTAGGTTTTGTATGTGGAGATAAATATGGCTCTGTTTGCGTTCTTCTACATTCAAGCACCAAGTTACTCTAGTACCATTTGTTTAAAATGTTCTACCTGTTCCGTTGCATGGTTTTGGCTTCTTTGTCAAAATCAATTGTCTATAGGTGTGTAGGTTTATTTCTGGCTCTCTGGAAGCAACCCAGATGTACCTCAACTGCAGAATGGATTCAGAAAATGTGGTACATTTACACAATGGGATACTATACAGCTATTAAAAACAAGGACTTCATGAATTTCACGGGCAAATGGATGGAACTAGCAAATACCATCCTTAGTGATATGTCCCAGAGCCAAAAGGACATGTGTGGTATGTATTCAGTGATAAGTGAATATTCGTCAAAAAAAAGTTCTGAGTACCCATGATACACCCCACAGAAGGATAGCTCAAGTAAGGATGTTTGTATCCCACTTAGAAAGGGAAATAAAGTAGTCACGGGAGGTAGAGAGAGGGAGGTACATAGGTGGGAGAGGGGAGGGCTAGAAGAATAGGGAAGCAGGATTAGGCATGAGAGACAGGAGAGTCTCAGAGATCCAGTAGAATAAATGGAAATATGCAACTGCTGGGGATGGGGTGGGAGGATTCTCTAAGAAGTCCCAGAGACATGGGATGAGGGAGGCACTCAGGAGTCAATGAAGGTAAAATGCTCGACAGTAGAGATATAGAATCTGAAGAGACCACCTCCAGTAGCCAGACAGGACCCCCAATAGATGGATGGAGACACCAACCTGCTTATAAAACTTTTGACCCCAAATTGGTCCTGTCTAAAAGAAATGCAGGAACAAGAATGGAGTCGAGACTGAAGGAATGGCTGACCAGTGACCAGCCCATTTTAAAACCCATCCCATGGGCAGGCACCCATCCCTCACACTATCAATGATGCTATGTTGTGCCTGCAGACAGGAGTCTAGCATAGCAGCCCACTGAGAGGCTCTACCCAAGATCTGACTGAGACAGATGCAGATACCCACAGCCAAACGTTGGACAGAGTTTGGGGACCCCTACGGAAAAGTTAGGGAAAGGATTGAAGTCCCTGAAGCCAATGTCAAACCCCACAGGAAGATCAACAATATGAAATAACCTGGACCCCTGGGAACACCCAGAGACTGAGCCATCAACCAAAGACGATACACAGGCTGGTCTGAGGCCCTGGTACATATATAGCAGAGGGCTGCTATGTCTGGCCTCAGTGGGAGAGGATGCATGTAAACCTATAGAGACTTGATGCCCCAGGCTGTCCTCTCAGAGGCAAAGGGGAGGGAGAATGGGGGAAGAACTCTGTGAGGAGGAACCAGGAGGGAGCAGTATCTGAGATATATATAAATAAACAAATTAGATAAATAAATCTTAAAGGTGATAATGATTATTATAAGATATGGCACATTAGAGTTCAAAACAACTTGCACTGAGTGTTTAAAATTATAAACTCGCTGATACCCAATAATTGGGGGGCTTATAGTCCTTTGCCAGATCAGTCTGAGTGATTTCAGAGATAAAACAAGTTATACCCATGATGTTTACTGAAATCTCCTTTGATTCACTTTGATAAACTTAAAAGTTGTCACCTGAGAAAGCTAACATGTTAAAACATCAATGCCTTTCAAAGCTGCATTGGAGATAGGCACACAAACTCAGGCTCATGCCGAAAGCATCTCAGGAGACTACTTCCTGGCTAGGACATCAGGCTTAAAGTTTGCCCAGCTGGCCAAGGCAAGAGGCTTAATCTCAGCAAATGGATGAGTGGAGAGAGCTGAACTGAGTGTTGTTTACCCTCTGGATTCATTTTCTGTCCACGATATGATGAAGATAAAAAGTTTTGTTTTGGAGATTTCAATCCAATATCAACCAGCTGCAGGGCTCAAACTAGAGGCATGACATGGCAACCAGAGTGTTTGGTGGATAAAAAACACCACTTACCGGTGGCCAAGAAACAGAAAAAGGGAAG
This sequence comes from Rhabdomys pumilio, assembly GCA_030674055.1. Classification (NCBI taxonomy): domain Eukaryota; kingdom Metazoa; phylum Chordata; class Mammalia; order Rodentia; family Muridae; genus Rhabdomys; species Rhabdomys pumilio. Next base: position 835,015 of record JANHMN010000007.1, on the reverse strand, counting down.
GGATCTGGCCTTGAAATCCCGAGGTGTCATGGCCACAATGATCTAAGGACCTCGTTACTCAGTTCCAAGTCTTGAAACACCCATGGTCTTCTGCTGGTGGTACTATAGGAGCCTGCAACGTGTGGATTTTTGGAAGAACTCAAGACCCCCTCCCCCAACCGTTATATGTTCTTTCTTTGTTTATGGTCAACTTTCACCTTTCATATAATCAATCTTTCTTCCTGTCTCAGATTCCAGGAGAAAGATCTATAGAATTTCATTGGAAATATGAATCTGTGTGGCATTTTCCTGGACTGAGGAACAGATACAGAACTGAACCGAGGGAGGATGGACTCTGTCGTTGTTCTTCATTTATAGTTATGTAGATGAAATATGATTAAATTAAGTGGAGAAAATGTGATAATGTCAGCTACTGACTTTACAAAGCCCCTGTGTCATTTTCTCCCGTCTTGGAGGTGTAAAACTGAGGCTGAACTAAGTTAATTTGTTGGCATAAAGGGAGATTATTACATAAGTGTTCCTGGCTGTTGGATTCAGTAACTCAGAACACAAATTTTGCTTACAGAAGATGAAGCTTCTCTGTGGACTGCTAAGCAGTGGAAGCAAACAGCAGTGTTTGGAAGATTACATTCTAATATGTGACATGACCAGCCTGCATTCAGGACAGTGACAACATACATTCTAATTATGGAAGCCTTCAGGCCATGATCCACTTTTCTTCCCAGCCTGAGCTGGAATGCAGGATTTCTACATTGGTGATATGCTTTGCTACCACACCAACTATAATTAAATGATATTTAATGCTCTTAAAAATACCAGGCCAGAGTAAGCAGGATGACCCAATGGTTAGCGTACTTGTTGGCAAACCTGTGTGCTTGAGTTCAGTCACCAGAAGTCATATAGTAGTAGGAAAGAACCAACTCCCACAAGTTGTTCTTGAGCCTCCCTCCATAAGCACAGTGTACCATGCACAGGCGGCATAGAAGTGAGGGAGTCTAAAACAAAAACAAAACCAACAAAAACAAAACAAACAAAAAAAACTAGCTGAATCTAAGCTAAAGCTATTCAAATGTCACATAACTGGAATCAAGAAAACACATTAGCACTGAGTACAGAGGGTAATTCCTTACTAATGGGAAGCAAGACTTCTGAAAACTTTGTAAACAAAGACAGCTCATGATATCCCCCCTGCTTCTAGATTAGCTCTCCAGAAAGAGAATGAACTTCAAAGATTGAAATGTCAGAGCAAGAGAACCTATCCTATGTCAGAATTCTCGTGGACAATTAAGTTGTTAAAGCCATTGGTTCAACATTTGATCTTTCCACAAATATTCCTGAAAAAGGCACAATGAGCCGAGGAGAACAACACAGAAGAGGCTCCTACATGTTTCTCTTGCCTCTCCTCTTAGTCATTTGCTAACTTTTAAAAGACATGTGCATGGGGCATTCTATGAGCACATAAATTCAGCACCCACAGAAGCCAGAGGTGCCAATTCTCTTGAGTGAAATTGTGCTTGATTGTGAGCTACCTGATATGAGTGCTGGGAACTGAACTCGTGTCCTCTGTAGCAACAGTGCATCCTCTTAGCTGATACTTCATTTTCCCAGACTCTCATGAGTCACATTCTAATTCTGTCATTTCAACTTTATCATACAGATTTCAAGAGGAGGTAAGGAGGTCAACTCCAAGGACAAGAGAGTTCTTTCACCTAAATGGGGGCAAAAACTGACCCATCCGTCTATCTCCTTTACCATGTGCCTCGTCCTAGACCTATGATGCTCCAAATTTCTTCAAATGACTATGCACTGCTGTAAAGAAACTGCCCTGCTGGCAGATCTCTGGTTCTCTTTTGAAAGTGAGCCAGTTGTGAATCTGAAGATTCTGTTTGCCCAGAATTCCTCTTTGTGGTTAAAGTAAGAAGAGATGTATAAGAAACTTCCTTGTTATGGTTTGAATTTGAAATGATCTTCATGGGCTTTTGTGTTTGAACACTTGATTTCTACATTATGGTGTTATATTGGGAGGCTGTGGAATCTTTTGACATAGACTCTAGTGGGTGACATAGGCTATGGTGCTGGGAGTGAAGGTTGCCTTACTTTGAGCCTGAGCTCTCCATTTTCTGTTTGCCAACAGTGTGATTGACTATTCCAAGCTCCCATTACCACAGACTGAACCATTTCAGCCACCATCCCTTCTTTCCTCATGATGAACTGTATTATATCCTTGAATCATGAGCCGTCCTTGAATTACTGCTGTCTGACATTCTATCACACAAAACAAGAGGGAACAAACACAACCCTGTAGAATGACATGAGTGGCTAGCAATGGATACATGAGAATTATAGTAAGTCCCATGATAAGAATAATCAGGAATCATCATATATGTGTGAAAGTCATAACTATGAAAGCAAGTTATAAAGTAAGCTAGAGAAGCCCTTCAAAATGTAAATACTGAGTAAAGACACAGGCTTGTTTCAGGTCTTAGGGCTGTTTCTTATGAGTTGCATGACCTTGGATGAGTTACTTAGCTCTTCTAACCCAAATGCCCATATTTTCAAGTAGAAAACTAGAGTGTTCTTATAAAATTTAAGTGGAAGAGTCCAAAGGCATAATGCATCAGGGTGCCTGGCCCATAGTTTCCAAATATCAGTGTGTGGTGACAGTCAACATAAAGTAGTCCCTAGATCCAACCCAACCACACTAGCCACTGGAATGGAGAATATAGAAAACAACTTGTCATAGAAGGGTGAAATGTGTAGCACTTTGAGACTCTTGGGCCAAGAAAAATGAATTTTACATAAAAATGGGCATGGAAATTGAAGTATCCTAATTTAGGGAGTCATCTTGCAAGCAAGTGCTCCAAGGAGGAGTATCCTCCTAACCCATGTGCAGTCATTGCAATGTTGTCAGGGAAGAAAGATTTTATTCCTATGCATGTCTGCCCCAGTTCCTCAGATGCATGCTCATTAACTACCTTGGCTTCTGGTTTATGTTAGAAAGTGCTGGCTACTCGAATGACAACATTCTAATGAGGACATCCTGCCTGTGGTATCTTTCATCAAAATATACCTATATTTATTCTGGAAATAGTGTTTCTATTCATCTTAACTACCCTATAGGTCACTTTGGCTGGCTGGGGAAAACTTCGGTTAAAGATCTATGAGTGTATTTATTAACTTTAATCACTATAATGAAATACTGGAGGCAATTTGCTCATAAAGCAAAGACTTTTATTTTGACTCATAGCTATACAAATTCCATCCCAAAATCAAATGGCCCCATTGCTTGGGGCTTGGGAACGTAACTTGACATGGAGAGGGCACACTGAGAAACCACTCACTCATAAGGCAAGAAACAGAGAAAGTAGACAAGACCAAGCTACTTTGGTCCCCTCAAGGACATGCCCCCAGTGATCCAAGGACCTTCCTTTAGCCTCTACCTCCTCTAGCCTCTGCCTCCTAGCCTCTACTACTTGCCAGTAGCACTTGGTGGGGACCAAGCAGGTAATAAAACGTGAGTCTTTAGGAGGCATTAATTCAAGCCACAGTTGTAAAACTCTCATTACATTGTTAAAACCAGAGCTGGGTATTTGCTGACGCTAACATGGACCAGGAATCACTCTCTTTACTTGATATCCATTAGCTTTTTAACTTTCTAAACCCACACCCAGTATATTGTGAACTATGTTCTCTTGTTATAATCACTTCACATTCACATTCGAGGCAACAGGAGAAGCTAAACAATGTGCACGAAGTTACATTGTAACAGGCAGCAGAACTATGCTACATTCAAGTTCTGAGCTCGCTGTGTATCCTTCAAATCCAAAGACTTTCCAGAAACAGACTAGGAGTGGTGGAGCAGGGCATAGGATTAGGTCAGTCTTTTTACTTTTTGATATGTAAATGTTTCCACTGAGGAAAACAAAGTTGGGGGGCGGTTGGGGGGAGGAGCACCTGAGAAGACATGGAAATGCAAGATCAGTGTGGTGGTCTGGAGACTTCCCCATGCCTTTGATGAATTTGAGCGCTGTCATTTCATCCTGATTGTGTAGCAAGTAACCAGGGGTCGAGGGGAGCTCAGGGTGATGGAGCTACTGAAATCAGCATCAAGGGACTGCAGAGGAGGAAGTATATTTTTAACGGTCCACAAAGAGAAAAACACATATCTTGCAAATGATACATTGCTAATCAGGCCTGAGAGACTTCTCCCTGAAAGACCTTTTAGGTGTTTAGCTTTCAATAAAGGAGACATGGGCAAGAAGGAAAGAATATGTATATAGGTCAGAGGGCAACTTTCAGGAGTAGGCTCTCTCCTTGTCAAGTCAGTCCTGGGGATTGAACTTAGGCCACCAGGCTGATGCACACAACTTGCTTTATGACTGAATCTAATCAATAACCTAGCATACTAAAATATTGATATTTCATCAATAAATTCCTGCAGGTCAATCTAGTCTTACACGTTGCCATCTCCCATCATCTAAGGAATGAGAGAGCAGTTATTCCCTCCTTTAGAGACAGTATAAAAAAGATTTAAGTATTATTATAAAAATTCTTCCCTCAACTCTCTTGGTTTATATACTTCCACAATGTCTCCTTGTTTAAAAATGTATTTACCCTGCTCTTATTTTCAGTCAGCTCCTTATTAACATCTGAAATACTTTAGGAATCAAAATAGTATCTGCCACCAATGAGCATCTTCCTGTCTTTACATAGAACGTGTCTTCACATGTACTCATACCCAGGAAGAGAAGCAAGCTGCATGCGCCAGCATAAGGGGTTTTATGAAATGCACTTCTCAGAAAGAAGAATGTAAGACAATCAAGGTGGAAGTAGTCGCCTCTACCCATCACTCCTTGTGCTCAGTGCCACCACATCAGCCTAGGTCTTAGCATCTCTGCTGGCAATACACAGCTGCCCCACTCTGCTAATCCAGCATCATTTCTCTGCCTTGGTCCCCTACCATGTAAAGAATCGTGATTATACCATCAGTGGTGACTCATCAGAAGGGAAATGTGCAAATGCACAGAATGTGTTTAAACAAGAGACCAGTACTTAAGAAATGTTAACTTCACATAAGAATGTATGCTCTAGGCTGCACCAAGGCTCCTGTATCATGTTACAGTAGACATGCAGACCCATCCAGATCCATCACTCCACATCTTTTCAGTCTGTACCAGTTTAATCCAAGTCACCATTATCTCTTGTCTGGATTATTGCAATTGGCTCCTGATGGGATTCTCATCATCTTTTCCTGCCCTTCCAGACCAATGTCAATTCAGGATAGCTCAGTGATTGTTTTGTTTTGAATTAGATCTTGTCACTCCTCTACTTCCCCCTCCCTTCTCTCCCTCCTTTTCTTCCTCCTCCCTCCTCATTATTCTATATTCTATGTCTGTATGTGTCTGTTTGTCTGTCTCCTCTCTGTGTCTCTCTATCTTTCTGTGTCTGCTTGTCTCTCTCTGTCTGTGTCTGTCTCTGTTTGTCTCTCTCTGTGCGTGTGTGTGTGTGTGTGTGTGTGTGTGTGTGTGTCTGTCTGTCTGTCTGTCTGTCTGTCTTTCTCCTCACAAGCAGCAACATATTTACAATGATCAATAAAGCCCTTCATAGCACATGGTCCCCTTTCCCTGACCTCATCTCAACCTCATTCCCAAGGCTTTGTTGCCTTCAGCCATGACAGAACTCAGCCGGATCCTTCATACCCTCCAGGCCTGCTTCCACAGTAGAGCCTCTGAGTCAAGCATCTCTTCTTCCCATGGGATCCTTTTCTATATCCTTGTAATCTCCATCCTCCTCTTCTTTGTCCTCTTTTCTTAACCTAGTCATCACTACATTGCTTCCTTTGCCCCAACATTACTATTTCATTTTAACTTCCTATTTATCCACACTTTTCATAGCCTTTTATAGTAGTATATATTTATTGACAAATGAGCTTGCAAGAGTAGAGATGTTTATCTGTTGTTTGTCGACATATCCCTGGCTCCTGGAAGAATGGCTGGCACACCACATGTTTAAGATTCGTATATCCTATATGATAGCATGTATCCTATAAAAAGAACAACTGAATAAATGGATGAACACATTCCCAACATGCTTGGCCCTGGGGTATAGAAAATCTTGCAGATGTAACCTGTGACTTTCCTTTAGCCCTGCTCTCGGATGATGTCCCCACATGCCCCACTTTCCAGGCACTATGCACTGTTCGAGTGGCTTTCATTTTCCTGGCTACACGGGAGTCCTCTGCTGACTGACAGGTGTCTGTGCTCTCGTAGTGCAATGGTTGCCATCTCAGGGTCCTGACTCATCTGTCTAGCTTTTCTTTAGCATCCAATTCCTGGCAGGAGATTTCCTTACAACATTGTGCCAATACGTAGTCTGAAGAGGGCTCTAACTTATCAAGAGGGTGGCTATATTGATTTCATTTGTTTCTGTGGTTTCTCTTTCTTAATCATATTGTGGATGACAAAAAGGCTGAGAATCTATTTATATCCTCAGCATTGTGAACAGTGCAAACCGTGTCATATAGATCATTGATACCGTGTGTGTGTGTGTGTGTGTGTGTGTGTGTGTGTGTGTGTGTGTAAATAATATTAACAGGATTGAGTCATCAATGGCCACAAGGTTCTTTGGGTACCAGTGCTGCCCGGTGGAAGCAGGAAGCTTAGGAAGCTAAAGCTCTTTCAGGTCAAAGACATCTTGTGGTGTGATATGAACTCAGGACTGTGCTGAGGCTCCCAAGATTAATGGAGTTAAGTCAGAAAACAACTCGTCATGACAAGGTTAAAAAAAATGGTGAAGAGTTTGTGAAGGGTACTTGATTCATTTTCACACTTGCTGATGGAAACTGGAATGTGATGGGAACATCAGATCTGACCAGCTGCCTTGGCCGTGTCTCTCCTGAATTGTCACCACCATAGGGAAGCTCTCTTGACTAGAGGGGTGGAAAGAAGGAAAGAAGTCCAGGGAGAGGTGATTACATATCTGAGCATGATGGATGCCAAACAAAATGTTAAAACCAGAAAAGGCCAATGGGAAAGAGGAAGGGGGGTGGACAAAAGCATCAGAATGAGGAAAGAAAGAAGGGGAAGGAGGAAAAGGAGGAGGAAAGAAAAATGGAAAGAGTAAAAATGAAGAAAAATTGAAAGGGTGAAGAGCATTTCTTTCTCTGCCCTACCTGTCCTGCAGTGTTCTGCCCAGGTCACTTCCTCATCGTGGGTTGATCTGTGAGTACCCGCCCCTTTAGCCTTTTTTATGTCCCTGCTCTTTGTCGTGGCTTTTGAGATTCCTTCCACTTCCCACTGATCACAAACGCTCTTCTTGGCTCAGGCATTTTCTGTTCTTGGGCCAGGGTCACGTCACATGCTGACTAAGGTTAATTGCCCAGTTAATGCCTTTCTTTCTCGATGTACAGGATTTCTTTTATCACCATCTGTTCAAAGATGAGTTGAATTCATTACCAGGCTCCTATGCCTGAAGGTCAGCTAGATATCAAATTACATTGCAAGAAACAAAGATTTTAAAGAGCCTAAAGTACTGATGAAAGGTTTTCTAAAACAAGGTTTATCTCAGTTTATTTCACTGGAAATACTGTAACACACCCTGGCTTCTTCACCTCTACTCTCCTGATTCTTCCAGCAAAATGCATGTGTGCAACCTGCAGAGACCAGAGTCCTCAGCCTCCTCTTTTGTAGCCCCTTCTTTATACTCAAATACAATCCAGACATGAGTATCCACTACACACTGGGCCATACTACAAGGCTCTGGACATAGAGTGTGACCAGTCTCAGAATGTACTGTGTAATTGGAGAGCAGAAAAATAAGTCAAGGCTTTTGTAAGTATGATAAATAGAAGGACATCAGCCATGAGAAAGAGCCCTGATTTGAACCCAGTCAACTTTCCATACATATTGTGGTATTTAAGGCAGACCAAGTGATTCCAGGTAGATTCATTTATTAATGTGGCACTCTCTGCTTATGACTTGTTGAGAGTCCCTTCCTACTACATACAGTGCATAGTTTTAAAACGTAAGAATCACTGATGCAAAGAGCCATATAAAGATGCTTTGTTGAAGTGGTTCACTGTCTGAATAAGATGCAGAAGGCATATAGTACAGGGATAAGCATGCTGTCCATGACAAAAATGACAGACAATGCCACATGGAGAGGCTTTGCCCAATCACAACTAGGAAAGGCCTATGGGGAGACACTCAAGACACTGTAATCCCCCATTGCTCTTTATTTAGGCAATTATCTCACTTAAAGCATTTTCCTTAATCTGAATGATGGTTAAATTTTTGTGTCAATTCAGTGGGGCGCCCAAATATTCAGTTAGATATTATTCTGAATGTGACTGTGAGACATCTGTAGATTAATTAGCACAGCACTTGAATCGTAGGATATTGTCCACAATACACATGGGCCTCAGTCAACCCAAATGTATTGGAGTCCTGAACAGGACAAAAAGCAAGTGAAGGAAGGACTGTGGAGGCTGGAGACTGCCATCCAGGCTTCTGTGGGCAGTCTCAATGCCTTCAACTGCTGGAACTCAGCACTTTCTAAAATTCATGTTACAGCAGGGCATGGCAGTTCATGCCTGTAGCCCCAGCCATCTGAAAATTGAAACAGGAGGATTGCCACAAATTCAAGGCTAAGGGGTTATGTTGTGAGACTGTCCCCAACACACACACACACACACACAAGCAAATAAATAAAATCTTGAAAATTCATATAATAAAAATAATAATGCTGACAATAATATTTTGTGTCTTAGAAATGTGTGTGCAGACTGTGGCATGCCTTCTCAACACAAGGGCTGCAACTTTGCCTCCTGAATGCTAAGATTAAAGGCATACATACAAAAAATAAAATCTTATATTGAAACCAGTGTTCACCAAGGTTTAGCTTAATGAAAACTAACTATAGCTGATTTAATCATATAATTATGACTATAATTACCTTTTTCTATGTATCACAGACTCAGGCTGATACTGATTTTCTTTTTATCAAATTCGTCATACTATCTTATTCTTATCTACCTTCCCATATTCATGAGCCTAATAAATTTCTGAAATTGATAATTCTTCAGTCAATGTCAGATGAGGTCATTCCCTTGGGAATGTTCAATCACCCCTCCATTTTGCCCTTTAACCTGTTCAGTGAAAACACACAGAGAAACAAGCATCTGTGTTGATCGTCCGTGTCTACCCTAGATGTTTTCAGCAATATTTCACTTCTCACCAATTATACCACAAATTGGGAGGATGGGTGGAAGAAGAGTACATGTCTTCAACCATATTAAGCTAGTAACTCTCAAACCTTATTATGCTTGGAATCTTCCTGGGCAATGTATTTAAAAATGCATAGCCATGACCTCAGAGCTGCTGCCTCAACAGACATTGGATGGAGTCCAAGAGCTATCATGCTAAGCATATGGTAGTGTATGTACAGTTACCTGGTCCTCCAACCACACTGAGGAAACACATGAGGCTGGGCCAGAAACCCTGGCTAAGATCCTTGAGGGAATGAAGAAAATACAGACACACAGATACATACGTGGTGAACCTAGAACCAGGTGGGTTTCTCTAACACTGCTTTAGCAATTTGGAACATGTTTCTTAGATGAAGCACAAGGGAAGGGGTTAGCTCCTCTTAGTAGATGTCTGAAGGTGAGCAGTCTCGACTATGAACACCCTGGAGGAGGAAGTTCCAGTTGCCAGTCATTTCACATACTGTTCACTAGTTCACAATCACTCAGACTCCAGAGGAAACCTCCCCCTTCCTTCCAAGCTTGCTTCATTGGATAACGGTTCCATGGAACCAATGGTCTTGGAGTCCCCAGCAGGCTGTGCTCATAGTCAAAATACACATTTACTGAGGACCTCACATTCACTCACTTGAGGTTCCTCTGCCCTGTATACCACAGGCAAGAGCAAAGACCATGTTTCTAGGCAGACAGCATAAAAGTAAGATTATTTTTACAGCAAAATCATCGTGTCATATTTTCCCCTGGTATAAGAGTGACCATAGTGTGACTCTCCCTGTGTTGGAGTCACATCCATGAGAATTAAAATGTAATGAAGAGCCTCCCAACCCTAGAATCTTCCATCTTGTTTCTGTGTTCTCTTGTAAACAGTTCTCATCTCAGTTTATGTCACCTGTCCTTCCTGGTTGAGAATCAGACTTCTGCTTCTGGGACTATAGATATTAAGAAGAAGTATATAAATTTTGTATTATCTTCAATGTCATAGTTCCTGTTGAAGCTTCCAGAAGATCCAGGCCATCGCCCAGACCTTTTTTATTTACAAAAAATTACCCAGATTTTGTTATTTACAAAAATCATTTTAAAAACACCAAACTCCCAAAGACATAGTATAGTCAGTTGAGAGGGACTGGCCTCGATGGAAAGCTTAGCCTGAAATAAGGCAGAAAAGAAAGGTAAGGGTCTAGGGACATGGTTTCACAAGGCAGTGACATGCTGTGAAATCAGAATACACTTTGGTTAGGGGAAGGGCAAAGTTCTGATTTATTCATTAGAGTAAATTGGATCACATTTGTGTTTAGGTTAAAGAAATTCTGGCCAGGCAGTGGTGGCACACACCTTTAATCCCAGCACTTGGGAGGCAGAGGCAGGTGGATTTCTGAGTTCGGAGGCCAGCCTGGTCTACAGAGTGAGTTCCAGGATAGCCAAGGCTATACAGAGAAACCCTGTCTCAAAACAAAACAAAACAAAACAAAAAAAAATACAAAAACAAAACAAAAAACAAAACAAAAGAAAAACAAGAAATTCCGACTGTAGATGTCTACAGCTTTCAACATAAGATTCCCATGACTACTGATGTGGGTACAGCTGGATTCTGCCATCTTTGTCATGACCTAGTGTTTCATAGTTTCAGTCACCATGACAAAAAGACCTGGGAAAACTTAAACAGACAATAAATTGGTGTTGGCTCATGGTTCCAGAGATTCTAATTCATAGATGCTTCTGTGGAAGCATATCTTGGTTGGAGTACATAGCAAAGGAAACTACTCATTCTGTAGTAGAAAGGTAGAGGGTGAGACAAAAATAGACCTCGGAAACCCAGCGTTTCCTTCAGAAACACACTCCCACTGACCTATCTTCTATTCCTATGGCCATGTCTTTTAAAGATTCTACCACAGCTGGGTCAAAGTCTTCGATGAGTGGACTCTGGGGGATAATCAAGATTCAAACTATACTACTGTCACAACATAATTCCTGCATGAGTTTTTTTTTAATGTGTTATTGATTCTTTTGTAAGTTTCACATCATGTTCCCCAGTCCAGCTCACCTCCCCATCCCCTCATATTTGCTCTTTGTCCCTGCAACCTCTCCTCTCAAAACAAAACACACATACACACACAAACACTAAAACTTAGAAAACATCTCATTGTAGAAGCTGTAGAATGTCATAGTGTGCTCCATAGAAAACATCTCGTTGTAGAAGCTGTAGAGTGTCGTAGTGTGCTCCACAGTACATCCCTCTGTCCACACATCTTCACTTGCAAATGTTCATTACAATGAGTCATTGGTATGGCTCAAGGTTTCTGGCTTCTGTGACACCATTAATTTTGGATCTTCACTGGAACTCCTCCCAGTTATCTTGTTGTTTACCTGTACCGTGGAGAACCTGCACCTTTGGATCATACTTCCCAACCATTCCCAGATGATTTAGATTTTGGGGTGGACCATCTCAGAGCCCTTGATCTGGGTCTGGGTGGTAACAGAGTTGGTCAGCCCACTTGTTCTTCCTTATCTGCACCACCAAGGCAAGCTCTCTCACACTGCTCTGGCTTGACCATCCAATGCTGCCATCAACATGAGGCAGGGTCAGCTCTCCTGATCTCCCACCCTCAGGGCTGGATCACAAATGCCATTGCCATCAGGGCCAGCTCCATGTTACCTAGGCAACGTGCAAGGCCCCACTCTCCCTAGTGCTATAGCCAGTAAGGGAACAGGGTTAACTTTCTCTTGCAGATGGCAAGGGGGAGTGGAGAAGCACGTCATCCCCACACCTATGCCACCTCCTAGCAGATGAGTGGCAGCTCTTCTTCACTCTCATCCTCTAGGCTGGTTCCCCTACACTCCTCAACCAGAGTCAGCACTACTGTGCTGTCCAAGAGAGGTGTAGGGCCACTATGTAGCCACAGACTCACACATGACCTTCAGCAGCAGCCGAGGCTAGGACTTCACCGTGGCCACAGGTGGCACAGGCTACTCCTCTCCACTCTCGAGTCTCCAGTTCCACCTCTCCTCACAATGCTCAAGCTGCTCTACTTCTCTTCCTCTCCCATCTGACCACCACATACTCACAGACTGTAGTAGTCCCAGCTGCAGGCTGTCCAAGTGGCTGGTGGGGCCCTGGACAGCATCCTCCATCCATGCTGTGTGAAGTGTCAGCAAGCAGGTGTCTGTGGCCTGCCTGTGCCATGCAATGTAGGGTATGTCTGAGGGTGGCATGGCAGTCCACAGGTCTTTGTCTTCCTCCTTCTGTACTCTGCTGCCTAGGTTTGGTTTGGTTTGGTTTGGTTTGGTTTGGTTTGGTTTGGTTTGGTTTGGTTTGGATTGGTTTGGTTTGGTTTGGTTTAGTTTGATTTGATTTTTATGAGTCCTAGACAGAAATCAGCTTTGGCCACCAAGCTAGGCTTCTGGCTAGGATAAACAGAGGACTGCTATCTGCTCTGTCCCTGACTGATACAGAAAGCTACCACCAACAAGGTGTCTCTTTGCCCATTGCTGGGGGCTTGTAATGCCTACTTAAAAAGAAAAATTGTCCTTCTGGTCTGGGCCTGAGTACTGAGCAGATCCCAGGCAGCAGCTCTGTCCTCAATCTCACAGAACCCAGAGGAAGCATGGCTTCCAGGAGTTCTAACCTGGGCAGTATCTTAAGTAAGAAGACAGCAATGCCCACCCCAAACAGGGAAGTCACTCCTGGCCAGGAACACTGTTTTTTTCTGTGCCTGAGCACTGAGCAGATTTTGGGCATCAGCTCTTACCCCAGTAGTAACACCACCCCACACAGTTCTGATACAACCAAGATAATAGGAAAGACAGGCTCCAATCAGAGACAGAGCAGGTAGCACTAAAGAGATCCAGATGGCAAAAGGCAAGCACAAGAACATAAGCACCAGCAACCCAGGGCACTTGGCATCATTAGAACCTAGTTCTTCCAGACAAGAAAGTCCTGAATTCCCCATATTACTAGGACAGCAAGATTCAGATTTAAAATCCCTTCTAATGATGATGATAGAGGACTTTAAAAAGGACATAAATAACATTCTCAGAGAATTTGAGGAGAACACAAAAATCCTTAAAGATTTACAAGAGAACACAACCAAACAGTGAAGGAATTAAACAAAACCATCCAGGACATAAAAATGGAAGTAGAAACAATCAAGAAATCACAAAGGGAGACTACCCTGGAGATAGGAAACCTAGGAAAGAAATCAGGAGTCATAGACACAAGCATCACCAACAGAGTACAAGAGATAGAAGAGAGAATCTCAGGTACAGAAGATACAATAGAAAATATTGACACAATTGTCAAAGAAAACACAAAATGCAAAAAGTTCTTAACCCAAAACATCCAGGAAATCCAGGACACAATGAGGACACCAAACCTAAAGATAATAGGTATAGATGAGAGTGAAGATTCCCAACTTAAAGGGCCAATAAATATCTTCAACAAAATTATAGAAGAAAACTTCCCTAATCTAAAGAACGAGATGCCCATAAACATACAAGAAGCCTATAGGATGCCAAATAGACTAGACCAGAAAAGAAATACCTCCCATCATGTAATAATCAAAACACCAAATGCACAAAACAAAGAAAGAATATTAAAAGCAGTAAGGGAAAAAGGCCAAGTAACATATAAAGGCAGACCTATCAGAATTACACCAGACTTCTCACCAGATACTATAAAAGCTAGAAGATGCTGGACAGATGTTATACAGACCCTGAGAGAACACAAATAAAAGCCCAGGCTACTATACCCAGCAAAACTCTCAATTACCATAGATGGAGAAACCAAGATATTCCACGACAAAAACAATATCTTTCTACAAACCCAGCATTACAAAGGATAATAGCAAGAAAGCTCCAATATGAGGAGGGAAATTAGACCCTAGAAAGAGTAAGAAAGTAGTCCTCTTTCAACAAATCCAAAAGAAGATAGCCACACAAACAAAATACCACTAATAACAAAAATAACAGGAAGCAACAATCTCCTCTCCTTAATATCTTAATATCAATGGACTCAATTCTCCAATAAAAAGACATAGACTAATGGACAAGATATGTAAACAGGACCCAGCATTTTGCTGCATACAGGAAACCCACCTCAGTGACAAAGACAGACTCTACCTTAGAATAAAAGCTGGAAAACAATTTTTCAAGCAAATGGTCCTAAGAAACAAGCTGAAGTAGCCATTCTAACATCAAATAAAATCGACTTTCAACTTAAAGCTATCAAAAAGGATAAGGAAGGACATTTCATACTCATCAAAGGTAAAGTCAATCAACATAAACTCTCAATTCTAAACATCTATTCACCAAATGCAAGAGCACCCACTTTCATAAAAGAAACCTTATTAAAGCTCAAAGCAAACATTGCACCTCACACAATAATAGTGGGAGACTTGAATACCCCACTCTCAGCAATAGACAGATCATGAAAACAGAAACTAAACAGAATACAGATTTAACAGATATCTATAGAACATTTCATCCTAAAACAAAAGAATATACCTTTTTCTCAGCACCTCATGGTACCTTCTCCAAAATAGACCACATAATTGGTCACAAAACAGCCCTCAACAGATACAAGAAAATTGAAATAATCCCAGGCATCCTATCAGATCACCATGGACTAAGGCTGGTCTTCAATAATGACAAAAACAATGGAAAACACACATTCATGTGGAAACTGAACAACACTCTACTCAATGATAATGTTGTCAGGGAAGAAATAAAGATAGAAATTAAAGACATTTTAGAATTTAATGAAAATG
Organism: Rhabdomys pumilio; assembly: GCA_030674055.1. NCBI lineage: Eukaryota > Metazoa > Chordata > Mammalia > Rodentia > Muridae > Rhabdomys > Rhabdomys pumilio. Next base: position 819,991 of record JANHMN010000007.1, on the reverse strand, counting down.
AAGACACATCATACCAAAACTTGTGAGACACAATGAAAGCAGTGAGAAGAGGAAAACTCATAGCTCTAAGTGCTTACAAAAGAAACTAGAGAGAGCGTACACTAGCAGCTTGATAACACACCTGAAAGCTCTAGAACAAAAAGAAGCAAACACACCAAAGATTAGATGGCAGGAAATAATCAAACTCAGGGCTGAAATCAACCAAGTAGAAACAAAAAGAACTGTACAAAGAATCAATAAAACCAGGAGCTGGTTCTTTGAGAAAATCAAAAAGATAAATAAACCTTTAGCCAGACTAATCAGAGGTCAGAGAGACAGTATCCAAATTAATAAAATCAGAACTGAAAAGGGTGACATAACAGCAGAAAGCGAGGAAATTAAAAAAATCATCAGATCCTACTATGAAAGCCTATACTCAACAAAATTGAAAAATCTGGATAAAATGAACAATTTTCTAGACAAACATCAGTTACCAAAGTTTAATCAGGCCCAGATAAACCATCTAAACAGTTCCATAACCCCAGAAGAAATAAAAGCAGTCATTAAAGGTCTCCCCACCAAAAAAAAGTTAAAGACCAGATGGTTTTAGTGCAGAATTCTATCAAATCTTCAAAGAAGACTTAAAATCAATTCCCTATAAACTATTCCACAAAATAGAAACAGAAGGAACACTACCCGATTCATTCTATGAAGCTACAGTTACGCTCATACCTAAACCACACAAAGACCCAACAAAGAAAGAGAACTTCAGACCAATCTCCCTTATGAATATTGATGCAAAAATACTCAATAAAATTCTCACAAACCGAATCCAAGAACACATCAAAGCAATCATCCATAATGATCAAGTAGGCTTTATCCCAGGAATGCAGGGATGGTTCAATATTTGGAAAACCATCAATGAAATCCACTATGCAAACAAACTCAAAGGAAAAAAAAAACATGATCTTATCACTAGATGCTGAGAAAGCAGTTGACAAAATTCAACATCCCTTCATGATAAAAGTCTTGAAAAGATCAGGAATCAAAAGCCCATACCTAAACATAGTAAAAGCAATACACAGCAAACCAGTAGCCAACATCAAACTAAATGGAGAGAAACTTAAAGCAATCCCACTAAAATCAGGGACTAGAGAAGGCTGCCCACTCTCTTCCTACCTATTCAATATAGTACTGGAAGTCCTAGCCAGAGCAATTAGGCAACAAAAGAAGGTCAAAGGGATACAAATTGAAATGGAAGAAGTCAAAATTTCACTATTTGAAGATGATATGATAGTGTACTTAAGTGACCCTAAAACTTCCCCCAGAGAACTCCTAAACCGGATGAACAACTTTAGCAAAGTGGCTGGATATAAAATCAACTCAAACAAATCAGTAGTCTTCCTCTACTCAAAAGATAAACAGGCTGAGAAAAAAATAGGGAAATAACACCCTTCACAATAGTCACAAATAATATAAAATACCTTGGTGTGAATCTAATCAAGCAAGTAAAAGATCTGTATGACTAGAACTTCAAGACCCTGAAAAAAGAAATGGAAGCAGATCTCAGAAGATGGAAAGATCTCCCATGCTCATGCATTGGAAGGATTAATATAGTAAAAATGGCTCTCTTGCTGAGAGAAATCTACAGATTTAATGAAATTCCCATCAAAATTCCAAAACAATTCTTCACAAAGATAGAAAGAGAAATTCTCAAATTCATTTGGAATAACAAAAAAAACAGTACAGTGAAAACTATTCTCAACAATAAAAGAACTTCTGGGGGAATTACCACCCCTGACCTCAAACTGTACTACAGATCAATGGTGGTAAAAACTGCAAGGTATTGGTACAGAGACAGGCAGGAAGATCAGTGGAATAGAATTGAAGATCCAAAAACAAACCCATATACCTATGGTCACTTGATCTTTGACAAAGGACTTAAAACTGTCCAGTGACAAAAGGCCAGCATTTTCAACGAATGGTGCTGGTTCAACTGGAGGTCAGCATGTAGAAGAATGCAAATCAATCCATTCTTATCCCCTTGTACAAAGCTCAAGTCCAAGTGGATCAAGCACCTCCACATAAAACCAGATACACTGAAACTAATAGGAAAAAAATGGGAAAAAAGCCTCAAACACATGGGCACAGGGGAAAAGTTCCTGAACAGAACACCAATGGCTTGTACTCTAAGATCAAGAATTGACAAATGGGACCTCATAACACCTCAAAGCTTCTGTAAGGCAAAGGATACTCTCAATAGGACAAAATAGCAACCAAAAGATTGGCAAAAAATCATTACCAATCCTACATCTGACAGAGGGCTAATATCTAATGTATACAAAGAACTCAAAAAAGTAGACTCTAGAAAACCAAATAACCCTATTAAAAATGGGGTACAGAGCTAAACAAAGAATTCTCAACTGAGTAAACACAAATGGCTGAGAAGCACCTAAAGAAGTGTTCAACATCCTTAGTCATCAGGGAAATGCAAATCAAAACAACCCTGAGATTCCAACTCACAACAGTCAGAATGGCTAAGATCAAAAACTCAGGTGACAGCAGATGCTGGTGAGGAGAAAGAGGAACACTTCTCCATTGTTGGTGGGATTGTAAGCTGGTACAACCACTCTGGAAAGCAGTCTGTGGAAAGCAGTCTTGTGGGTCCTCAGAAAATTGAATATAGTATTACCTAAGGACCCAGCTATACCATTCCTGAGCATATACCCAAAGGGTGTTTCAACATACAACAGGGACACATGCTCCACTATGTTCATAGCAGCCTTATTTATAATAGCCAGAAGCTGGAAAGAACCCAGATATCCTTCAACAGAGAAATGGATACAGAAAATGTGGTACATTTACACAATGGATTACTACTCGGCTATTAAAAACAATGAGTTCATGAAATTCTTAGGCAAATGGATGGAACTAGAAAATAACATCCTGAATGAGGTAACCCAGTCACAAAAGAACACACATGGTATGCACTCACTGATAAGTGGATATTAGCCTCAAAGCTCACAATACCTAAGGTACAATGCATAGACCACATGAAGCTCAAGAAGAAGAAGGAAGATCAAAGTGTGGGTGCTTTGGTCCTTCTTAGAAGGAGTATCAAATTACTCAACGAGAGCTCCCAGGGTCCAAACTTTCAGCCTGGGAACACAAAGGGAGGGACTCATGGCTCCACCTGTATAGGTATTTGATGATGGCCTTGTTAGGCATCAGTGGAAGAGGAGGGCCTTGGTCCCTGAAAGTTTGGATTCCCTAGTGTTGGGGAATTGAAGAGCAGGAAGGTGGGAATGGGTAGATGGTGGGGGCACACCCTCATAGAAGTAGGAGGGGTGATGGGATAAGGGGTTTTGGGGGGGGATGGGAGAGGAAATAACATTGAAAGGTAAATAAATAAAATATCCAATAAAAAAATAACAGATAATGGGTCTGGTAATTGTAGTCTATCAGTAGAGACTTTTTGTCAACAATTTATTATGGTGATTTTGTATAATTCTCAAGGACAAGGTGTTGTGGAAGAGGCCCATGGAACTTTAAAAAGATTGGTGAGACATACTGTTGCTGAGGCAGAGAATGATGCCAACCTGTGAGTTTGCTGAGTGCCCTGACAAGGGTGACTGGGGAGCTGTATTGAACTTATGTTCCTGGCCCACCTTTGCTTGACTATATCCCAGATGGGACAAGCTGCATTGCCTCAAGTTTTTAGACCTTGTGGGATAGAGAATAAAAAAGAGAGATTATAATGTCTCTTGTATTTTTCTTAAATGTGACCAGCTATTAGGACTCAATCATGTACTGGTCTAGAAATCAAACCAATATTAGAAATAACAGTCTACCTTTGGAAGGCTGGATCTGGATATTGTTGGAGACATATCTGGAAGTTAGCTGTAGTTCACTATGATGTTATGATAGCAAGAGATAAAGTTGGGACAGGATCTGGATTTCAAACAAGGGTTAGTGCATGTTTTACAGCTCTTTTAATTCTCAAATTAAAATTGGTTTTGTCTCTTCTACATCATTTATTGTAAGTTGCATTGACTGTATAATTTCTTTTTTTGGTTTTTTTTTTTAGTTTTTTTGTTTTTTTTTTTTGTTTTTTTTATTTGATATTATATTTACATTTCAGATTTTATCCCCTTACCCTATTCCCCCCACCACCCAGGAACCTCCTATCCCATCCCCCCTCCTCATGCTTCTGTGAGGATGTGTCCCCACTTACCCCCCTTCCCCCTCCCCACTCTCCAATTCCCCCCCCCACTCAGTGCTCAGCCTTCATGGGACCAAGGATCTCCTCTTCCACCTATGCCCAAAAAGGCCATCCTCCCCTACATGTACAGATGGAGTCATAGGTCCCTCCCTATGTGCTCCCAGGCTGATGGTTTAGACCTTGGGGAGCTCTGGTTGGTTGGTATTGTTGCTCTCCTCATGGGGCCACAAACCTTTTCAGCTCCTTCAGTCTTCTCTCTAACTTCTCCATTGGGAAACACTTGATCAGATCAGTGGTTAGCTGTGAGCATCTGCCTCTGAATGTGTCAGACTCTGGCAAATCTCTAAAGAGACAGCTATATCATGCTCTTGTCAGCATGCACTTCCTGACATCCACATCAGTGTCTATCTTTGGTGACTGCACATGGGATAGATACCTAGGTGGAATGGTGACTGCATAATTTCCAATTGTGTTAGTGTGTTGAAACCTGGCATGTCTGTTACAGGGGTCTATCAACCAGATTTTGTCTTACTTCCCTGAGTATTAGAAAACCTTGATTTGTTGAAAAAAAAAAAACTTGAAAGTGCTGGAAGAAGTGGGTTAGGCTTTAAGCAGAAGAAAGAGGGTAGCAGGCTTGATTATTGCTGGTAGAACAGCTTTAATTTCATTAATTGCTAGCACCATTGCTTCTGCAATAGCATTGACACAAGGAGTTAAGACAATTATTTTTGTTAACCATCTAGCAAAAAAAAATGTCACTAATGTATTGAGTATACAAAAAGATTAAAGGATTTATATAGATATCAGGAACAATGGATGATGCTCTATAACCTATTCAAATTTTCTGAAGGTGGTTCAGGTTTCAAGAGTTAGGAGCCATCCCAAGTGTCATGACAAATATTGGAGTAGTGTTACTTCTAAAATTTACAATGATTGTAATTATAATTAGAAAAAAGTTTAAAGACAGCTGTAGGATATTTAGCATAATCCTAACACCTCTCTGGGTGTGTTAACTTTGTATAGTAAGATTATGAATTTGAAGAATGCTGCTCTGTTGAGCTTTGATGCTGCAGATAATGCTCATAAAATTATCTATGGCCTGAGGTCAGTATTTCCATTTTGGTCAAACCTCAGGAATGACATATATAGCTTGATCAGGCTAGCCCTTCTTGTCCTGGGAATACTTTTATTCCTGCCCATCGTGTTAAAGCTTGTCTCTAACTTTTTCATATACTTTTGGCTGGCAGCCAAAGTATATGACTTGAAACTGATAATGGATCCCCAGACAGAGTTATTAATTTAACAGGCTGGCAAGCCAAGGATGGGTAAGATTTTGCACAGAGCCTTACCAACCTAAGACATAAATGCATTACTTTTGATAATGCATATTCCATAATGGGTAAGGAAGGCATTCTTGTCAGAACAACCTATGACAGTCTCAATCTTGTTAATGAAATAAAAAGGGGGAGAGGTGGAGAGCCTTTGGGGCTGCTTGTCAAGAATCTGACATGGGCCAAGGACAAGGAAATGGGCTGCTTGGCAGGAATATGACATTGGCCAAGGACAAGGAAGTTGGCTTCAATCAGAAATCTGACATTAGGCTATAACACAGATGTAATTTCAGGTAGGAATCTAAATCTTAGGGTACAACAAAGAAGTAATCTCAGACAGGACTCTAAATATTAGGCTAGAACAAAGAAGTAGGCTTTACACATAAAATTGACCTTGGGCTAGGACAGGGAAGTAGGTTCAGATACGTTGGTCATCCTGATAAGCCTTTAGAAACAGTGATCACGGAAGTGTTCATGTAATTGGGTTTAATGCCTTGCTTCTTCTTTGACTATTTGTGTTAATTGTATTGCTTGTTCCTTGACTATTTGTATCTATTGTGTTGCTAGACCTCCAACCTAGAAATGACCTTAATACATGCATATAATCAAAATGGTATAAAAGCATAAAGGAAGACATGATATAGGATAGGAGGTTCTAAGGAGGGAAAATGGGGAAAGGGGACAACATCTGTATTGTTAATAAAATATCCAATAAAAAATGAAACTAGAAATGCAAGATGTTATCATACATATACACGAAACAAAAATCTGCAAAGATAAGAAAAATGTCTCCAAATTTTGTGAGCAGCTACCTCTGACAAAAAGATGGATCACAATACAGAAGTTCTCCAGGAGCTATGAGAACGCCCTGCTTATGTTCCATGTGTCAAGATGGACCATGTACACAAGTGCTCAGTCTGTTATTATTTACTTCAATGTGTTTTGCAAGTGTTATGTTGTGTATCTACCTAATTAAAAGATAAACACAGAGATATGGCTTATTTTGAGAATTTTCCAACCAGGAGTTACAGGCATTAAAAGGAATGTGGTTTGACTGGAATATCACATTATCTGTAGGAGGGTTTGAGAGGCCCAGCATTCTGTCTTTTCTTCACCTTTTCATTCTATTTGTTGTTAGAACCACTCTGATTTGATTAGTAAAGTGAAACTGAGTTAGACACAAGATCACCATCTCCTCCTGCCCTACACTCGTCATCGTCTTTGGCTGTAGGACTGTTAAGTCTTCATGATAGGTCCCCAGCAAGCCAGGCAGCCTCTGGAGCTATAAAGCATATGCAGAAGTTTTAGATTAAATGAAAGGAACAAACAAAAACAAACAAACAAACAAAAAACCAGGTACACCCTAGGATCCCAGGGGATCCACTGTGCGTGAGACTGACTACATGTTGTAGATTTACACATTGAATGTTCATGCTGCAAAACTTCATGTTGAACCCTGGCTCCAGTGTGATGGTACACTTTGTATACATCTTTGGAAGATAATTGGGATCAGATGAGGACACAAGAGTGGGGCCTTTATGATATAGGTAGTTACTTTTACAAGAAGAGACACTATAGTTTGTAAGCCAAGAAGATGGCCATAGTTAAAGAATGACCCTCTTGCACCTTAATCATGGATATTCTAGGGTCCAGAACTCTTAAGAACATAACTCTCTGTTATTTAGGCCACTCCAGCTATGATGTATTGCTGTAACAATCCAAGCTACTAATACAACGATTAAGGTATTCTAATTATATTAATGCAGTGACTAATTCTATATAAATGTGACTGATGATGGTGAGTAATTAACATTACAGCACAATACTTTATATTCCTTCTCACATATAAATCATCTCTTTCTTAAAAACAAAGCTGGCTGGTTAGTACAGATGAGGAAGAAGATTGATGTAATTTGTAATATTAGAGGCAAATTTGTGTACAACATGACTTCAGGGAGCTGTGCAAATCTTTCCCTTCTCCACACACATTTCCTAGTTGAGCTTATTTAGCTTTTTTCTAGCCTGAGTATTCTCATCTGTAAAAGTAAAAAAAAATTAATTATTATTACTTGGACAGCTAGTGGAAGAGGCAGGGACTGCCTAAGTAGAGCAGCTAGTACCATGCTTGACATCAAGCCACGAGGAAAGACATCAGTCTCTACACAGCCTTTTCATGGCCAGGAGCACACAGTGGCTCTCACATCCCATTGTCTGGAAATCTGCAGTATAAAAACAATTGCTCAAAAATGTGTACAGAATGAATAAACAAGTCAATAAATGAGTAAATACAGGGGGTTCAGGAATCTCTGGCATATTAGCTGCTAGAATAATGTCAGTGTCCTCTAGCAAAGGTCACCAAAAACACACTGAAGCTGAACGAAGTTGGCTTGTTATCCCCACAGCCAAGACAGGAATTCTCTATGACGCACTATGGAGCAACTGAATGGGAGGCAATCTCAATAGAAGAGTGTTATAGAGGACTTCCTGGATTTGAGTTTGTACTGGAAGACTTTGAAAGAGGATTTATGGAAGCAAGGATATCATCTGGATTGGATGCTATTGGAATGTGAAGATAAATCTATGACTATCTTAATGAGTGAAGGGAGGACTGCACTTAGGTAATGGCTGTAACTGATCAGTAACAGTAACGCTCACATCAAGCAGAAGAAGTGAAAATGAATTCTAATAGGTGTAGGTAGGTGGACTGTTTTGTCTAGAAGGGAATGCCAGTGTGGGATCTCCAGGGGACAAACACTGAAACAAACAGAAAAGGCTGGGGCTTTATTGGAAGGTTGGAGGAAGGAGCAGATGCCCAGGAAAGAGGACAAGGAAGAAGCCATGAAACCTTTTTAATTCAGACACTGAGAGGGAAGGAGGAAGCAGAATGGATCTGGGAAAGCCTCATGGTGTGGTAAAGAGCTAACACAAATAAGCCAGAGGGCTATTTGGAACCATTGGGCTACTGTCTACTGGAAGGACATTGGCATCAATGTGAATGACTTAGTGAATAATTAATAATTGTAATATTAATATTATTAATTATAATTATTAATTTTATTATTAAATAACTGATATTAGGTTGGGGTTTTTTTTTTTTTTTTTTTGGTCTACTGCAGCTAAAGGCCTCCAGGAAAGCACACTATGTCATGAAATGAAATCCAAATAGTTCATCCCATGTGTGGCAGTTTCAATGAGAAATGTCCCAATAGTCTTGGGTATTTGGAACTCTTGGTCTCTAGCTTGTTGTACTGTTTGTGGAAATTTAGATGGTACACCCTTGTTGTAGAAATACACTACCAGGAGCAGATATTGAGATTAAAAGCTTCAGGTGATTTCTAGTTAACTTTCTCAGCTTCCTGCTTGGCAGTAAAAGATGTGATCCCTCTGCTTCCTGCTCCAGCTGTCAAGTCTTCTTCATATGCTATGCTTCTGAGCCATTGTAACTCTAACCTTCTGGAGCCATGAGTCACAATAAACTCTTTCTTCCACAAGTTACCTTGGTCCTAGCGTTTCATCATAGCTACATAATAGTAATTGATACGCCACAGCTGTATCAGGACGTGTGTTCAGTTACACATGAGCTCTTCCTCAAGATCTGCTGCAGACCAGAAAAGCATCTTCCTGTGTCAGCCCTTTGCTCACACCCATCAAGTAGAACTAAGATGTGTGGAGATGTGGGTGGGATTAGCTATTTTGTTGCTGATATAAAATATCTGAAGCTGTATATGTTATAATGAAAAAAAGGTGTATTTAGATCAAAGTTTAAAAGTTCAAGATTGAGTGGCTCCATCCACTCAATCTCTGGAGAGTTACCCCTGTCTGCATCATACAGTGACAGAGAACAAATGGTTACATGGAGAACTGGCTAATGTGGGGTGACATCACTTTCTAGCAACCCACTCTAATAAGAATAACTTACCCTAGAACCCTAGACCCTCCACAGTGTAGAGGAAGCTTTTAAAGAATGAACCCTTGGGGAAATTCTCAGCTCCTATCAAAACTACCAATGGAGGATACTCTAACTCTAGAAAGTATTGAAGGAAGTTGAGTAGGGGAAAGGCCAGCATCAGTCTATCTCCTGGCTCACTGTCTGAGTAGACGAATAAGAAAACCAACCTACAAACAGGAGCTGAACTGTTATCAATCTACCAAATAATGCAACTAGAATAGTCCCCTCCTGCCATTTGCTCTTTTTCAAAACGATCAATATACATAAGATGTGCCACCTCTAGGTAACCAAGTAGAAATTCTACTCTATTTTCAAAGTATGCAATATTGGATACCTGTTTGGGGCACAGTTAATCATATAAGAGCTTAATAGCCCATGAGATCCCTCTAGAAACTGTCTGCTCAGTATTACTCAAATGTAGCCCTTCTTATAGTCTGCCAGGCACTTTTTAATGGCTTCGGATTTTCAGCTCATTAATGTTAATTCAACTGAAACAGATCACAGACATATAATGAAATCTTGAACGATTCTCTTTAGCTGAAATTTCCTGGCTTGAAAAACTTGGTATTTTTCTAATTAGGATAGAATCCTGTACTCTTAAGTGAACGCTGATGTATTTGCTATGCTTATTGTGGGTTTTTTTTCAACTTGTCTCAAACAAAGGTCATCTGGGAAGAAGGAAATCTCAATTGGGAAAATGCTCTCATCATATTGTCCTGTAGGCAAACCTGAAGCCATTTTCTTGATTAATTATTAAAGTAGGAAGACTCAGCATACTGTGTAAGGTGCCAGTCCTGGGCTGGTGACCCTAGAGTATACAAAATATCAGGCAGAGCAAGCCGTGGGAGCAAGCCAGAGAGTAGCATTCTTCTATGGCTTCTGCTTCAGTCCCTGCTGGCTCAAGGTTTCTGCCTTGAGCACCTGCCTTGACATCTCCCAGTGATGGGATATACCTGGAAATATAAGATGAAATAAACCCTTATCCTTCTGAATTGCTTTTGGTCATGATATTTTATCACAACAATGGAAAGTAATGAAGACAATTTGCTATCTTAATGTCTGATTCTATTTCAGGATAGTGGCCACAGGTCAGGAATATTTTAAAAGACAATTTCATATGGTATACTCTAAGGAGATGGAGAAATATTAGACTTTTAAAAAATGGATGATACAGTGCTCACTCTTTGAGTCTGGCTTCTTTTTAATCAACTGAAATAGATCATAAATATTACTATAAAATATTAAATATAAATATATTAAAATTATTAAATATTAAATTTTGATGAAAATGTCTAGCTTACACAAACTTCATGTTTTTCATATTAGGATAAAATTCTGTACTCTTAAGTGAAACAATGTTGTGTTTCACTGGTTAGACTTTTGTCAGCTTGACACAAGCTACAGTCATCTGGGAAGAAGGACCTCATTGAGAAGATTAACTTTCTATTAACCAATTTATGAGCATGGGTTTTCCCTACATTTTATTTTCTAAGGTTTTCAAAAATACTTAAATTATTAATATATGCTATTAGGTCATATACCATCATACTCCAGACAAATGCTAAAGGATAAATAAGATTATATGCAGAGAAGAAAATATAAATTGTATTATCTTTGTTATTCTTAAGCTAAATATAGGTAATGCATCTGTGATTTAGAGAACCTGGGAAGTGCTGATTAAAACTCAGACTAAAAATTATGTCATCCTGCAGACAAGGAATCAAATCCCAGATCCTTTATTCTCTTGCCACATTGCTATAACACCTTTGCATAAGCAAGATGCTTAAGTAGAACACCTGATAGATGGCAGGTACTTAATCTACATCACTTTCTTCTCCCATCATCTGACACAAAGGCCTTTTCTCCTCTGGCACAGCTCAAAACTTTGCCTTGCTTTCAACATGCCACCCTCACCTTGAAAACAGAAAGTCTTCACTCTCAGTAAGATGTAAAATCCATTTAGCATCAGAAAAAGTCTTCTGGATCTTCCTCGGTCAATTACTAGAGTATTAGGCCCTGAGCACAGCTCTCCATATGCCTGAAAGGCAAGTATTTCTGGATACAGGCACAAAAGTCACTTCCCTCTACACCACGATGAAGAGTCTGCATCAGCTCTGTACTTATCCAAGCGTGTTCTTATATCAGTACTCCATGTGTGTTTATGTCGTTCTCCAGCTTTCTTTTAACCATGGCTCTGATTCCAGTGCATCCGTTTTGAACTGCGCTTGTACATTCGTAAGCACTTGTACACTCGTAAGCACTTGTACACTCGTAAGCACTGGTACACTCGTATGCACTTGTACACTCGTAAGCACTTGTACACTCATAAGCACTTGTACACTCGTATGCGCTTGTACACTCATAAGCACTTGTACACTCGTAAGCACTTGTACACTCGTAAGCACTTGTACACTCGTAAGCACTTGTACACTCATAAGCACTTGTATACTCGTAAGCACTTGTACACTCATATGCGCTTGTACACTCATAAGCACTTGTATACTCGTAAGCACTTGTACACTTGTATGCACTGGTACACTCGAATGCACTTGTACACTCGTAAGCACTTGTACACTCATAAGTACTTGTACACTCGTATGCGCTTGTACACTCATAAGCACTTGTACATTCGTAAGCACTTGTACACTCGTAAGCACTTGTACACTCGTAAGCACTTGTACACTCGTAAGCACTTGTACACTCGTAAGCACTTGTACACTCGTAAGCACTTGTACACTCATAAGCACTTGTATACTCGTAAGCACTTGTACACTCGTATGTACTTGTACACTTGTATGCACTGGTACACATGTCCTCAGTTCTTTACTAGACTGTAAGCTTCTGCAAACAAAGGATCTAACTAATTGATGCCTTGCGGTATGTAGGGGCCCCACCCTCTACAGACCATGTGTCCAGTTAGTGTGTGTTGACTGACCCTGAAGGAATGAATGACTCTTTTGATTAATTGAACATTGAGATTTGGGGAAGAATATCTTACCAATCACATAAAGATTTTTTTCATTTGTAGACTTTATAAGTTGATATACATCATTTCTTTGTGTTTACTTCATGAAGTAACATGCCATAGTGTGAATGAGGAGATCAGAGGACAAGTCTCAAGTAGAGAAAGCTGTTACCTGCCATGCTATGGAATCTAGGAATTGAACTCATGTCATCAAGCCTTTATGTAGTATCTCTCCCCACTGAGACATTTTACTGGCCCATGCTAAAAATTGTTTTCAATGATTAAATTACATAAAAAGACACTAGCTATCACTGTTTCTTCTCTTTCCACATTTTTATATATGAAAAACAAACATAAATGATACAGTGTAGAAACGCAATAGTTCATGGTAGACAAACCAATTAAACTGTTACTAAAATTGGAACTATTGCAAAGGACTAATGTTAAAAGTATTGTGAGAAGAGAAGAAACTGTTGGACTGCCTATGATTAACTAGAGATCCAGAAAACTGCTGTAATTGTAGGAACTAAAAAACATGGATTCATAGATCCTGTTCTACCTTGTCAGACAGTATTGCAGATGCTTAGAACACACACACACACACACACACACACACACACACACACACACTCATATGCATAGAAAAATGATTCCTCCATTAAATGTCATTTTTCTGTTGCATGTAGATACCAGGGAACTGGATTTTTATGAGCCTTGCTTGGTACAACTTCTATTTGAAAGCCTGTGAGTGACAGGTTACAGGGGTCTGGTGTAAGGAACTGCAGTGCTCCCATGGGAATCTCTAAATTCCCACACCCTCTGAATTTTGAAGGTCACCATAGCAACAGCTGAGCACATCATCACTCCAATGCAGATAGGCCACAGCTGTAAGTTCTGCCAGGGATCCAATCACACCCTGTCTGCGTGAAAATTAAGTCACAGTCTCATGCCAAGTTTTCTGAGAATCACTGAGGCTTTGAGCTCATCCCGGGAGAAATCATTAAAGCCACACTGACTCTGGTAGCATATGGGACAGCAGTATGTCACTAGCTGTTTTACAGTTCTAGAGTGACAGTCATTTCTGAGAACAGCTGACCAAAGCTCTCAGGTGCAGCCCTTCTGTGTGGTCCAGAGGAAAATCTACTCAGCATCAATGTCCAAGACTGAGTCGGCTTAGCTAAAGAGCCTGGCAAAGCTCCACCGAGCAAAAGCACTAACCACACCATTTGCAAGGAGGCCAGGGCCTTAGCTAAGTGCTGTGCTTTATGCTAAGGACTGCAGACTCTAAAGAGGGCAGGCTCTAAAGAGGGCAGGCTCTAAGGAGTGCAGGCTTTGACTCCGGAATCTGGATAAATGTCCCTGGATTGTTTGGTTCTGACACTGTCTGAATGTAACTGGGAAATGTATACTATAGAAATATCCAAGTGAACAGGAAAAAACCCACATAGGTTTTCACATTCTTCTTGATCTCTCTCTCTCTTTCTCTCTCTCTCTCTCTCTCTCACACACACACACACACACACACACACACACACACACACAAACTCACACACATGACCTCTCATTGCAGAGGGGATAGATAGCAGGACAGTTTACATTTCACAGCACCAAAAAATTATCATATTTAATGGGCACCTCCATGCCCATCATAGACACATATTAATATTTGAGAGTTTCTCAGCCGACATAGATATTCAATGTATCAGGCAAGATCTGCATCATCAGGAAAAATGCTCTTCTACATAAACCCAGGCATATGTACTCATGGATACACCTGGGAAAACATAGGCATATATATGTCTCAGTCCTGTCCTGGCTCAGGAGCTACATCCCTTTGCCTCCTTGCCCCCATTACTTTGAATCTTCCTTCCACTCCATGGTATGGCATCCTGAGCTAGCCCTTTCAGCTGTGGTGCAGAGGAAGTGTGCGAACTTCTGTCAGTATCGGTAGGTGATGTCATGTCATCCATGTGTATGTGTGTGTGTGACCCAAATGCTGTATTGTGGTGCTTGTAGATGTCAGAAGAAGACAATGGTTGTGATGTCACATGGGTGTAGGGATGCAAAATCTGAGTCCTCTGCAAGAGTAAGTGCTCTAAACCACCAAGCCATTTCTCCACCCCCTATAATTACTGTCTTGTGTACTATCATTATCATGAAATTTCAGGAGATAGCCAAGAAGAATGCACGTGGTTCGCTGGTTTTAAGAAAAGTCTCCTCATCCCCACACACACTTGCAGCTCATTTTCACCAAAATCCCAAATGTTCCAGTAAAAAGATGAATCACATCATAGCCTTTCTATGCTCAGAATCCTCCACAGTTCTCTAGTTCATTTTGAGTAACATGCAAGATCCTTCTAGTGCCATACAGCCCTGCATTCCCCTCTCCACTGCCTCTATAACCCCTCCTCTGCCTATAGCTTGCTATGGCTTAATATGAGAAGTCAATTCCCAAAATGGAATGGTGAGTCTCAGTTGGTGAATCAGGATCAACATTTGGCCTTCTTAAGAAAAGTTGATTCTAACATGTGGAGACATACATCCCTTCTCCCACCACCCAGACTCCTTGCTCTCCTCACGATGCAGGAAATGCATTCACATCAGGCTTTCCTTCTCTATGCTGCCTGCCTTCCAAGAGCTGCAGTGCTGACTCAGCTCCTTCAAGCATCCTTTTCTTGGTGAGTTTTGCCTTGAACACCTGATTTATAATAGCGGTGACTATGAGTGCTTTCTTCCTTCCCCTACACTTGTTTTATCATTCTCTGTAGCATTTATGAATATCTAGCCTTCTGTGTATTTGATTTTTATGTCTTTGTATCTTTCTTTGAAACATGTGTCAATGAGAACACTATTTTGTTTCCTGCTAGGAAAAGTAATCACACATAGAAAGAATACAATAAATGTCAGTTTTAGAAACAAATGAATGTGAGAATAAGCAGTCTTCTCTCACCAAGACTTAAGTTAGGAAACTGTGTTAAACACCATAGGATACCCTTGCCAGGTTCTCCCAGAAAGACTTACTCTGTATGAGAAGTCAATTCCAAAAATGAAATGGTGGGTCTCTGCTGGTGAGTCAGGATCAACATTTGGCCTTCTAAAAAAAAACCTGATTTTAGCACGTTTTTCAGAGTCTGAAACTGTCTCTAAGTCAACTACCTAGCTTTGCTTCCATGGTATCAGAACACAAAGAACAGTAGAGAGTTACATGAGTATGGACAGACTCCTTTTAAGCAAGCAAGAGATAAAACAGCAGGATGAATGAACATCTGGGTTATCAGGAGTATAGTCATGAATCTGATGCTTACCCATGGGACAAGTGGGACCTGTGCTTCACAGTAGAAACACAAATAGTCTTGGAACCAAGACCAGGCTGATCCAGGGCTAGCTGGCCAGTTTCCTCTTTCTGCTTAACCTGTGAGAGATGGAAACAGCCCTCATGACACCAGTATGCCCTTGAGATTCTAGAGCAGCCATGACAGAACTGATGGATGGAAATAATGCAGTGGAATGGAAGGTCAGTTGGTTTAAAGGGAGCATCCTTGTACCTGAGTGTTATAGAGATTCATTTAGAAAATAAATGAGACGTGGCCAATTATTTCTGTGATGCTGGAAAATCAGGCCACACTGGCTAGAATGCCATAGAATGATGAAAGTATTTGACTTTGAGATTTACTCTGATAATTAATTCCTAAGCATCTAGCCATGCCCAGCATTCAGAAATGCTCCAAACATGGCTGTATTATTAGACCAGTAGTTAAAGAAATAAAATTGTACTTAAATGCCCACATTGTTTAAAAACTAAGTCAGTGCAGGTTTCTCAATTACTCCTCACAGGCAAACATAAGAGTTGGACACTGTCCATGAGGTGCCAACGTTATGTCACTGTGTTCTATAGGCAGAGGGGAGAAGTTACATCACTTCTAGGGAACTCACATTTGTCATTTAATTGCTTTTCCTAAGAAAATAAAACAGGCCTTTCTTCAAGGCCCTTTAACTACATTACCTCTACTCTGAATTCAGTCCCTCTCCTTCAATAACTACTCCAAAGACATTTTATGTAGCTCAGAGAGATAGGGTTTGCCAGTAAGTGAGATGTAAGTGAAGCTTTGTTATGATGACGTCTTTGGCTCCAGGGCAGGTATCTTTTACTTGGATAACTCCAAGGGATAAAGTAACACTGACATCTGGAGGCCCTCCGATCACTGAGCTGGGAATAACTCAGCCAAATGGCCCATTGCTACAGTTCTAGAGGAGTCTGATACAACAGACTCTGTGGTGAAACAGAAACATGGGTACTTTGAGAGCTCAGAATTCCTTACAGGCATTACTAAATCTGAACTGGCTGTGGGCCAAAAGGCCATGGATGCCACAACCAGTACCCTGTTCCACAACCAGCATCCTGGTCCACCAGCATGCACCCTGTCCACCAGCAAGCACCCTATCTCCACCAGCATGCACCCTGTCTCCACCAGCATGCACCCTGTCTCCACCAGCAAGCACCCTGTCTCCACAGGCACCATGTCTCCAGTGCCTTATTCAGATGCAAGCTGAATGAAATGGGCTATTTCGGAGGTTCCCTGAGGTTAATATTAAGGTTGTTATAAATATTCAGAAATCAACCAATCATAGGTGCTTTTGAGTTGGCGTTTGAATCTTGTGAGAGCTGATGTATTTGTTTCTATCTGTTCTACAGAGACGTAAAAACAAAAGCAGCCTCTCTGTAGACAACCCTGGCTGAACTACACCTTGCCATACAGTCCAGGCAGACTTCAAATTCATGGCAGTCCTTCTGATTCACCTTCCATCATGCTGGATTTACAGGTGTACCTCATAACCTTCTAGAGAAACCTTGAAATCTTTCCTGTTTTTGTCTTCAAGTGTTACAGATTTAGCAAGTGAATAAAAGACATTAGTTAAATATGAATTGTCATTAAAGAAGTAATTCTAAAATTCATTAGCACTTCTGATGAGTCAATCACTGAATTTCATTTTAATCCTCTTCAAATTATTCTTCATATTTACATTGGGGGTGACTCCTTAAGGCAATAACAAACTGGAAAGGCTTCCTTCCTTCCTTTCCATGCATTTATTTAGTTGGAGGGGGATGCAGGTATCTCATGGTGCTTGCACCATGTAGAAGTTCTAGAACATCTTGCAAGAGTCAGTTTTCTCCTTTTGCACTGGGTTCCAGGGTCAGAACTCATATCATCAGTTTAATGGTAAAGGGCCTTTACCACTAAGCCAACTCATCAGCTGAAGAGGTTTGGTTGGCTTCTTTTAGTTTTCCCTTACCATACCCTTCGAGTAGAAGGAAGTGAATGCTCCATTTGAGAATCATATCTGAAATTCATGTCGGGATAAATGTTCTAGCCTGTGGTTTTCCAGATAATACAAATCAGCAAATGATGTCAAGATTTCACTGTTTGTGGAAAGAAAGAGGTCTGTGGTAGAAGTAGAATAAGACATAAATAAAACAGTGAGAGGCCTTTATCGGTGCTTAGGAGACTATGTCGCTGAGGAACAAACTTAAATGCCAAATGTAATTGCAGAATTCCAAGTGTAAAAGAATTTAAGTCTGGCTTAATAGAAAAATGGATGAGATCAAGAAAATGTTCCAATTTTGAGGGATAAAGACTTTAAGCCTTACAGAACTTTAAATTTTTTATTATTCTATTAGGCTAACATCATCACTTCTCTGTGAGAATTTAGAAGGAATTAAAATAACTTTCCAATAAAAGCAGAGAACACATATATTCATGTGCATGCATGTACAACACAAAAGGAAAGGAGAGAGGAAAGGAATGGGAGTGAGTGTGCACGCGTTAGTCTTTAAATCAAAAAAAAAAAAAAGTATCAACTCCTCAGAGCAAATAAGCTTCCTCCCAAGAAAATAAAAGCAATTACTGCTACTGCCTAATTTGATAATTTATTCAGTGTGTATTAAGGTCTCACTTTGGGTCCTGTATTCTGCATGTAGAATGTACAAGCAAAAGAAAGGACAGGAAAACGTGCAGAATAGCAGGCGAGATTAGAATAAATATATAAGAACAATGCTATATCTTTGTGGGAGATTCGCTGTGGAGAAAATGAATCAGGGTATACAGTAGAGAATGGTTTGGTTTCTTGTGATTTGCTGAAGGGTCGCTCAGGAAATGTGGTTTTATGAAGCAGACGCCTGGGAGAAGAAAGCCAAGGGTGAAGAGAATGTTTGTTCCCAGCTCTCTCTGTTCCTTCTCATAGTTTCAGTCTGGGTGGAGATTGCTCCTCCCACTAACTTCAGACGTGGGCATGTATCTTTCATTTGCCTTACTAGTCTTGACTTAGATGTAATAAAATCATGTCCACCCAGAAATCTTGATTATTCTTGTGTGTTTTGCCATCTGCCATCAGGAGGTATGCCCTGATAGCTGCTACTCACAGAACCAAAGACACAAGGACCACACATGAATCTGAGCTACTGTCAGAAGCAGGGATGCCTCAAGCAACCAACAGGGCTTCACAAGAGTGAAGTTTTGGTTTCTGGCCATGACTTCAGCAGAAACATCATTGTTATTGCAGATATTAGTTTTAGTGTTTGTGGAATAAGGAAAGGCCAGCACATTTAGAGCAGAATGTACAATAATAAGAATGTTGAGACTAAAGACAGGAAGAATGAAAGGCCCCTCAGACCACTTAACATTCAAATTTGAAGCATCCTCTAAGTATGATGGAAAATATTTTAAGGTTTATGTTTGTAAAATATTCTTTTAGATGTTGTTAAAAAAATAGAACACAGGGGACAACATGGGAAAAGCAGATGTTAGATATTTCAAATTGTCTAGGTGAGAGACAATGCTGATTAGACACAGGGTCCAACATGGATGGTGTAAAAAATGATTTTATGTGACTTGAGGCCTTGTTAGCATTTTGAAGATGAGATTGCAGGTTAAGAAGGATCAAGATATCAGTAGAATAATTTCCTATACTTTGGCTCCTGGATATGGGCACTGGGTCAATCAAGAGTAGCATAATGTAGACTTCCATATGCCTAAGTGTTGAAAATATGTGTGATTTTTAAAATGGCATCATTTTAGGAGGGGGGGGGTTTGAAACTATATTAAAGATCTCAAGGGCCATGTTGGATAAGAAATAACAAACTAGGTGTAGTCAAATCAAGAGTCTCAGAAGCTTAGAAAGCTAAGGTAGGATGATGGTGGTTTTGAGCTGGTTTAGAGTATGTAATGAGTGGGACCAAGCCAGGAGGAACAGAAGGAAGAGAGAAAAGGAGTGGTGGAGGGAGGGGAGGAAAAGGAAGGAAAGGAAGGAAGAGAGAAAGGAAAGGAGAGAAAAGGAAAGGAAAGAAAAGAAAAGAAGGAAGGGAAGTTGTATCTGCCTGCAGCCACGATCACCAGGTTCTCCTGAGACGAAGCCCTAGGAATTAACGGGAAGGAGGGTGAGAGAAACGTGGGGCCAAGACAAAGTATTCTGATCAAGGCCCGAAGTTTAATAATTTGCTTTCACATATAAAGGGTAAGCCCCACCTCCCAGAGTCTCTTCTTGGTACCGCCCAGAGGCTAGGTGAGGAGATAGTAGTCAAGGCTAGCTCAGCTAGCTCAGCAGGCAGTCCATTCTTCTTAGCTCAGTAGCAGACCTCAGGGCGCCAAGACTGGCAAGGTAATGCCTCCTTCTAGGTCCTATTGTTGTTTGGTCTTGCTGTGGTCAATGACTTGCAGGCCTGCTTAGGTTTGGGGGAAGGGCACAGGAAATATGCTTATGTATATATAGATTTGAATATCTACATTGTATATCTCTTACACACACACACACACACACACACACACACACACACACACACATACACACACTTTTAACCCTGACTTGTAACTATCTTTAAAAAGTACTAGAGTCCCAGGTGTCTTCCTAGTGCTCTGACTTGAACTAGAAGGGCACTTTTAAAAAAGAGTGGACAAGTGGCTAAAATAGTACATGAAATTTATCAATATTCATATGAACAGAAGCTGATACTAGCCTTTAAGGTTTTAAGTGTGGGTATCTAGAAAAATAGGACTTCACAGGGAAGAGAGACTAAATTTGGGAGGGAAATAATACCAGGTTTTAGATGTGTCATACACACAGTAATGGCAGAGTAACAAGACAAGAGAGAAAGAACTAGAATAATAATAGTATTTACCAGCTGTACTCTGTGAGCCTTCCAGTTGCTGGACAGTATATATGCACTTTTCATGTCCTGCCTTAGTAGGGTCACATCAAACAAACAAACAAATAAACAAACACCTAACAACTGGACCCTATGGTGTCTTAGAGAGACAAGATGTGTGCTTCAGAAGCATCAGTGTCAGGCTAATGGAAACAGTGTGATTCCAAAGCAGAGATGGAGGTGTTGAAGGGAGGGGCAGGTATACTGGGCTTCACAACCCAAATGCATTCCTAGCTCTCCTTTAGCCATTCACAGTGGTTTCCCTCAGGACTCTAAAGTTAGAACTCTTGTATTATATGCTGTGGTCTGTTTTTCCTTTTCATCCTCATTCTAATTTTCTAGGAGAAAAAAAAAAGCATTTTATTATCATGTTCCCGTGGGGCCTACTGAAACATCAACCTTTTCTACAACAGTTCACTCAGCCTTTTATACAACAAACATTTTTATCAACTGACCAGGCATGGTGTTGAGAGATGAACAGAACTAAAGGACATCCTAGGGTCTTTGCCTGTGAAGAAAAACGCCACCACAGCAGAGAAGCCAGAGGTACAAGCTTGGCCTCAGAGTGCAACATGGAGCTACTGTGGCCCTCATCATATACTGTCAGTATGTGGCCTTCAATAAGTGCTTGGAAAAACCAGAACTGCTTGTATTCTCTTTAGCCTAACACAAGTCTACTTTCTGAGGATTGCCACCATAAGCTTAAAGCCACCAGCCAGCATTTTACAACAAAAATAAATTCTCTCATACCTTGAATAAACAAATATCAAAGCCAAAGTGTCCAAAGGCCCTAAGAGAAGAATGCTTTTTGGCCTCTTCCAGCTTTTAGCTCTGGTATTCTCTGCTTGCGACAGCTAGTGTCTGGCTCAGCTTCTGTCTTCATGTGGTCTCTGTCTATCTTCTCCTAGATCAGCAGTTCTCAACCTTCCTAATACAGTTCCTCATGTAGTGGTAACCCCCAACCATAAAAATCATATTCATTGCTATTTCATAACTGTAATTTTGCTACTGTTATGACTTGTGATGTAAATTTTTTGGAGATAGAAGAAACCTGTCATGACCACAAGTTGTACAAGGACTTCATCATTGCATTAGGTCTGTCCTAAATTCAACAACCTTTAACTAATTGTATTTGAAAAGATCATGCTCCCAAGTAAAGTCATAGTTCTGAGAGAGAACAAGATAAAACATTCAGGACCAGCTGGTGGTAAACAAACTTTGCTTAACTGGGCCAACAGAAAAATCGGAACTCTAAAGACTGGGTACTTACAGGAAGCAAAAGCCCAATCCAGCCATTGCCTCCCCCTCTGTTGCTCATACATTCTGGTCTGTCTAGGTCACCAGCATTCTCTCCTGCCATAGACTGGCCTGTGAATAAAACTAATGGCAGGGCCCTGACAGCACCAGGTCCTGTATCCTTCCGTCTTCACAGTCAGAAAAGAACAAATCATGGCATCCAATTTTTGCCCAGGAAATCTTAGGATTGTGTTCCCCCAAATGAGAGATGTGCTAAAAAGAAGTCTTAGAAAAATGATTTTGTAAATAGTCTTTTCAGAGACTTCATAAAGGAACCAAAGGGGCTGAAGTGGTTACCAAGGTAAAGGGTCAAAAAGCAATGTTTTGACTTAAAATACTTCATATCTATTTATAAAAGGAATTGTTGTTCTTTTGATAAAGTAACAATTTAAGACATTTTAAAGAATTAAGACCAAAATCAAAGAGACCAATTAATTTGACTGATGGCAAAATGCAAGCTAGGCATCCATCTTGATGTCTGGGATAGAATAGAACTCCACTTTTTTTTTTTAACTGAAGGCCCCCATGGGTTCTCTATTCTAAACTCTCTACATAGGGTATAAATAGGAAGGGCTGGGTGACTTTTTCTCTGGAATATTTTAGGCTTTGTAGTTCAAGAGGCAAATTTAAAGATATTATGCCACATTACCAAAATCATTTAAAGTCTAATCATTTAAAAGAGAGTGGAATACCCCTTTCTTAGATCTAAGAGTGAACCAAATACAGCTGACAGACTGTATTTGCTTTGGAAACCCCAGCTTTCCAACCTCGGGGTCCTTCAAAGTCATCTCCTTAGCAGATTTGGGTTTGTTTGTTTATTTTTAATTCATAGCCAAATAGTCTTTAAATTGGTTACAGCCATAGTGGTTATCCAGTTTTGCTCTTACTCTTTCCCCCTAAGGAGATAGAAACCAAGAAACAAGAAACAACAGACCTGCAGCTCCTCAGCTCTAGTCTACATTAAAACTCAAATGGAAACACAGCTCTTGACTCCCAAGCCCAGATCTGCAACTCTAGTCCATGGTAGCTCTTCCAGATCCTTTCTTCCCAACTGAAACCCAAGAACCTCTTCTCTGCCATGAAGTGGCTCTTTCTCTCTCTCTCTTTCTCTCTCTCTCTCTCTTTCCCTCCCTCCCTCTCTCTCTTTCTCTCTCTCTCTAAAAATTAAAGAGAATGATGTGACAAACTTGAACAAGAACTATGATAGTGGTAGCCAGAAGGGAGTTGGTCTATATGAGAATCACATCTTCAAGGTATCTGGGGCTACAACTCTGTCAACCTTCCAACACCTCCCTAAATGGCCATAGTACCATTAATGCTGACAACAACTAACGTACATGTTCTGCACACCCACACAATACTGCTGCTGCATTTTAAAGCATTCATGCATCTAAAAAAGTCCCAAAGGATAAAATATATATCTACATTTATATACATATGTATACATATTGGAAGGTTTGCTTTTACAGGAGGAGACACGTACCAAGGAACATCATATGACCTAATTCATTTGACATTACTGACACTAGGGTTTAAAGCTTATAATTTATGGCTGCTGCATGCCTCTATAAATTAAAATAGGGAGGGTGTTCAATCTAGCTCATAGGAACGGTGTTCCACCCATGAAGGCAAATACTCAGAGATGGAGAGCAGCCAACATGGCATTTAAAAGCTTTTGTGTGATAATTTCTTGTGTTTCTTGGCATAAAGCAGATTGGTTTCATGGCTGACACCTCTGCCACCCTCTCCAGAGGGTGATTCACTCTCCTCTATTATGAATTTTGATGGTACTTCATCAAGACCCTGCACCTGGTACCAGATGCTCACCATGAGACCATTACAGAAACAGAGATCTTTGCTAAAGTGCTACTGGCTGCCCTCCTACCAACAGAAAAAATGGAAAAAGAAAAAAGTTCAACTCAAGTACTAAATATAAATAATCCATTTTAACACATCTAAGCAAAAGAAGTAACATTGTCCTCTTGACAGCAAATAAGCATCCAAACTGTCACCACACAGCTCGAGCCTTGTACTTAAGTCAGTGCAAAATACTGTCTCTTCTTACAGCCCCAGTTTCTGAAACTATATAATAAATAAAAGAGAGAAGGGTAAACACCCCTCTCTTAATTCAATGATCAAACCAAAACAGTCAGAAGATTCTATTTACTTTGGAGAGCTGTCTAATCTCTAATAGGGGTGCTTCTGTCAGAAATCCTTCAGACTTGCCTGTTTAGTAGCCTCTTTCTCCTTCTTCTCTTTTTTTTTCTCTATTAGGTTACAATTTTGCTGAAGCTCCTTTTGTGCAGTACAGCTCCTCTCTAGCTCAGTATCACACCCAGGAATTCTCGACTTTCCCCCAACAAGACACCAGCCAGGGTTTCAACACATTCAGCACTGATGAAAATGGCTCACACTCATCCTAGAATGTCTGCCTCCAATATACCAGATGGTCTTTGGAAGCACGTTCCAAACTGTGGAACTTAAATGATCATTAGCCAATGCCATTGTTTCTCAGCCTTAACTGCACATCAGGAATCCCCAGTAAACTAGCAATGAAAGGGATGTGAGACCCATGACCAATCTTAGACCAATGAAGCTTCCTCTCAAGAGAATGCAAGAATGCTTCTGTGTTGTAAAAGCTTCACATCTGATTCTACAAGGAGTGGGACCCATGACCCTCAGCTTCCTCCCGTGGAACTCTAATATGTACTGTTGTATAGTAACTTCTAATGAAGCCCTAAGGATAGATGTCTCCAAATTCAGAAATTGTTTTTGTTTGTGTATTAAAACATGTAACACCCTCAGAGGAGCCTGAGGCAGCACCCCTTAATCAAATGCATTAACATTCTGCAGCCAAACAAACATGCATACCACGTAGGATAAACAATGTCTATAAATAACCTTATCTTAGCTGAGGTCAGCTTTTGCTTCCAAATGAATTAAGAAACTTTTAGTTTCCATTTTAGCTCTTTGAGATGTGGGTGAGAATTTTTACATCTGGGTTAGTCAAATAGTTTCTTATACCAGATCCACACACTTAGCACAAATCCTCCATGGACACACTTAGAGTCTAACCAAGGAATAGGACAAGAGGCATGTCGATAGCCCAGCCAATTCCCAAAGAAGCTCTACAAATACTAATATACTGAGGTACAGCAGTATCCCAGATAATTAAATTGACAGAGACAGTGACCACAGGCCTATTTAAGTGGGTAATAATTTAAAAATAATTGTGAAAAAAGAAAATACTACAGAAAGGAAGAAAGTAGATTCATATTCCAGCACTGACTATAACTGAAAATGGGTTTGAAATGTACACTGACTTGGTTTTGAACTGATGAGTAAAGAGAAGAAAGAGGAAGGCTTTGAAAGATACACCACAGTAACAAAGCATCTCTGAGACAGAGAAATCAGAATCGCTTCTACAAAGCTCCATGTGCTTTTCTTCTGATCGGACCCATACTTCTCCATCACGTGAGCCACAGGATTCACAGCTTAAGGAACCTTCTCTGCATCTTCTCCTGTGTCAGCCCCTTACTCCATCTCCCATCCTGATACCAGCTAAACATAGTACCAGCTGCATCTAAATCTCCTGTCACTGGGGCAACCCATCATTGGCCCTTTTATTGATTGGCCATTTGATTGATCTATAACATGCCATTTGCTATGAGTTCAGGTTTTTTCCACTTTTAGGCTTCAGCGTCTAATCAGATTATAATCAATTTTTATAAACCTCACCCTTCCCCCTCAATGCCTACTATACTGTTTTGTACAATTTAAGCTTTTAATAATTTAATTTCATTTGACACCTAAACCTAGGCTGTCAAAACTAGAAATAGCATAAAATCAAAGCATAAAATAGCATAAATCAAAGAAAGCAAGAAAAATATGAATCTCCATTTTTTTCTAGTTTAAGGTTATAAGTTTGTTCATGACCTACAAAGAGGATTGGGGAATATAAAAGCCAAAAGTGAAGACCAATTCTAGAAATCACTTTACCAAAAGTATGAAGTCTAAAACACAGGTGAGCTTTCTGAATGTCTGTTCTGAATCCAGATGAGCTATTTTATCTGATGCCTGCAAAGGTAACTGACGAATGATCCTCAAGTGACAAAAGGAAAACTTTAAGCTATTTAAACAGAAGTCTTAATTAAACTAACAGTTACTATATAGGGGCATGTCACTGCCAGCTCAGCAAACAAAACCAGAACTGTGAACACAGCTTGACATCAACAAAATGACACATCAAGAGAGATGTCATCAGAGCCTGTGCCCCATTTTTTTTTTTTTTTGGTTTTTTGAGACAGGGTTTCTCTGTGTAGCCCTGGCTGTCCTGGAACTCACTCTGTAGACCAGGCTGGCCTCAAACTCAGAAATCTGCCTGCCTCTGCCTCCCAAGTGCTGGACCCCATTTTTTACAGCACATGAAAAAGATGACAAAGCAGCCTGTGCCCCCATTCTTTGCTCTACATCTCATGAAAACATCTGGCATGGGGAG
Source organism: Rhabdomys pumilio (assembly GCA_030674055.1). Classification (NCBI taxonomy): domain Eukaryota; kingdom Metazoa; phylum Chordata; class Mammalia; order Rodentia; family Muridae; genus Rhabdomys; species Rhabdomys pumilio. The sequence continues at coordinate 793,554 of JANHMN010000007.1, read as the reverse complement.
AAACATGTTAGGTGCTCACTCCTACATCCACAGGAAAGAAATCTAGATGCTTACATAACTTTAGCACAACATCATCGAGTAAGATAAACTAAGAATATGTTGTTATGTGGAAGGGAGAGATAGACTCAGGGAGACTTGCTGTGAGAATCTGATTGACGAAAGGTTGGGAGCCAGAATGGAGCAGGAACATCCAACAACTACAGTGAGAGCCTTACGTAAACATGAAAGTGAATTCGGAAATACATATCTCATCCTAACCCTGCTTCAAACGTGCCTCCTTAGAAATCCACTGCAGCCTCAATTTATATTGTTTAAATATTCTGAAATAAAAAAGGTACTTGAAATGTTTGGGGCTTATTTTGGTTTTTGTTTTGTTTTGTTTTGTTTTGTTTTGTTTTGTTTTGTTTTGTTTTGTTTTTAATTAAACCATGGAACTTGGGGGAAAATGAATGGTTTGTTGTTAATGCTTTGATGACCTTGAACTCAATGATTAAATACAGAATCAAACTTCTAAAGAATTAAGGGAATTCCCTCAGCTCAGGAGGCCATAGAGTCCTGACACACAAAGTTGGGGGTCTGTGTATCTTCAAAGATTTGAGAACTCTGAAGCCCATTGCCCAAGATAACAAGTCTTGGCCTGTAACTTACCACAAATACTTGCTGGTTCCCAGCAAGCAGTTCATCACTCCCTTCATGGTCATTTATCTTGGTAAGCCACAAACTTCTTAAAATAAATAGAAGTGGAAAGCAGCACAGGTCAAGGACAGAAAATGAGGTCTCCACCAGGCATTTTCTGTCAAAGCCTGCCTTTTCTACAGGATTTGAAGAAAGCTATTGACAACCCTACAAAGCCTCCCTAGTTGATAAACCAGGGTCATGGTGTTTTTGTACAGTCTAAATAAATGCTAAGACTGTGTTAAGGTGGGGCAGCAGGAAGAACAGGTCCAAAAGGAGAAGTTATCTCACCCACAGTGATTACAAGTATCGTGTGTATTTGTCTAGCACAGGCATACACATGTGAAGAACTCTGAGAATCAGGTTTTCTATGCCAGAGATCAACACACATGAGGGCTCTTTCAAATTCTTCATCTGTAAGCCCACCTTCCCTCTGCCTTTTAACAGCCAAGGTGGTCTAGCCTTAACCTGCAACAGGAAGCGAAGTGCTCTGCACTTTATATACCTATCATGTGGTTTCCCACAGAAAAGCAATTTTAGTAGTGAAAAGAAAGAGCCAATAACTTTGCCAAGTGTGTCCGATTCGACAGCCTCTTGGTAAGTACTGCATTACTCTACCTTCATCTGGCTCCGTTCAGCCTAGTGTCTTCCTCGGCTCGCTAGTAGCAGGCAATATTTATTGAGCAGCATGCAATGGATGCTGATCTGAATTATTTCTGGTTCTGTATCCATTCATTCTTCACAGTTGCTGCACGAGATGGGGACCACTGTTAAAATGGTAAGTGAGCATGGTGAACTTTCCGTGGTGGGAACAGGAAGAAAGGTTGATTTACTATAGCAAAGAGAAGAGATTTGGACCCAAGAGTACCTTCACCTGCTGCAATTATTAAAATGATTCCAAGCTCATGCGCTAACCCCCTACATTCAAGGTGCTTTTTAACTCTAGCCTCGGTCTCATTTCAAGAAAATTCTCCAGGTTTTCTTGGGTTGTTCAGTTTTCAAGAGTTCTCTCATGTTTGAGTATCGAGTTTGGGTTTTCTACACTCAATTCATCTTACTCTTAACAACTCTGGCTTATTCTCAACCTCCAACAGCACACCCAATAACACATACAAAATATGTGCATTAGCATCTGAGGGCTCCAGTCCTTCATCTGGCTCTTGACCATTCATGGCTTTACTAGGAATCAAACCAGGACTGTCTGGAACAAGTACAACCTACAGCTCCTCAGGCAAAGGTCAAAGGTAAAAGAGAGCATATAAAAGGAATCATTTTTACACTTCTGTTACTCTTTTTTTATAATCGCGTTTTAAAGATAGTAATGGAGATGCTGTTTCCATGTCAAAGCATATCCACCATACCCAGTCACAAGTCTACTTTATACTTTCTTTCCATTACAACATCCTCTGAAAATACACTTCTACGCACATGTATAGATTGAAGATACAGGCATGAAGTGACACTTGCCAGTATTTAGTAGGTTTCACTTTGGGCCATTGAAACATATCTATGTGTTGTCATAAAAAGCAAACATTTTAGTAGAATCAATTGAAGTATAGCACATCTTGTGCTATGTGTACTTTGCCTACATGCATGTTCGTATCTACTGTCCACAGGAGTCAGAAAAGGGTGTTAGATTCCCTGTAACTTGCCACTATAGAGGTGTTGAGAACTGAGCCCCAATCCTCTGCAAGAGCAGCAGTACTCTTAAGTGCTCAGCCATCTCTCTGATTGTCTGGAGACTTCTTAACTTTTAACAAACCAGTAGGTACAATTATTCACATTTTTTTTCAAAGATTGATTTGTTAATCTAAATCAATTGAAAAATGTTTTTATTTAACTCTTTTCTCTCTTGCATAGATTGTTAAGGAACTTATCTGTGTAGCATCAATCTGTGGGAAGATGGCTAGTGTGTACCGGGCAGCACAGACACACGTCAAAAAGGGATTGTCTGCATTAACCAAAAGATGCATTTGTTGTCCTACTCTATGTCAGAGTACACACTCTTGCCTAGGTCCCTTTAATGTAATATTTTGGAACTTTTAAAACACATGACGTCAAAATAACAGCAACAACAAAAACATTTCATTTTTACTTTTATATTGTAAATACATTTTAGAAAAAAAAATGTTTCTAGGACCCTCTGTTTCCACCCACCTCAGCAATTTATAACATCTCCGAGAGCATGAGACTCTTAAGTGGTTTACACAAGCAGAAAAGGCTAGGCTAAAGCATTATTTCCCAACATTAATGTTTGTTCATTTAAAAGTCTGGGATAGTACCTGAGCTAAAATAAAATAAAATAAAATGCAATAAATTGTCTAGAATGCTCAGAATCAAACTTCATCAGGGTCCTCCAGGCAGCTGTTAATGTTTATCCAACTAGAACTTGCTATCCTTGGGGTGTAGTTATTGAGGGCTGAAATTTGGCTGTAGTTATGACTGCAACCAGAGGATACACTGGAAGGGTCCTGACAGCCCTCTTCCCTACCTTCTTCCACAAGATGTATTCATGCTTAGCTCCTTGCACCTTAGTAATTATAATATTCTTGCACATTTGGCATAAATAATTTGAGTACCTACTACATAACAAGCACTGTTCTAGTTCGTAAGAATGTAGCTGTTGAGAACACAGAGGAGGATTCTCAGGGATCTTATCATTGGTGAGAAGGAGAAGGAAAATGGCATACAAATGTAGACAAGAACTAAAGAGTTTGCTAAAACCCTGGAGATAGGAAAGCCTGTCACTGTCCTAAGCTACGCTGTCACAACCATTGCTGCCACAGTGGTGATTTTAATTGAAATTGGGAAAAATAAATAAAGCTAAAAATTTGGTCCATCAACTTCAGTAGACCTATTTCAAGTTCTTGGGGTCTACACATAGAAGGTGGATCTGCTCTGTTGATGTTTTCAGGTACAAAGCTTTGCCATCACTACTGAAAGTTCTATTAGATAGTTCTACTAAGTAGAATAAAGAGGACTGGGCTTACACAACACTGATTAAGCCGCTAATTAACATGAAAAACACTGTAGTAGGAACTCAACACATTGAATTTCATTAATATATACATATATTCACTTCCATATATATAGATGAGCATATGTATGTATATATATATGTATGTATGTATATATATACATATATATATATATATATATATATATATATATATATATATATATTCTCCCCAGTGTATAAAGCCTGGGATCCAACTTCTTCAAAGGTAACATTTTACTTTCAAATATTGGCCTAGTAATATTTGAAATTTTAGGTTAATGTTTTAGTCTCAAGATATTTAAGTGAAGGAAATTTTTCTTTCTTTCACAGTTTCTTGATCTAAGAAGAAGAAATATAACCTCTTAATTTTGATAAGTGATAAACTGCAGAAAATAAATGGTATAGTGTAACCAAGACAGAAAGGACTGTGGGAATCATTCCTGAAGGCCAAATGCTTTAAGTCTGGATAAGTAAGGCTTAAAAAGAGTCTAAATTGAAAGGGATATAACTCTTAATTTCTTGTAACTTAGTGCAAGTTTTCTCCATCGTTCACATCTTATGTTTCCTTGCTACAATTTCAGAACCTGACACTGGATTAGAGTCTAAAGTTTATGTGTAAATTGATATTTAGACATGAGTCATATCTGCCAATGAATGTGACATGGACATCTTTCATAGATAATACACTGATAAATTCATGAGCAGGTATTGAATTTTAAAAGTATTTCCTATACAAAACAAATGAACACTTTATAGATAAAAAGTATTAATATACATAGTATTCCATTGTTAATATTCACTTTATAAGTCTTGACAGATATAGATGATTAGGCCCATTGATATTTTTATGTTGGCTTCAGAAGCACACATAGCTAATGTTCACCACTCAGATATTTTTACTTCCTTGAAAATGCAAAGTAGCCATGCTGAGGTTCCTGCAGCTAAGAATTCAGCAGAAGTCATTCAATGCCAGACTTGAACAATGAGTTTTCAACCAGAGCTGGCTTCTGTTTATCAGTCTCCATGCAATGCTTGATCGTGGAAAACCATAAACCTCTCTGCAATAGGTGCCACAGTTTTGTTAACTGATTGACTAGATGAAAAAGCCAATATCATTTCATTTGGGACAAGCTCAACATGCAGATTAGGCTAGCAGGGAAAAATCTTCCTCTTCGAATGGCTACCTAGTGCTCACAGGGTTGACACGTATAACGGAACAATCATTCTGTAAAAATCATGTCTGAGAGTATTAAGCAAATCAATATGAGAGTTACAAAGCATTACACAGCCCCTTCCAGGTAGATCTGACCAGCCACAAAGCTGCTCCGAGTACCATCAGGCAGCTGCTTCCAGGTCTTCAGTCTTCAGAAAAATCTGTGAGCTAAATTCACCTCCCCTTTTCAAAGCTAAAGGACCAGTGAAGCAGGGGAGGCATTCTATTTATGCATTTCTATTGTTTGAAATGTTCAAGCTATGTCCCAATAGTACTCGAAGAGATGGACAGTTTTCAATGCTAAAATACAGTTCTGCTTCCTGGAACATATGCACAATGATTCAATCCACACCTCCTTCCACATGCTGACATGGAAGAAAAACCTAAATCAAATAAATTCAAGAAATTAATAAATCTTTGGGACCATGTAAAAAATAGCATGCTTTGGGGCAGCAGGAGATCCATTAGCTGTCTAAAGCAGCAGCTGTGTGTGTGAGCTTCCCAGATTATTCCTGCCTCAGAACAACGGCACCATTGTTCATGACCTTTTGCACCAATAGTCTATATTGGTATGTCTATGTGCCTAGTTTCAGGGAAAAGGTTGCAATAGACTAATTACTTTGAAAAAGAGGTGTGACCGAACTCTCCTATACAGTTAATTATGCACATAAAGTATTTATCATATCACATTCCTTTGTTTTTGTTTTCAAAACTGTTAGGTCTATGCCTTTAAAAGAGGGGAATATACAGAAACCCCACAATGAAACGGGGAAGTTACTTGCTTTTGCATTAGCTGTATGCACTTAGTGTGAATGAGAAACATCTTGCTGTGTCATTATGCATTTTTCTAAAACAGAGTGTTCTGGAACATTGACTTTAAGAATCCCTATTTTTAAACATTTGGCGTGTTCCAAATTTGTGTGTATAAATAACACTGAGAAACATGCTTATACATAAATCTGTCTGCATGTTTCCTTGAGACACATTTAGAAAAGCTGAAGTGCTCGGTCAAAATATCTTAACTATTTTTAAATCTTTTGAGAAGTATAGTAAAATCCCAACAGGCACTCTGATTTATATAACAATAGAAAATGAAAAGTAAATACTCATGCTTTGGATTATTAGCTGGCAAGAGCCACACACAACCTGGCCAAATTTTTGCTGGGATAAAATTCTTCACTGTCCAGGCAGTGGCAGATTATACATGACCACCAGGTGTCAGTCTAAAACAGAGCAAGCTGAACTACACCTAAAAAAGGAGGCTTCTCTAAGGTTTGCAGACCTGCACATCCTGTTGTTTTCCCTGGGCTAAAAGTGAATTTGACCTTGTTAAAAATTTAAAATAAATAAATAGATGATGATGATGATGATATGTATGTATGTGTGTGTATACATTTATATATTTATATGTGTGTGTGAATAGAGAGATGGATATGTAGGTATATAGATGATAGATGGATGGATAGACAGACAGACAGACAGATAGATAATAGATAGATAGATCCATAGTCACCTTCTGCAGGTTCTCAAGTTTGTAAATGATTATGAGACACAACTAAGGCAATGAAATGAAAATTCAGGCTTCTGAGGTGGGAGTGGTCTCTCATGAAAGTCTCTGATGGCTTAAAACTTTATCTTGGCAAGAATAGTGTAAAGAGGTTCCTGATCCATGAAAATCCTTCCAACTCTAAGGTTCAGTATGCCCTTCAAAACTAACCAAGGATTATAAACCTAAACTAAGACATCCGAGGACATTTTTAGGTGATGGTTTTAGGGGAAGAGCCACAAGAGAGAGACTGCCAGGGATACATCAGCTTATACTGCATCCTTGCAGTCCTGATGCAGTGATAGTGATCAGCAAAATTTCTGGAGTTGGAGTGGATGGGGATGCAGCTTTGATGAAGAGTGTATTGATTGACTCTCAGAGCAGGAATGGACATGATGAACTCCATGGAATCGGGATGTAAGAGCCAAGAACACAGGACAATACTGAACCATCTCCATACTATGGTTCTAGAGGCACTTGAGAAAAGCTGCTGATGAGAACATCCCTTTAAATTGCTTCTGGATGCCCAGATATTAATAACTGAGGTCTACAAAGAGGACCATGATATCTACTTCAAACTCTTCCCTGCTTTCTCTCTTCCTTTTCTTGATTGTGCACAATTTCATTCTCTGACCTTTGCTCTCTACCTATTTCCTAAACCCACATGAGATGCTGGAAATTTCATGACAAAATTTGTTTGCTAGGATTATTTAACAGAACGTCATAACCTGAATGACCTAAATCATTAAACAGTATTTTCATATAACTCCAGAGGATGTAAGTTTAAGGTCAGATGTTGATAGACTTGGGTTGTCCTGAGACCTCTCTTCCTGGTCTGCAAGTGGCCATCTGCACTCACATGGTCTCTGCCTGTGCAGATACATCCCAAGTGTCCAACTCCATCTTCTGAGGACTTCAGGTTGAATTAGGGTTCATCCTAACATAGTTGTTTTAATTCAGTCATTTCTTTAAACAGTCTATCTCCAAAGTCAGTCATGTTCTGAGGTACTGGGATACAAAGCTTCAACATGTAAATTGTTAGGAAAGAGGATTCAGTCCAGAACAGCAATCTCTACAGTTACTCTTTCATCTGTTGATGAAACGCTTTGGTAATGAGAGCAGAGAGGATGCAGAACACTTTGTGGAAGAGACTGTGTAAGGGGCAGACTGAGGGAAATCCAGCAGTACCAGGAGAAGTGGACATGAATAGAGTTCAGGTAAATATGACCTAGCTTGCCAGCTTGCTAAAAAATAATTTACTCAAGTCTGAATGGTTTCTGCCTTTAGTTGTAGGAAAGTGTGGAGTGGGGGAATACCAGCCTTGTGGGCAAATGAAAGTGACCATAAAATATACAGGGAAGAAGAGTCTCTCACTAGTACAAGGCTAGGACTCAGAAGCCACAGTGCCACTGTGGTCTCAAGTCTGAAAAGTGGAAGACACTGAAAGGCAAAAACTGTTCCTGGCCATAACGACATACATCTGCAGTTGCAGCAGCACTTCCCCAGAAGCAGAGGCAAGCAGATTTCTGAGTTTAAGGCCAGCATGGTCTATATAGTGACACCCTTGAAAAAAAAAACAACATTCTGTTGTGTTCAGTATGAAAGTTGTCTTGCATTGTCTTTGATGAGGTGCATCTACTCAGTGATGTAAGGGGACAGAAATAACTGCACACTCCCACAGAAGAAATAAATTAACTCTCCAGAGTCTTCCCAGCCTCCTTTAAGCTATTGCTATTCTGTTGAAAAAAAATAACTGAACAAATATGCATATCTGTTCAGGATAAATGCTAACACGGTAATGAGAGAAAGAAAGAAAGAAAGAAAGAAAGAAAGAAAGAAAGAAAGAAAGAAAGAAAGAAAG
>JANHMN010000007.1:742687-775495 GCA_030674055.1 Rhabdomys pumilio | reverse complement strand
TGTAAGCAGAGAACCAAGGGAGGTGGTCACACATTTACATTCAAAGACCTGTGACTGGGAAAGAACTCATATTCACATATCAGATCCCGGCCTTGAAAAATGTAGATAATAAAGCTAGATGTACTAAGGAGAGATGGTAAAGCACAGAGGAAGTGGAGTGCTTTCAGATGTCTAGGGATTTGCAGGAATTGTCAAAGAAGTCTTAGCCAGGCAGATGAGCTAAGCCTGACCAATGTACAGGATGCCTAAGGCAATTGATGTCAGTTTCTCTGGTGACAGCACTCACACTCACAGGAAACCCTGGAGAAAAAAACTAGAGAGAACTGGTCTACAATAGCCAATAAGCCAGCCGTAATCCCTAAGTCCAGTATGCTGACCCAAGGCTGTAAGTGAGGAAAACAAGGTCATGAAGAAAGGGCCAGGTTACCAGGACCCTCTGACAAGTTTCCTGGAATATAAAATTATCTTGGTACTTTATTCTGTTACACATGGCTTGCTTTAAAACATACAAAATCTCCCACAGTCCTTGGTACATTTTTCCTATCATTTTCAATGTTGGAGGTCAGATAATGTACAGTAACTTGCATTTTATATACTATCTTACTGTTCTTTTGCTGTGAAGAGATACCATGACCATGGCAACTCTTATAAAAGAAAACATTTTATTGGAGCTGGTTTATAGTTTCAGACCTCATTGATATCATGGCAGGGAACATGGTAGCATGCAGGCAGACACAGTACAGAAGAAGATGCTGAGAGTTCTACATCTGATTCCTCTGGCAGCAGGAAGTGAGAAACAACACTGGAACTGGTTTGAAAGCTCAAAGCCCACTCCCAGTGACACATTTCCTCTACTAAGGCCACATCTACCCCAGAAGGCCACTCCTTCTTATCCCTCTCAAGTTGTGTCACTTCCTGATGACCAAAGATTCAAATAAATGATCTCATAGGGGCCATTGTTATTCAAACCACCACGTACATAAACCAGGAAAAACTTTTCTAATGAAATCTAAAGCAAAAGACTTTGCTCTTAAGAATTAAAGGGCAGGTTTTAATATTAAGGCAATTCTTCCACACAACAAGAGAAATGAAGACAATGACAGTGGTTCTTACACTGTTTTCCTTTGTAGAAGCAAGACAGAGAGAATAAACCCAGGACAATAGAAAGTATTATCCATGGGTCAAAAGAGGGGTACTTCCAGCCATAAATATTATACCATATAAATACATAACTTAGCACCAGCTTTCTTTACATAGTGGGAAGAGGCAAGATTAATTTAAAAGTCAGTGATTCTTCATTGAGTTTTTATTGTTAGGGATTGACATAGCATGAATAATATATAGAAGCTTGTCATACTAACTAGCCTCATTATACCAGAATAATTACTTCAGTAGTTAATAGAAAAGCACAAAAAGTTATTTTATTCTCCTGGAAAAAAATCAACTGTGCTTTCAATTTTTCATTTTTGAAAAATATTTTTTTTTAACCCTTGACACTGGGTGATTTTTTTTTTCAAAGTACTTTTGAAAGCTCATGGAAGAAGACTACTCTCAAACACAAAATGCTGAGCAGTTTTTTTTTCTTATTGTAAAAAATAAGGACTCTTCCCAGTCCATCAAGTAGCTTTATAAAGCCAAGCAAATCACTTATTTTTCCTCCCTTTCATATTTTCCAGAATACTTCTAGGCAATTTTCCAGAAACTATTTGTTTTCTTTCACTGTGACGAAGAAGCCTTTTCTTACTAGCTAAAAGTCACCTTTCATGTTGGAAAGTGTTTTTATGATTTTGCTGCCTTTATGTCCATTGTTATGGATTCCATAAAACAAGGCTAAGTCACTGCTGGAAGCTGTAGAGACAAATGAAGACTGCTGAGATGGGGGATAATTGAGGCAAGTCACTCACTGTTGTAGCAAGGAAGAGCTACCAATGCCTTTAGCACATTTAGCAGAAGCCCAAAGACAGACAGGGAAGTGGAGGATCTTGATAGTGAGCAAACAAAGCCAGGTAGGAGCTGGTTAAAATGATTGGCACTGGGGTGCTAGAGAAGGAATGAGTGAGGGCAGGGCAAGTGCATTCAGTGAACCACTGTCTGTCGTTGCTTGAAATATTCAATACTAAGAGCTTCTCTCTTCCCTTTTGCTTTTGATTCAGGACCAAGCACCTGGGAGATGGTTGCAGAGTTTGTGGTTTGGTTTCCATGACTGATGTTACAGAGGTGGTGGGACAGAGTTCTCTTGCCTGACTACAGCCTGTCATATATTCATGTCCTTGGTCTCCCTTGTCTTCACTATTACTCTACTTGTAAAGGTGGACATGAAAGAGTTACACTTGCATTGATTTATAGATCGATCACTGCCTTTCTCATGGATGCTGTGTGAAGCCATCTTGAACTGTTCCCATCATCACCGTGGAAGTCTGAGGAGAGAGAAGCTTCTCTGAGCAAAACACAAGACGTAGAAAATGGCCACAATGACTAAGCCAAAAGAAAAAAAGATTAGCAATTCCTAAAAGATACATGGACCTAGAAAAGTTTAGTTGACAAACCCAGGTCAAGAATAGTGTGTTTGTCTGTTATAGCTTGTATCTTGAATGTGATCCAAAGCCCATGTGTTATGAAGGATTGGTCCCCAGCCTTTGTGCTTTTAAGTGGTAGAATCTTTAGGAGGTGGGGCCTGACAGAAGCATGTTAGGTCAATGGGAGTGTGACTCAAGGAGATATTAGGCCCCTGAAGTTCTCTTTCTCTCCACCACCTCCTTCTCCTCTTCTCCCTCCTCCTTCTTCTTAGCACCATGAACAGGTCTCCTCTACAAAGCACATCAGTCACAGTATACTACTATACTATCACCAACCTAAAGCAGGACCAATCACCATGAACCGAAACTTCTGAAAGCATGAGCCAAAATGGACCTTCTTCATATTCAGCTGATTATCTGAGGCATTTCCTCACGGTGATGAAAATTAGGCGATATGATTGCCTGTGAGGATGGATCAGCCTTAGAGAAATAAGTTACCTTTCTCCTGTGGTATACACAATCTCTTGCACTTAAACTGTTACATTGCTGTTGGTTAAACAAAGATTAATAATGACACAGATACTGCCATGATTAACCAAAAGGGTGATCATCCATCACTGCCCATGCCAAGCAGTGTGTTCCATTGAAGCAGAGGTGATGCCATTGAAACATCTGCCAATGTTAGCACAAGCTTATGGCAGCCTTTTCTAGTTTCATGATTCCCACAGGTAAGAACACCACTCTGATTGTTTGCATAAACAATGAGTCAGAAATGTCTACAGGTAAAAACACAACATAATCAAAGGGGCTGTTGTTCTGGAGCTAGTGACTGAATCAAAATTTTCAGTCTTGGTGATTTATAGAATTCGGGCTTTTATGTCCAGACAAGCCTCAGAATACTATTCCCAAGATGTAGGAAGTGCTTGTCTGAGAAAACAGACACAAACACACTGCACACAAAAGCATTGGTATCTAGTAGAGGTACCATGGAGCACTGGGAAGAAAGGAGCCATTCATGGCTTAAGGTCAGAATCAAGACCTTACAGCAGATGTGTTACTTGGTTTTTGCCTTTATTGCTTTCATAGGTTATGAGTACTTGGCTCGCTGCCCTACTAAGGTTGTTAAAAGTTAGAATAACTTAGTTTCTTATCATTCATTAGATAGTGTTGTTTCAAGTCATGGGTCACACAGTACAGGTGGAAACATCATAAACTGTAATCCCATGTACCTACTTAAACCAGAATTCATGCTAGTTTTACGTGAGCACCCATGGGGGACTGTCCTGAAGTCAATAAAACGAGGGCAATGTTATAAAATGTTATAAACAATGTTACAAAAGAGAATGGCTGGATTCTAATCTCAAAAGGGTCATTGGGAGGAAGGAAAGAAGAAAGTAGTTACTACAGAAAAATTTAAAAGGAATGATAAACAATGGGAAGATAAGTAATTATAAACAACCCGTGAAAAACAAAACAGAAAACAAAACAAAAAAAGCTGAGTCTCAGGAATTCTGGCTCAGCTTCCTCATCTTTCCAAACTATGTAGTCTTAGGTACAGAAATCAATTTATCTGTGTCAGGATGATGAGCTTCATGGAGAGATTTGATAAATCCTCATCTGAGATCTTTTTAACTGCTATGTTACCAAACTAGAGAGTCCCAGGAATATGAAGGAACAGTCAACGGAGATCATTTCTACTCTTACTCTTCCAAACGCAGAAGCTAAGCACTGTTGCTTCACAATGATCAATTTGAATTCCTCAGGAATCTTTCTTCCTGTGGGGGTTTAGGTAAGGCCATAACCTCAGTTGGACATAGAACTACTAGAACATTCCATTTCATGTCTCACCTGCTTTGAGATACAATCCCCCAATAATTCATAATGGGAGCTCTGGCACATTGGAGTAAGGGATGGAAAGTTTTGAGTTGAGGTCAATGGAGGCAGGAGGATGCCTGCAGCTTACCATTCAGTTCATTTTGCCCAGTCATTGAGCACGGGATTCACTGAGAGATTTATGTCTCAAAAAGTACAAAGTGAGAACAGCACTCACCATTACCATGAAAAGAAGTGATTTTTGGTAAGTTCTTCTCACACTGCTGATCCTTGGATAGAAACATCCTTTATATGTGATGGGCAGTTTGAAGAAAACTCTTATCAACAACGATGCAAGCATTATGTAGATTTAGGATAAAGTCATTTATGCACCAGGTCTCAGAAAATCTAAAGAATATAAAAGGAAACTGGGTTGTAAAGTACAATCTGGAATTGCTTGTCAGATTCAGTGTTTAAACTCTGGGTTTTAAAATCTACTCTTATCTTATGATTTAAAAGATATACTTAAAATTAAAATGATTAAAATTTTAAAATAAGGTAAAAAACAGAGGAAGACACCAGCCATTCTCAACCTCTGTTCTTCACACAAGGTATATCTACATACATGAGCATGCACACGTGACTACTGCATACATGCAGAATAGCAAAATCAAAATTTAAAAGTGAAAAGGGATGTCCAATTCTAACAAAAATAAAAATAAATAATAATAAAAAAATAATTCAAAATGAGTTTTTAAAAAAACTATATGTAAGATTCTCAATAAATATTTAAAGGCAGAATGCAAAACAACCATCAGACCTGCTGCCATTGTACAAGAGCTGGTGTGGTCTTGCCAAGTCATGTAAATATCCAAGCACAGGAGCCTATACAGGCACTACACCTGGTTGAGTGCTTGGTTCCCAGCACTGACAAGTACATGCTGTGTCTTGGTGAAATGTCATGAAAAGCACAAATTACCAAAGGCTGTCCAGGTGAGAATGAACAGAAGCTATTTACTTAAAGAATGGACATTGTCGCCTGTGTGTAGCACCGTCATACAGACAGACCTATCAGTAGAACCCATACATAGTGAAAAACAGAAAGATAGTTTCAAGTATGATCTTTCTGAAAGATATCTGGACATGAAAACCTGAGAAACATCTAACTGGATAAAAGGTATCTTGGATACTTACTTAGGGATAGATACATACAGACTTTACTTGGTAGACGTTGACTTGTTTTTGAGGCACATATTTCTTTATAGCAACACAGACTAGAATGTTAAGTGAAGTAAACCAAGAACAGAGACAAATCCTATACATTCTCACATGCAAACATTAACGACCTTGGTCTCAAAGAACTATAGGGAAGATTAGTGAATACCAAGGGCATGGGGAGAATATAGAGGAGGTAAAGGTAGAGCGAGAATGGTGAATGGGCTCAAGGAGCAGTTGGATAGGAGGAGCAGCTTCTCATGTTTCAGAACTCCACAGGATAACCACGATTGGCAACAGTCACTTGTATATTCTTAAGTAATTAGTAAAGGAATTTGAATGTTATTAACACTAAGAGATGATATTTAAGATTATATATGTGCTGATTACCCAGCTCTGATTTACTGCACATTCTTATACATATGTTCAAACAGCACACTATACCCAATAAACATATACAACTATTGTGTACCAATTAAAAAGAAAATGCATACATACACAGAAAATCAAAGGTAAACAGAAGGGTGAGACTTTATCTAAATAAAGAATCTTTACTCTTATAATAAGGTAAGAGTTGAACACTGGTGGCATCAAAGAACTCTGCTGGCATTCAACTTTGATTGATAGCTCCCCTTCATGAAGGTTTATGATATGCTATATCCTATTCTAAGCACCCTCAAAGCATGAACCCTTTATGTGTGATTCTGGCAATAATTTGTTTACTAATTTCATTCCTACTTCCCGGGTTCCTTTGAAATTATTACTTCTTTAATTTTCACTCCTCTAATAGTTTTTCAAATTGGAGATAATTATTTCCCTTTATACATTAGCTGCAGAATTCTGAAAAAACTAAGGTTCATTGGTACACACTCATTCTCTTTCTTTTTTTGCCAACCTGCTCGTTCCCTTTCTGGCAAGTGCAGGGTGCCAGGAAGGGAGGCAGCTGGATGGAGAACAGCAGGACAAATCAGACAGAGACCTGAGCTGGAGTCATCCCAGAGCCACAAGTGAGGAAATCCCAAAGTAGATCCAACCCAGTCCCACGGTAGATTCAAGAGACTCAGATGCCAGCTAGATTGCCAGAGTGAAGAGATTAGGCCACAAAGCAAAGCAGAGCCCAGGAAGAGGGCAGTGACTCCATAACCCGAGACTATTATATTTTTAAAATATATTCTCTCTCTCTCTCTCTCTCTCTCTCTCTCTCTCTCTCTCTCTCTCTCTGTCTCTCTCTGTGTGTGTGGGGGGGAGGGAGATCACACACATGCATGTGCATGTGCTGGGGTGGAGCTAAGTTACAGATAATTTGAGTCATTCCAGGTTTGAGGAACTGAATTTAGTTTCCCAGAAAGAGCTGCAAGTACTCTTAACCTCAGAGCCTCAGTTCATGTTCATCCTTGCAGTTCTAGAAGAGAAGAAATTGAATCAAGTTGTGTCTAAACACATAATGGGGACAGACGGAGATAGAGAGTTCATAATGGATGGCGACTCTGAGAAACAGTGTTGCCAAGGGAAGCAGCTGGGGCTTGGTACTGGGCTCTATCTCTCACTGAGAGTCTGATGTGGGAGATGGCTAGTGAGCCTTGAAGAGCAGTCTACTGCTCACCTAGAGTAGAAACATTAAAAGAGAGAGCTCCAGTCACTGTTCCAGACCAGGGCTGCATCAGCACAACGACCGTGCTGGAGAATTGGGCGCATCGGGAACTGGAACACCCAGAATAAGAGCCTGGCAGCCAGTGCTATTGTTATGTTTGTTGCTGTATGCAAAGAATGTGGAGGGAAATAAAGACCATCCCTGTAAGTATTCTCATATGGGCTGACAGGCATCTGATTGTTTTCTCTTGATGTTAATTCAACCCAATCCACCTGTAAAAAGTTTCTTCAAAGGAGGTCTGGGAGAGAGGGAGACAGACTTCTAACAGTCAGGGATATGGATCTGGAAGTGGCCAGACAGAATTCACAATGGAGGGTTAAGAACAGCAACCCACCCATAAGACCTTCGACCCAAAATGTGTCCTGTCTACAAGAAGTGCAGGGACAAACATAGAGCAGAGCCAGAGGGTATGGCCAACCAATGACCACTCCAAATTGAGATCCATCCATGGGCAAGAACCAATCTCTGACACTATTAATAATACTTTGTTATGCTTACAGACAGGAACCTAGCATTTTTGTCCTCTGAGAGGCTCCATCCAGCAGCCAATGGAAAGAGATGCAGAGACCTATAGCCAAACATTAGATGGAGCTCAGGGAGTCTTATGGAAGAGTTGGGAGAAGGATTGAGGGACCTGAAGAGAATAGGGACTCCACAGGAAGACCAACAAGTCAACTAACCTGGATGCTTGGGGCTTCCCAGAGACTGATTCACCAAACAAAGAGCACAGGTTGGACCTAGGTCCCCTGCACATTATGTAGCAGATGAGCAGTTTGGTCTTCATGGGGGTTCTCCAACAATAGGAGCAGGGTCTGTCCCTGAACCCATTGCCTGTCTGCCTGTAAATCCTGTTCCTCTAAATGGACCACCTTGTCTGGCCACAGTGTGAGAGAATACATCTAGTTCTGAAGCGATTTGATGTGCAAAGGACTGGAGTGAGGTATGATAAATATGGATAACTATAGGGGGTCTTCCTCTTCTCAAAGGAGAAGTGGAGGGAGGAATGGGAGGAGGTTCTGTGTGAGAGTGTACTGGGAAAAGGGGAAAGCTTATATTGGGATGTAAAGTGAATAAAGACATAATCTCAAAAAATGTTTAAACAGTGGCTGGGAGATAAGTCAGTCATAAAAGCTTGCCATGTAAGCATAGGAATGGAGCTCAAGCTGACAAACCCACACAAAGAAAAGTTAGAAGTAGTAGCCTGTGGTCATTTGCTTATAACACAAGTACTGAGAGAAAGAGACAAGCAAATTCCTGGAGTTCACTGACCAGACAGCGTAGCCTATATTGTAATCCCTTGGTCAGTAGAAACTGCTGCCTCAAAAGGCAAGTTCTTGAGGAAAAATGTCCAAAGTTGACCTCTGGTCTCCACCCACTAATACCACCTACCCATACATGTACACTCACACACACAAATAAACTGTTTTTAAAAGTCAGGGGCTGGAGAGATGGTTCAGCAGTTTAGGACACCGGCTTTTCTTTCAGAGGACCCCAATTCTCATGGCAGTTCACTCGAGTTCTAGATAATCTGACACACTCACACAAACATGCAGGAAAAATACCAATGCACATGAAACAAAAATAAATATTTTTTAAGTAAAGAAGGAGAGGAGGAGGAAAGCAGGAAGAAAAAGGAGAAGGAAGAGGAGGAAAAGGAGGAGGAGGAAGAGGAGGAAGAGGAGGAGGAGGAGGAGGAGGAAGAGGAGGAGGAGGAGAATTCTCAAGGTGAATCTCCTGCCAGAAAGAAATCTCCCAGCTGCTGTTTGTCTTTATGGGTTTCAAAGCTTTTGTGTAATTCAGCACAGATGTTTGCCAGAGAGATCGATTCCTTTTTGTTTCTGGGCCCCTTTCACTCCCCAAAAGGTATGTCTGTTTGATGAAGACATGAAGCAGATGTGAGGGAGAAAGATATCTAATGGGGAATTTGCTATTTTGGGCATATTTCATTGTATAAAACAATGAGTTGCATTGTGACATCTTCACACTCCTGTGTGTCATGTACTTTAAGACTACTCACCTCCCCAGCAGCCTGTCGTATTCCCTTCTACTTCCTGCTGCTCTTCTCCTAACAAATCCCCCTTTCACCCTTAGGTTTTATTTTTCTTTTTAAATCTAAATTCCACAAATGAGAGAGAGGGTGTGTGACATTTGTCTTTCCAAGCCAAGTTTATTTCATCTATCCTGATGCCCTTCAGTCCCATCTGTTCTCCTGCAAATAATATAATTCCACGCTTTATGGCCAAATAACATGTATTATGTACAAACAGCACACATTTTATTTCCATTTGTCTACTGCTTTCCATTATTTGACTATTGTGAACAGTGCCAATAAACATGTACATACAAGTATCTCTGTTGTATGCTGATTTAAATTTAAGAAAAATGTTTTTATTATATCTCAACTGCAGTTTCCCCTCCCTATACTCCTTCTAGTCCTTCTGGGGCAACCTTCCCTCTCCTCCAGAACCATTCCTCCCATTTCCTTCAGTAAACAGCAAGGCCTCCCAAGGATATCAACCAAACACAGCATGGCAAGTTACAATAAGACTAGACACACACTCTTATAGCAAGGCTGCATAGTGTAACCTGGTAGGAGGAAAAGGGTCCCGGAAGCAAGCAAAAGAATCAGAGACACTCCCACTCCCACTGGTAGGAGTTCCACAAGAACACCAAGCTACACAATCATAAATATATGTGGAGGACCTAGCTCAAACCCACAAAGACTCCCTGATTGTCTCTTCAGTCTCTATTAACCTCTATGAGTCCTACATAGCTGATTTTGTAGGCCATGTTCTTGTGGTATCCTTGACCCCACTAGATGTGACAATCTTAAGGTTTTTTTATAAAACTAAATAATTTTACAACATAGTCATTCACAGTTCTCACATGAAATAGAGCCCTTCCCAATTCACTGCTCAATATTTCAGTTTTTTTATTATTCCCAACAAATACATGATATATTAATTCCATACATTCTTTTCATGTACTCATTTACTCTTAAAGAAACACAGTAACTTGTTGAGGCCCAAGCTGCCCCATGTTAGGCACCAAAATGTTGAGAACAGCACTACCCCATGTTTGAGAGTCAAAATGTCATGGACTGTTATGCCCCATGTTTGGGTTAGAGCCCACACTGCCCCAAGCTGCTCCAGTCTAAGGGTCAGGGTTCAGCAAGAGAGAGAGTGAGGATGGACACTGAAGAATGGAGACCAGACAAGGTGTGATTCAATCCCGTTTATTCTTCAGTCTCTCTTCTTCTCTCCAAGTCCCTAGTTCCCAGTACCAAGTCTTAGGTTCCTAGTTCCTAGTACCAAGTCTCAGGTCCTAATTCTAGTTCCAGCTGTAATAAGTCTCAAGTCCTTATCCTAGTTCCAGCTGCTAGTCTCTTTCCCAGTTCCAAGTTCCAAGTTCCTGCTCCAAGTCTCAAGTCTCAAGTACTCAAGTCCAAGTTCTAGTCCAAGTGTCTATCTTCTGTCTGCCTCTCACCTTTTATATGTCTCATTTCTAAGTCACGCCTTTAAGTCACGCCTTTAAGTCACATCTCTAAATCACACCTTTAAGTCACACCTTTAAGTCTCACACACCCAAGGGAAAATCCTGAGTATCTAAAACAAGATGTTATCAGAGTGTGCTCAGCTGTTGTAGGCTATTGTAAATAAGTCTCTTGTCAGGGTATATGTCTCAAGATGGCTGCAAGGATGATAGCCATCTTCTGTCGGCTCCCCACAGTAACTATTTTTTAAAATGTAGAGATAAGCTAATACCAACGCTTTTCAAACTATTCCACAAAATAGAAATAGAAGGCACATTGCCAAACTCATTCTATGAGGGTACAGTCACCCTGATACCTAATTCACACAAAGACTCAACAAAAAAAGAGACCAATTTCCCTTATGAACATTGATGCAAAAATAATGGAATACTTGCAAGCTAAATCCTAGAATACATCAAAAATAGCATTTGTCATGATCAAGTAGGCTTTAGCTTTAACCCATGAATGTAGAGATAATCAAATATACGAAAATCCGGCAATATAATCCACCACCATATAAACAAACTGAAAAAAAGAAAAAAACAAAAGTGATCATCTCATTAGATGCCAAAAAAGCCTTTGACAAAAAAAAAAAAAAATACCAACACCCCTTCAGTTCGAAAGACTTGGAGAGATCAGGGATGCAAGGTGCATACCTAAGCATGATAAATGCAATATACATCAAGTCAACATCAAATTAAATAGAAACTTAAAGCAATGCCACTATAATCAGGGACAAGACAAAACTGCCCACCCTCCTTATAAATATTTAATATAGAATTTGAAGTTCTAGCTAGATCAACAAGACAACTATAGGAGATCAAGGGGACACAAATTAGAAGGGAAGAATTCAAAGTATTGCTATTCACAGATGGTATGATAGTATACATTTGTGACCACAAAAATTCTGCCAGAGTTCCTATTATTTAGTTTTATAAAAAAATTCTTCTTAAGATTATAGGATCTAGGAGGGGAATCAAGGACATCACAAGAACTTCAACTCCCCAAAGAAAGAAATAGAAGAAGACCTTAGAAAATGTAAAGATCTTCAATATTCATTGATCAGCAGGATTAAGAGTGAAAACTGCCATGTTACCAAAAGCAATCTACAGATTCAGTGCAATTCCCATCAAAATTCCAACAAAATTTTTTACAGACCTTAAAAGAACAATTCTCAATTTCATATGGAAAAAAAAAGTTCAGGATAGCCAAAACAATAATCCTTAATAATAAATAAAGAACCTCTAGAGGAATCACCATCCCTGATCTTAAGCTGACCACAGAGCAATAGTGACAAAAAACTAAAATGCAAATCAAAAACAAAAAACATGGCATTGGACACAAACAGGCTGATCGATGGAATAGAATCAAAGACCCAGAAATAAACCCACACACCTATGGACACTTGATTTTTTGACAAAGAAGCCAAAAGCATACAATGGAAAAAAGAAAGCATCTTCAACAAATGGTGCTGTTCTAACTGTCTGTCTGCATGTAGAAGAATGCAAATAAATCCATATTTATCACAAAACTCAAGTCCAAGTGGATCAAAGACCTCAACATAAAACCAGACATACTAAATCTGATAGAAGAGAAAGTGAAAATTAGCCTTGAACACATTAGCACAGGAGACAACTTCCTGAACAGAATAACAATTGGTTAAGCAGTAAGATCAACAATTAATAAATGGGACTTCATGAAACTTAAAAGCTTCTATAAGGCAAAAGGTACAATCAATAGGTCAAAACACCATCCTACAGAATGAGAAACACCTGACAGAGGACTAATATCCAAGATATATAAAGAGCCCAAAAAAATTAGACACTAACAAACTAAATAACCCAATTTAAAATGGATTATAGAGCTAAACAAAGAATTCTCAACAAAGAAAACTCTAATGGCCAAGAAATAAGTGTTCAACATCCTTAGTTATCAGAGAATTGCAAATCAAAACAACTCTGAAATTTCGTTTTATACTCAGCAGAATAGCTAAGATCAAAAATTCAAGTGATAGCACATGCTGGCAAACAAACATGTACAATTTCTTTGGAAATGAATTTCTTTGATTTCTCACAAAAATGGGGATAGTTCTACCTCAAGACTCAGCTTTACCCACTCTTGGGCATATATGCAAAAGATAACTCACCATATCACAAGGAGACTTGTTCAACTATGTTCATAGTAGCTTTATTCATAATAACCAGAAACTGCAAACAACCTAGATGTTCCTCACCAAACAATGGATAAAGAAAATGTGGTAAATCTACACAATGGAATACTATGCAGCTATTAAAAACAAGGAGATCATGAAATTTGCAGGCAAATGGATGGAACTAGAAAATATCATCCAGAGTGAAATAACCTAGATCTAGAAAGACACATATGATGTGTACTCACTTATAAGTCAACATTAGCCATAAAGTACAGGATAACCACCACGCTACACTCCACAGACGCAAAGAAACTAAATAACAAGATTGCCCAAGAGAGGATGCTTGAATCTCACTCAGAAGGGGAAATAAAATATACATCAGATATGGAGGAAGTGAGGGAACTGGGTGGGAGAAGGGATGAGCAAGGGAACAGGGATGGGAATCATGGTCGGGAGAGGAGGTGAAAGAAGACTAGAAGGAGAACAGAAATGGGAGACATCACTGGGACAATCAAAA
Source organism: Rhabdomys pumilio (assembly GCA_030674055.1). Classification (NCBI taxonomy): domain Eukaryota; kingdom Metazoa; phylum Chordata; class Mammalia; order Rodentia; family Muridae; genus Rhabdomys; species Rhabdomys pumilio. The sequence goes on along the minus strand of JANHMN010000007.1, from coordinate 762,100 downwards.
GACCTGGGTCAGGGAGGCTCCTAGGAGTCTATGGGGGTAACCCCAGCTGAGACTCCTAGCAGCTAGGGATGCAGATACTGAAGTGGCTACCTCCTATAGCCTGACAGGACTCCTAATGAAGGGATAAGGACACCAACCCACCACAAACCTTCGACCCAAAATTTCCCCTCCTACAAAATGCACAGGGATAAAGATGAAGCAGAGATTGAGGGAGTAGGCAACCAATCACTGGCCCAAGTTGAGAACCATCTTGTGAGTACCAACCCCTGATACTACTAATGATACTCTGCTATGCTTGCAGACAGGAGCCTATTATAACTGTCTCCTGAGAGGCTTCATCCACCAGCTGATGGAAACAGATGCAGAGACTCACAGCCAAAATTAGGTAGAGCTTTGGGAATCTTGTGAAAGAGTAGGGGATAGGATTGAGGGAGCTGGAGGACTCCAGGATACCACAGAAGACCTACATAGTCAACTAACCTGGACTCTTGGGGGCTCACAGAGACTGAACCACCAATCAAAGACTGTGCAGAAGCTGAACCTAGGCCCCCTCCACATTTGTAGCAGATGTGTAGCTTGGTCTTCATTTGAGTCTCCTAACAGTTGGAGCAGGGGCTGTCTCTGACTCTGTTGCTTGTTTTTGGATCCCCTCTCTGAAGAGGGGGGCAATGGAGGAGGGATTTGGGAGAATAGGATGAGGGGGGCTGTGACTGGGATTATAATGGCTAAATAAATGAATTTATAAAAAGGAATGTAAATAAAGAGGGAAAGAAAAGAAGGGGTTAACGGTGGAAAGGGGATGATGAATATGGCATTAAATACTGATCAGTTTTGGTCTCTAGTTTCTATGTAAATTTATGTAGAAAAAAACCAAGAGGATAAAATATTTAAACCAGATCCCTCCCACTGGAGGCTCAGACATCAGCCCTGCCACACCAACCAAGGACAGATAATAAAAGTCTGCTCATAATTAGCAGGCTGCCGCTTCCCTGATGTAGCACTGGGACGGCTTTCAGAAGGCTCAGCCTATCAGTCCATCTGAGCCTGAGCCGTTCTCATTAGTCACATTCTAGACTGCACAGAAGCTGAAGCCTGGGCTGAAAAAGTCCATTATGCTGTATGCCTTTAAACATGGCAGTGTTCAAATTCTCTTGACCTTTAAAGGATGCTGCTATACATGAAATGGGATTAGCCATTATCTTCTGTTGTTTGCTGAATGTCCAGTGGCTTTTACACATGCTGTCACCTCTCCTTACTCCTCTGTCTTTCTCTGGTCCATATATACTCACCTTCTAGTTTCAACACTGGGGTCATATTCACAGAGGGGCCTTGCTGGTTGTGTATGAAGTGGATGAAGTTCACTGTTCTCCTTTCATTCACTCACTATCTTCCTTCCCCAACTCCTCCTCATCCATTCCAATGAGTGGACCCCTTGCACTACAAAAAGTAGAATGTCCTTTGTGTCTGTTCATTACTGTATGCTAAGCATAGTGCCTGGCACATTACAGATACTTCAAATTATATTTGTTGAATAAACGGATAATAGAAAAATGGATGGATGTAGATAATAGAATAATTGATTGATGTAGATGATAGAAAGATGGATGGATAGAGACAGAGATAGACTGAAGAAGAGGACCACGTAAATATTCTTTGTAACATCTCACTCAGAGTTTCTAGTGCTATAATGAAACATCATGACCCAAAAGCAACTTGGGCAGGGGGAAATATTTTATCTTACAACTTTCAGGTCAAACTTCCTCATTTACCCTGAGGGAAGTCAGAGCAAGACATGAACCTGGAGGAACTGAAGTAGAAGCTACTGAGGAATGCTGATTCTTGGCTTGCTCTGCCTGCTCTCTTATACAACAGGAGCTCCTGCCCAGGGGTAGCACTGCCCACAGTGAGCTGGGCCCTCTCCTCCCAGTCTTTAAGCAAGAAAATGCCCCCACAGACTTGCCTTCAGTATAATCTCATGGAGGTATTTTCTCTGTTAAAATCCCCTCTTCCCAAATATGTTGAAGTTTGCGTCAGGTTGCAAGAACCAACCAGGACATACTGATATTAATCAGAGCGCCATTAGCTTCAGTAACAAACCCTGTAATTTCCGTGGCTTAGTACAACAGATATTGGTTGTTTGGTCATATGATAACCTAGTGCAGGTGTTCTTTGTGGAGAAAGGCTCTCCTTCACAGTCAGCTAAACTCCAGGCTTCATAGCAGAAGAGAAATCCCACTTGCATCTTCCCAGTACCAGCCTGGAAGGGATGCAGTTATTTTTTTTTATTATACTTCATTTAAAAGGAACTATTTGGCATATCAAAAGCAAGAACAAGGTGATGAGAAATGAAATACTTATATTAGGGGATACACATCACCCCAAGTTACAATATCACGTATAATATAAAGAACCCAGACTTTTAGCAGACATCTAATATAGCCACTCACAACATATAATTAGTAAGGCAAAACAAAACCTCCACTGGAATGCACCAGTCTCACATGGCTGGTTAATTAGACAGATTTCTGCTTCATTTTGACTATGAACTTGTGGGCCTAACAAGGCTGTTTGAATTATTAAGACTAATGTTCACAAAGCTCTTTTTAGATTCTTGGAAGCCTCACAGATTTCCCATGTGTCATATGGTGTTATTAAATAGTGTATAATGTTTTCTTTGACTGCCAATATTATTTTCTAATCCCCAGACCTACTCTTATTTATTATCGTCATTATAATAGAAGGTAGCATGAATGCATATCTTTAAATAGCCTTAAAATATCTTAAAACAAAATGAGAGGACATCCCTGCTAACCTTTTTATCACCATCAAACAGAGGAAATAAGAGTTTTAATTTCAGTGAATTCTTATTACCTCTATAAGCAAGGATCACTAACCAAATTCTGTGGATGCTTCATTAAAAATATTATCTAAATAATAACAAATTTATACCCAAATGGCAAGTGATAAAAACAGAACAAGTGTCTACAACAACTAAAATGAACGTATTAAAATCGTGGGCTGTTCTTTGATGTGTTACATCAGAGGAAAGATTCTTATTTAATGAGAATTACATTCTTGGGAAGGCACAGTGATCTGGTGAGTTGGAATAGTGATGCTGGATCCTCCACTGATTGCTTCTGTTCTCTGAACAATCAATGTGGTCCCATCTAATGGCTGCTGGAAGCCCAAGCAGATGGACTGGGTCAATAATTATGAGGCCATAGATTCTACACAGACAAGTGACATGTCACTAAGTTAAGGCCAAAATTATGTAGGAATCTCTTTTTATTTATGTAGAAAGATTATAAGGATGTAGGGTTATATATTCTGTTTTGATGGTCATGACTTCAAAAAGGGCTTCATCCTGAGGTTGGGTGAACCACACTGATGAAATCCAAGTGTGGTATTTTGGATTAAAGGAAGAGAACATGTGCAGAAGAGAAGTATCCATGAATAAAAGTACTCTCCACCAAGTGTGATGCCTGAGTTTAAACCTAGCACATATGTATTAGAAAGATAGAACTGACTCATCCACATTAACACTGTGGGATACACAGATCCACACACACATGCACACACACACACACACACACACACACACACAATGCAATTTAAAAACGTATAAAGAAAACTAAGCTAATCATATAACTTTTAAATTCTAATGACTTATGGTAGTGATACTGTTCCCTTTAGGGACATCCTTGGCCAAAAAACACCATTTAGTGAAGGTTGGACTCACATTCATGAGATTGTTAATCAATTAATTGATGGATGAAAAGGGTTCTTTTTTGACCTCCTTTAGGGATTTCTAAAGAAATGATTCTTTAGTCCCTGCTACTCTGGAGCTCTGATGCTTAACTTTTCTTCAAGTACTGAGTCACTTACATATTTCAAAAGAATTCATTCCCTTGATGTAATTAACTAGAATAAGTTCCTGTGGTTTGAGACATGAGAACCTAACAAAAGAAAAGACTTTAAATCTGTGACCAAATAGTCATCCAGACATAAGAATTCTAAGATACAATAATGTCATTTCTTTTACAGTTTAATAGTTGAACAATTCTGCCAAAGAGACAACTTTGAGAGCAAATCAGTCAAATTTAAAGTCACAATAAAAGCCAAAGAAATGCTCATTTTGGTCAAACAGCTTTGCATAGGACCAGAGATAAAGTTAGATGCTAGTAATGATTGATAATCTTTGACCTGTACATATTCTATTTGATGGTAACTCTAAGTCCATATATTCAAGTAGAAAAGTAGATGTGAAAAGGTTTCCCAAACTCATTATTTCTTCAGAATGTCACAGTTTAATAAACTGGACCAACAGAAATCTGGAAGTCATATTCCCTGCCATCACTTAGCAGCCCTGTACTTTTGCTCTCAGAGCATCTCAGATTCCTTTCCTGTTCTCTCTTGACAGCCATTCCTCTGTGGACTCTCTAGCAACCTGTTCAGAACAACCACCTTTCCAACATGTAGACAGACACACTAAGATATTTGTCTATATTTTCATACATGACTGTTTTTCACTTGACCACTTTTATCTCTCATTACCAGCCTGAAGGAGGAAGAACAAGAGAGCAATACATCTTGAAAATGCTAAGAAGGTCTGGCAATCTTCCAGGTCTTTGTTTTTAAAGACCTGATCCCTAAAGCCCAAAGACTAAGGAACAGACAAGGTATCTATGCCAGAATCATGAGAAGAATATAGTTTCCCAGAAACAAGAAAATTCCTGAGGTTAGGAGAGTGGGTTAAATAATAAACAGAGACAGTCCTAGGGGTCTGAATAAAGAAGGGATCCAGGATCTACTTCCTAGCCATGGTTTCTTGAAGAGTTCAAGTCCTTCAGTAAGGAAATAGCTATCTTTGCGAGGATTTTGATAACCTTTACAGAAAAACCCTGGATCTGAAGACTCATGTTGAAAACAGTGACTAGTTTTCTGGGCTAACCTGGAGTTTAGACAGAGCAGATGATTCAACAATATAACAGCTTCATTTACACTCAAAAGTTTAGCATCATACAAGACCCTGCGACCAAAAAAACCCACAAGAACGAGTTAACTTACAGTGATTAATGTTCAAGTTTTCTACCAGCCTAAGAAAGTGGGAAGCTTAAACTGGATATGAGTTAGAGGAGATAAAGGAAATACTAGAAGACAGAAGACAGAAAGATAAAGTATAGAGGACATTCACTTTCTGAAAACCCACCTGCTGCTACAAACTGTTTTTAAAATGTCAGAAAACTACTATAATCCTTTTATAAATATACAGTCCTGGTCTAAAGAAAGCAAGGCAAAACACAGGGGTCCAAAAAAGGGAGACAAATGGAAGTATAATTAGAGTGGTCGGCAGCTTAAAGCTGCAGATGCCCTAGGTTTAATGGCCCCTTGGGGGACAAGAGATAAGAACTTGGCTCTGTGACTTGGAGTCACATAATTGGGTTCCTTGTCTAACACGGAGGCCTGTGCATTAAGAGAACTTACAATTAAAAGGCAGGCTATAAAAATATAGGTGTACTTTAGGCAAAAGATAACACACATCTGTAAAAAAAAAAAAAAAAAAATCTCACCTCAGCTCCATGTAAAAACCAAACTATGTTAGCTGCAACAAAATACCAGAGACTGGGCAATGCGGAACAGGAGGCTTAAGAGTCCACAGTCTGGAAAGTTAAAAGTTCTCTTATGGACAGCTCTATTCATTCAGTTCCCCTGATTGAGTCACATCATGGAGGTGACATCATGGTGGGACCTCATGCATGAGCAAGATCACAGAGCAAGAAAGGGACTCAGAAGGACTCAGGCACTCTCTGTTAGAATGGCCCAGGTTTATGGAATTATAATCTTTTCTGAGGGTAACCCAACTAACATTGGTGGCCTAGCCTTCCCCCTCTAGACCCCATCATGCAAGTTTTACCACCTAAAGACATCCACACTGAGAGCCAGGTCTTGAATAGCTGAACCAGGACAGGAAAACTACATCCAAACCCCAGGACAGCACCAACAGAGAAAAGAGACTTCTTCACAGGTCAGAACCCTCGCCCCAACTCCACACTGATCTGGAGTCAGTTGGAGTTTGTTATTACCTACTTTAGAAAATCCAGGGTGATCATTGTAGTTACATGTTTGAACAAATCTAGACAGAATCTAATGTAGGTCCCTTAGAGCATGGGTTGGTAATTTATGGTAATTTATGCAAAATTTGTTGAATAAATTTGGTGATCCCAGAGTGGCTGAAATGAACCAAAGCATTTTTCATGACACATGAAAATAATGTGAAATTCATATTTCTGCTTGAATCAAAAATGTATTGAAATAGTCACTCATTTATGTATCTTTTGTTGATTTATATTCTTATGATTTTGCCCTATAACAAAGTATCAATGTGAAATTGTTGTGACAGCCAGAGCTACATACTTCTCACGACTTCCCAGGGCACTACGAGTCACGGTGATAAAGTCACAGTTTGGAAACATTTGAATATTTATTTTAGTGGACATTGTCTTTGTCCATTTTATGCCACTCCCTTCCAAGTGCTAGGATTACAGGTATGTCCCATCAATTGACTTCCTAAAATAAGCCTATTCCTACTGTCACAGAAGTCACTGCTCCCTCTGCTCCTGTGGCATAGCCACGCCTCATGCATCCTCACCTCTGAATACTGATGTACTAAGAATTGATTTTTCAAATAGACCTCCTTGCAGGGAGCACCTTAAAACTGTAGCACATGTCAGTGCATTACATTGTACTTGTTACTGTATACTCTCTACGTTAAAAAAAAAAACCAAACAAACAAACAAAAAAAACAGGACAAAGAAAATGAATAGAAAACTAGACTGTAAACTTGACTTTAATTATCCCACTTCTAAGGTAGAATGGAAAATAGATCATTTGTTAACTAAACTGAAAAACATTTTTATAAACTTTAATCTATTCCTGCTGTGTTAAAATAATAGTCATTGAATGAGACTAAATGTCACATTCTGCATAATATACAATGTTCCCAATGGGTTATAAAATTTAGAAACATAAGCCTACTGTGGATAATTTATCCCAATGAAGCTTCAACTAAATTAACTTTCTAAGTGGTTCAAGTGTTAAGCAAGTATTGGACTAGGAACTGGCCCCCACAGGTTCATTATTTGAACACTTGGTCACCATCTGGTGGCACTGTTTAGGAGGCCCATGGAACTCTTTAGGCATGGGACCTAGCTGGTAAATCCAGGGCCATGAGGTGGGGGCTTATAGTTCTAGCCAGCGTTGCTTACTGATCTTCTGTCATTGAACAGGCCATGCTGCAAATCTGTACTGTCCCTGAGAGAACTCCCCCAGCCAAGGCTTCTAGCCAAGAAAATGTGAGCCAAATAGATCCCTCCTCCTGATAGCTACTGCTTCTCAAGTATTTGATGGCAGCAACAAGAAAAATAAAAGCACAGAAGAAAAATCTATTTACCATGTGTGACTAAATTAAATTATATTTGATTACAGTTGCCAAAAATAGGATGCAAAGAGAAAGTAAACGTCATTTAGATAATTAGACTCCCTATGAGAATAGTTCCTCAGGAAGTTAAGAAGATAGAAAAAAGAAAAGAAACACCAAGGAAAAGTAAGACACAAGCAATTAATTGCCCATACTTTCCTTTGGCTCTTGAGTCAGTGGCATTACCAATACTGTTTGGTTATTGTTTGTCTTAGTTACCGTTACTTTTGCTGTGATAAAACACCATGACCAAAAGCAATGAACAAGTTTTAAGCATTTTATTATACAACATCAAAAATAACACATTTGAAAAGCACACCGTGTTCATAAAATTCTAATGCACATCATCAGATTCTTTTGAGTATAATAAAACTATGAAGATATTAGTAAAATATAAATTTCTTTTTAAAGTGTTTTAAAGATTTATTTGGCTTACAGTTCAGAACTCAAATAAGGCAGGAGCTTGGAGGCAGAGCAGAAGCAGAGGCCATGTAGAGGGGCCACTTACTGGCATGTTCCTCATGGCTTGCTCAGCCTGCTTTCTTATAGAACCTAGAACCACCAACCTAGCAATGGTACCACCCACAATGGGCTAGGCTCTCCCTCATCAGTCACCAATTAAGAAAATGACAATACCAACCAACCAGAGCTTCCAGGGTCTAAACACCAGCCTGGGAGCACATAGGGAGGGACCCATGGCTGTAGGGGAGGATGGTCTTGTTGGGCATAGGTGGGAGAGGAGATCCTTGGTCCCATGAAGGCTGGATGCCCCAGTGTAGGGGAATTCGAGGGTGGGGAAGTGGGAGTGGGTGGGTGAGTGGGGCCTTACCTTCATAGAAGCAGGAGGAGGGAGGATGGGATAGGGGGTTCCTGGGTGGGGAAGAAATGGGAAAAGGGGATAACATCTGAAATGTAAATAAAATATCCAATAGGAAAAAGAAAATACCCTCTAGGCTTTCTGGAGGCAGATCTTATGGAGGCAAACAGATCCTGTGGAGGCATTTTCTTAATTGACATTCTTTCCTCTCACATAACTTCAGTTTGTGTCAAGTTAAGATGACATAAAACAATCCAGCACATTGTTTCTTGAGAATGTAATCCTGAATGTTTTAAGAGATTGAAAAATCAGCCCCTATAAATTTTCTGATCAATACTACAGACAAAAACACTCTGAAACTTGAGAATACTTGAAGTCTCTATTATTTGAAGTAGAACATACCATACTAAGATATGTATAACTTGAGGTTAATATATACAAAGCAAAATCAGATGAAAAGATGCATATCCAAGAGAGCTGACTCACAGACAATGTGCAGAGTCCTGATGACCTGAACTCTATCCCTGGATTCCATAAGTTGTCAGGAGAGAACCAAACCCTGGGAGGTGTCCTCTGACCTTCATATGACCCCTGTGAGACATGCACACAGATTATTCCTGATTTGCAAAATCAAAAGAATTTTTACACTAAGACAGTACTCAATACCTTTATTTTTAAATTATTTTTTAATTTCCAGTGACTCAGGACGAACAAAGGCAGTGAAATGAAGCTATCCTAGTAATTACAGGGTTCCTACCCATGAAGTATGACCAGTTTAAAGGAAAAAACCAGCAAGTTCTGTATATTAATGCTCTTGGTTCAGAAGTACAGGTCACTGATTTTATTAAATTTTGAATGTGCACCTTTTTGATACTCTGTGTTAAAAATGGAGAAATGTAGATTTAAAACATGCTTCTGAAACACTGAAATAATATGGTTATTTAGGAAATATCTTTGTCTGATAACTTGCAGGCTAATCACTTTTTTCATGAAATATATGGTTTTACTTGGAAGAAAAAGTTATAGATAAACTATGATTATTTAGACCTGGCGACCTATTAGACACTTTCTCATGAACTTTGCCCACTACATCAGAAAAAACAGTTGGCAGTATTTGGTGGCACTGGTAAGATTTAGTATTTCAAGAGGGAAATTAAAACTTTAAATGGCATTTATCTTTTATTTATACCTTTATAGGTTTCTTATACTTAAAAGAAAATTCTGATGATATGGGTCAAGATTTTACAAACACATTATACATTTCAAATGTGTTATTTTTGATGTTGTATAATAAAATGTTTTAAATTTTTGAATCATCTGTAAAACTCAGTGAGTCAATGTTTTTCATATGGCCAAATTTTAACGTTATTAAAAAAAAAAAAACCTGTGAGGATGAAAAACATAGTCCAGTGTAGAACGGTCTGATGATTTTTAATGGGACATAATATGAAAATTACATAATCATGCTTTTGGTTCCATATTGTGGCTAACTTTTAAGAAAGTCCTTGTTGAACATGGATACAGTATAAAAGAAGAACATCTGCAGTTCCCTGAAGAGATCTTGAGATGCTGTTCTTACAGAAACATTTCAGGGTTCTTAATAAGTTGCAAGTAGTGCAAAGGCATCTTGAGACATGACCTCTTTTGAGAAAGGCCGCTATAAACCTTGCATATGTACTCTTACAGGGATAACCCATGCTGTTAGTAGCTTTGAGTAGTAATGAATCTAATTTGTCTAACCACTGCAATGATGTTTGTTATGATTTTATTATCGGAAAGGAATTTTAATCCAGCAACATGGCTGCTCTGGCGAGGGATCATATCCAAAGACCTAGGTCTGAATGATCTGGCTGGAATGCAGACACACCACATACCTATAATCCCCCTGGCTGGAATACAGACATGCTCCCAGTACACACCTTTAATCCCTAAGAATGTAAGTACCGGTTTGTTGGTAAGAGGAAGCAGCCATGTTTCAAAGAGATGTCCCGTTGAGGATCAGACAAAGTAACAAATCAGAGAAAGATTTGTCAGAATGAGTCAGAGGTAGGATACACCCAACTCTCACGAGGACAGGAGAGGTGACCTAAGAGAGCAGTGCAGCGAGAAAGAAAAGGGGGGATATTAAATGAAGCCGCTCAAAAAGTTTAAGTTGTGCATGTGGCCAGTGTTTTATTTTTATTGGACAGCACACATGAGTCTAGAGGTATTAGCTCAATTAAGTTTTAACTAGTTTGAATAAGTGGTTCCATTGTGTTCCCAGCCGCTGAGAAGCCAGCTTCTTTCTTCTTGAGATATTTAAAGAGTTTTAATCCTTAATTAAAAAATACTGACACATGGTTTATTGTTCTCAGAGTGCTCATGCAGCTTAAATCAGGTAAACAATCCTGCTTCCTCCTACCCTTTTCAAACCTGCCCAGGTCAAGCGCTTCTTTTTCAGCTGAGTTACAAATTCACACGTCTACACAGTTTGTGTGATTGCCTTTAATTTATTTTGCCATTAATATTAAATGTCAACTAATTAGAGTTCAAAAGAGAAAAATAAAGCTATGCTGACAAGCGATATAGACTGCAAAGAAATGCATATGTGCTTCATGTTGTGGAGAGTGAATACAGCAAAGATAAAATACAGGTATGGCCTAAGATGACTGCACTCCTGCCTTGGAACAGAGGTGATGGTGGGAAGGGAGTGTAAGAGAAACAGCAGATATTGCTCCTCAGGTGCAGCAGCAACAAAGACATCTACCAGAACCCGGCACACGGCTGTGTGTGTCGAGAAGAGCTGCAGCAGGCAGAAATATGTTCTCACTGTTGAGTGGCTTCGCTAATTGTTTTCAAATGTACTCCAAAGTATCTCCTCTGGACATTTATTGCCCCTTATGTATCTATTCTGCCCTCGGGATGCGGTTGAGACGAAACTCCCACAAGGCTTCCCCACACTGTATTTCGAATGCACATAGCTGTTGGTTTCTCAATGAGAGAGGAATTGGACTGTGAATGACTCATCCGTTGTCTTATCCATATATTGTTGAAACGACAGGTGAGAAGTTTAGTGTCGAGCTGGTGCTGCAAATGTTAAGAACCCTGAATCTGTTGGGGGTGGGCTACATGAATTGTGCACGTGAGAGAAAATAAACTTTTGGAGATGGAAGATGGGATTTATGAACTAAATTAGTGCTACACTCATATTTCAGATTCATGTGTTAAAGCTTTGACTTGTCCAATGTGTCTTCCAGTATTTGAAGATAGCATTTTGAAGGACTAATTAAAACTAAATTAGATTGTAATGGTGGTACCCCAATCTAATAGGACTGACTGGTGCCCTGGAAAAGGAATAAAACATATGAACATACATCACAGATAAAAAGCATATGAGAATGTATTCAGAAACAGGCATTGCTGAACCAAGGAGAGAGAAAACTGATTAGAAATCAACCCTATAGCACTTAGGTCTTAGCACCCAAACTCTGGAGCTTTGAAAGCTAAATATGCAGGTCTATACTCCAGCTACTTGGAAGGCTGAAGTAGGAGGATGACACGTTCAAGGCCACAGTGGACTGCAGAGCAAGGTTAACGCCAGCCAGAGCAACTTGGCAAGACCCTGTCTTAAAATAGAAAGTAAAAAGAGGGCATGGATGCAGCTCAGTGGTAGAGCAATTGCCTAGGATACCTGAGCCCCAGGTTCAATCTTCAGTACTCTGGCACTGGTATAACAGGCCTCAAGACCTTAGCACAACTGACACCATGTTAGAGGCTCCATTTTAACCTTGGAACCCAGCACATAGGCCCCATCACCTGCCAAAATGAGAACAAAGACTTAATCTCTTGATGACTTAGTCTGTACTTCCAGGATTTGGCAAAGTCCCCAACTGTACTAACCTTGCTTTTTTGCCTTATGTAGTTTCACTTTTCCCTAACTGTTCTTGCTGAACAAAGTGTGTCAACCAGGACGTGGGTTTATGCATGTAAGGAAAAGAATGGTCAGGGTCCAGGTTGAATGATTTAGGCAAGTTCTTCTTGCAGCCAGAAATATTGACTTGCTATTTGGCTTTCAGAGTGTCTGTGTGTTCTATGGTGGGATTACCTTACAACACTGTGGAAAAATGGAAGAGAGAAAGAAAAAAAGAAAGAAAGAAAGAGAGAGAGAGAGAGAGAGAGAGAGAGAGAAGGAGGGAGGGAGGATGGAAGGATGGAAGGAAGGGGAGAAGGGAAGGAGAGAGGGGAGGAATGAGGAAGAATAAAGACATTCTGTTTCTTAAGACATTCAATGTACAGTGTATTGTTATAGCAACCTTAGAACATTAATACAAAATCCTACAGGTGCCAAGGGAGTGAGGTCCTTGTTTAGCCAGGTAGAAAGACAAGGACCTCACCCCTAGTCACTGTTACACCACCTTACACAGCTCTGTAGCCCAGATTATTCTCCTTCCTCAACCATGAGAGTATAGGTCTAGAAATAATATTTCTGCGAGGCTTGGCATATCTCACCTAACAGTGTCCATGAAGTACAAAATACATTCAGGATGTCAAAAACTAAGCCAGTCAAGGGCAACGTCTTTATAAAATGTTGAAAGTCCATAACACTAAAAATTCATTTTAACAATGATCAAAAAGGAATGAAGTCAGTAAAAGGCAGATTTCTCTCAGATTTTATCCCTCAGGAACACTATAAAAGGACTAAGAGAAGTCTCTGAAGAAACCAGCTCTTGCTATAAAAGCATAAACAAACCGTTACATGCACATTTCATCCCTGACCCCACCGAGGAGGGCACGTTTCCTGCTGTTGTATATCTTAACCTCCTTCAGTTTCTTTCAACTCCAAGTATCTTAGTTACTTATTTTCAAATTTAGGATAGTAGTATTATAGGAGAGGAAAAGCAATTGTGACTTTATCATATAAAAAGTTCTAGCTTGGAGTCCCTCTTATGAAAGAAAGATTAACAAGTGAAAAAAATTAAGAACATGCACAACAATCTATACATGGGAGATGTTCAGGGAATGAATAACAGAGTAACAATCAAACAGGAGTTTCGAGTTCAGTCTTAACAGCCATCTTTAACTGAATGAGTCAAAGATGATAGTAATAATTAATAATAATAATAACAGTAACAGCTAATAATGTTAATGGGTGTTGGGGAAGTAACCAGCAAAAGCTTTGGAAAGCTGTATAAGGTTTGTTACACAGACTTAACCTACTGTTCTCCCCATGATCAATGTGTCTAGTAATTTAGGCATCCTTACCTCTCCTAGTACCGAGACAGAGACATCCTTACAAATGGATGCTTCCTTTATAAATTCCCCTCCACAGGAGAATAACTTCTATTTTATTCTCAGAGATTCTCCTACTTCTCCCTATTTCTCAAAGTAATTATTATGCCAAAGAGGTATATTTGGGGGTAGCATATACTGGTCTTCTATAGTACCTATTTCATAAAGTGCAAACAAATGTGTGTGTGTGTGTGTGTGTGTGTGTGTGTGTGTGTGCGTGCGTGCGTGCGTGCGCGCGCGCACATGAGCACACACAGGACAGAAATTTTCCTAACACACAGCAGTGGTCAGTAAATGCTAGATAGTGTCTGTCTAGAATAAATTCTAGATAGTATTGCCTGTCTTTTGATTCATTATCATACAAGTAGAAGCCTGCCAGCGGCAGAGGCAATAAACAACTGTGACACATATCACACAACTCTTTCAAATTAGACTTTCTCTTCTCTGTCATGATCCATGAGTAGATTACGTTTCCTGGCTTTCTTGAAGTTGGACTTGGCCATTGGCTTGCTTTAGCCCACAGCTGGGAGAAACTGCATATAGACATGTAACTGGATATGGAGTTGTAAAAAACACTTAAAGTGGTAAGTAATTCAAAGCCAAAAATGTATCCAAGGTGTTTCTAGTGAACCTTGACTGTGTTGTATCTAGAGACATCACTGAAACCTTGGTTATGAACACATAGCACGTGCATTTAGCGTTGGGCATTCCATCACACCACCTAATGCCAGCCCACACTGCCTGAAACACCTCAGCTCATATTCAAGATTACTGTACCTCATGAATTTTAGTTTTCTTACTATAAACATAATTCCCTTCTCTTACAGAAACACTATAAACATAATTCCCTTCTCTTACAGAAACATAATGGTTAAATTACCGAAAACAGACTTCCAATACTTTCCTACTGTTAGTTCCTCAATTTACAAGGAGAAAATTGTATCTCTTTGGCTTGTATTGTATTCAAATGTTTGATTTTTTTAAAATTGCATTTTGAGTTACTGGATAGTTTCATTAAAAAATATAATTAAACAAATTTTGACTTGGAATTTGGACAGAATCTCTAACAATGTTTCAAATGCCCGACACCTGGTGTTGTCATTATGTGCTGTGTTTATGTGAAGGATGTTTTCACCTTGAAAGAAGGGTTTCAGGAGAAGGAGTGGTGACCGAGGGAAATAAGAAGTAGAAAGGACTAAAAGCCACTGTGTGCATGCATGAAACTGTCAGAGAATAAGCAATAAGTGAATTAAAAATACTGATCTACTCAGAAATGCCAGGGATGCTCTGTAACCAGCAGAAACCAATGTTCAATGATGGTTTACAGAAAACTAAACAAACACATCTAAAGTGGGAATTTCTGGTTATGTTGGAGACTCAGTTGTGTCATATGAATTTCTTCTAGAAGTTGTCTTATGAGAGGATGTTTTGCTGAAGCAGACACATGAGAAGACATATTGCTGAGAACAGACATGTCATGTTTTTCTGGAAGCTGTCTGTTGGAAGAGCATGTGATGTTTGGAAAGAGTATAAGTAGAGCCCAACAGACAAGTGAACAAATGCTCTTGCATTCTTGGTTCACCTTGAAACTCTTTGCTGGCCTTTGCTAACCTTCGCTTGTCATGACTTCGTAGAAAGAAATACACCAAAGAACTTCTTGTGCTATTCCACTGCTTCTTGTCGCTGCTGTGGGCTGGTGTTAATTGGTGAATGCTCACAGTTTCTTCTGAGTCAGAGCTGCTGCTGCTGATTCATGTTTGGTGTTTTGCTGGTAGAGTGAACTACTGACAATAAAGATTGGAATCACCTCAAAGAACTATTTCTAAACAGGTCCACAGCCCCTGTTTCTATTAACCTTTCTTTTTCCTTACCTCTGGTGTATGGTGGGCTGGAAGGGAGGTTGAAGTGTTAGAGAACCATAATTAAAGTAGGTTTTGAAAAATCTAAGCCTACACACATCCATATCATTTCTATGACACCTTGCTTTCATCTTTAACCAACAGCAAAACTATATTTAACCAGAGAATTGTTTTTAATAAATGTACGTGTGAATTATGATTAGTTAGTAAATGTTTGATTTACTTTACATATCTATATATCTGGGGCCACATAAAATTTTCTCTGGCAGAAAAAAAAAAAAAGGAGTTTTGTGTCCTAGTATGGACAAAGTAATATAGTGTGACTTCTTAGGGAAAGGTTTAAATAATGCACCTAATCTTTACCCTTCTCTCCTCCCCATCTTACTAATTATGTGAGCAGATGTTCATATAGTGATATAACACAGGGTCCATGACAGGCCTGGCACTAAGTAGTAACCTGGAGCTACAGAAAACGTGGGTGATAAATTACCTATTGTTGCCTAAAGGTTGGTCTTATGGCTTATTTGCTTCAGTACAACTTAGCCTCCTCTAGATATTACAGTCTGTTTCCACAGCCAAAGTTAGAGCCTAGTGAACAGTAAACAGGTTTTGACTAAATTGATCAATTTAAGTTTTAATCAGCAACTAAAATGAATGATTTTAATAAGAGAAATGATTTCAGCTCACTTCCAAATACAGTGAACAAAGCCTGGGCAATCTTTACTGGTTAGCATGTGGGAATCAGCAAAGCATCACCATAGCAGGGTTAGAGAGCACATGCTTTGCACACTAGATAGAAGTTTTGCTGAATTTCAAATGGGTAAATTTTTCTATAATGTAATCTTCAAAAATCCTTTAGGTCTGCCTAGAGTCACTAACTTAAATCAACCTGTATAAAGAGAAAGGTACCCGTCAATGCCTTTATAGAGTCCCACTGCTGGGCTTGATCCGTGTTTGGTTGCAGACTCCATGACAAGCAAAGCCCAGATGTCAAAATGCTTCATAATCACAGAGGTTAGCTAGACACCAGAAGGACACAAGGCCAGAAGGCTTCAGGAAACATGTTTAAGACTTTGCATCTTCCAGTTCTTCTGCCCAGGGAAGCAGGAAAGGGGGTTCAGCTCTTGCTTGCAGTGTCTTTTGCTTCATATCCTGAGACATATGATGTAATGATCATAGGACAATTATGAGCCCAATGTAGTCTATTGCAGAAGTACTGCCAAGATCTGGGAGTGGTGCCTGCAAGGTGCAGCATAGAGTTGGCCTGGCTGCAGTTAACGTGATGAACCCTGGCTGAGAAAAAGCGGGTCTTGTTACATGAGGAAAACGACACAGCATACAACAGGAAAAAAGTTCTGCAGAGCTGCTGATGGCAACCAGAGTTTCAATGCCTTAGGAAGGGTCCTTTTTCTCTTACAACTATCAACTCTAGTTAGTGACTAGCAGCCACCAGGCTCAGACTGCACCACACTGAAGGATGTGGCATGCAGCCAGTATGTCTTAGGTGCAGGGGGTGAGAAAAGAATGAAATGAAAGGTCCATTTTGACCCCACTTTGGGGCAGCCCTGATCTTTGGAGAGACATTCAATATGGAGAATGAGCCCGGGAAAGCATCTGATTACCCTTGCCTAACTACAAGGCCTGGGCAAGCACTTAAACATATTTCCCACCCAGAAAATGAGAATGCAGTATACTTGCTTGAGATGGCTGTTATGAGAAGTAAATGACTTGGGTATGTGAATGTACATTGTCCAACACATAGCCTATTGCCATTTCTCAGAAATTATTGTTATTTCTTATCATTGTTCATTAGTATTACTTATTATATAACAACATATTATTATTACATTATTATTATAGGCCTGGTGTACAAACAGTTCTTACCAACTATATGAACATAATACATTCCTTAATTTCTGATGCCTTAGATTTCTTCCCTGTGAAATAATAAAGTTTATGTCTCTGGGTTAGTAGAAGGAACTTTAGCATAGTAACTAGTCAGACAGCCGGTTCAGTTATCTGGCGATCACATCACCTGATAATGGTATTTCTTCTGGCTATGGAGTTGAATAGGCACCAGGAAGTGCGGTGAGAGTTTAATGTACACAGATGGCTGTTTGCATAAAAATGAAGGGAAAGGTCTTCATCCCATACTTGGAAAAAAACGTGTTGTTTCTCTGAGGTGACCTCCAGGTAATGAGTTTTCATAAGCGAAACTGAGTTGTATTCCTCAGGGCAGGGACCTAGTCACTCTTTGCTTTGCCTTATCTTTCAGAACAGTGCAAAGCTCCCTGAGCTGTGGCTGAATCCACTGAAAGCTCAAGTCTAGCGCCCACTGTCCAGCAGAGGCCGCTCTGGCCCGGGACTCCTGGGACCCGTGCGCTGGGAGATAGAAGGCCAGGGGGTGGCCCTGTCTTCGCTGGAGGGCTGGGTGGGAGGGGTTTGGCGACGGCGCAGGCGGACCCTGGCTTCCGCAGCTGGGATGGAGCAGAAGTGCGCCTGGCGCCGCAGGGCACACAGCTGACTCCGCGCTACCTCCTTGTGCCGCCAGACACCGAAGCTGCGTGGACTGATCGCGCCGGGCGTCAGTTCCTCCTGGCTCCTCCAGTAGCCCACCGGCGGAAGAGGAGCTGCCGGTGCCCTGAAGCACTTGGTTTGCCCCAAGAAACTCTTCCCTAGTCGCGTCCAGCTCGGTACCGAGCACCGGAGTAACATGGTCTGCAAGGCGCTCATCGCCCTCTGCATCTTCACCGCAGGTACTTGGCGCGGTCCTCGGATGAGCAGGGCTTTCGGGAGGCAGCACCAGGCTCTGGCTGATGGGAAGAGGGGCGACACCAGAAAATAAGTCACCACTGGAGGGTGGTGGGTCTGCAGGGGTGTGCGCACTTGGATTTGAGATGCGCGGTTTTGGTGTCCCGGAGGTAGGGGCGACTGGGTCTTTCCTGTGGCAGCCTGCGCCCCCCACCCCCAAATTCATTCTCTGGGAAACAGGTGGCTGGCTAGCTGGCTCCTTAGAACACCAAATCCGCATGGAGAAGACAGCTCTCTGAGGTTTCTCTTGTTTGCTGGGGTCTCGGTGCGCACCTGCCATAGGCAGCCACAGACATCACTTCTTGCGGTGGTTTGTCCTGATGTGGGGTACCGAGGCAGGGCATGGGTCCGATAAGGCCGCTACTAGGAGGGCTTCAGCATCGTTAGCGCGCCAGGACTTAGAGGTCTCTGGAACTCCGGGCGTCCCTTTTACTTAAGCTTAGGGGTGATGCGGCACAAACAGTCTCAGGGGCAGAGGCCCAGGTTAGGGTCAAGCTTAGGATCGATCATTGTTTGAAGATTGTAAGTCTACTGTGGCCAAGAGCCTTCCAAAACCGTGGCCCTCTGTCTGAAACTAGTAACTTGGGTAAAAGTAGGATACACACCCCCTTCTTCCCCTTCATGTTCTGTCTCACACTCCTGCTCTTGATGGTTTAGGGACTACTAGCGGCCACGACCTTGGGCAGTCAACCAAAGCCAATCGGTGGACTGCACAGATGAAACCAGGCACCACGTCTGGAGTTGGATTCCTAGGTTTTTGTCCAGGAAAAGTGTAGCCGAATAGAGCACTATGAATACTGGACAAGACACGGGATCAGAAGGGAGGAGGGGGAAGAGTAACCCAAGAGAGCAGTCTGGTCTGTTTATCCAAGAACGACCGGAAGCCTCCTAGTACAAGCGGATTGGAGATTCTTGAATTGCTTATGTTCCTGTAAATGTGCCTCTCCACCCCCACCCAAGAAAAGTCACAACTCCTTGAAAAGAAGCTAGAAGCTTCCCTGAGGCTCTCAGAGGATAATACAGTTTAAGGGAAAGTTTCCCAGCTTGAGCCAATAGCATGGTTTTTTTCCCCTCTACATGCTAATGTCTGGGAGAGCCTTTCTGCTCCCTGATCTGCAAGGTCTAGAGAACTGCCTGCGGATCTTTCTGGAACATTCGACGTCCATTGCGCAGCCCTCTTA